>CM053763.1:37283192-37317426 GCA_028658305.1 Pachyuromys duprasi
ACTTGGAGGGGGAGGGGAAGAGGGAGATGAGGGAGGGAGTGGGAGGGTAGGAGGGAATGGGGGAGGGGGCTATGCCTGGGATTCAAAGTACCTAACCTGTGATTGAGATAAAAATAAATTAAAAAAAAAGAATATATGAGACACCCCTCACCAACCAACAAGTTAAAGAGAGATATCCTAGCATACCTGCAAGACACACATGGCACTGGGCCGTTTGTTTAATTTCCAATGGCCTCTAAGGCTTGAGAAAGGGAGTACTATTCCCACACAAAGTAACTTCATTTAATTTTAATTAAATTTTATTTTTATATTAATTACAGTTTATTCACTTTTTATCACAACTGTAGCCCTCTCTCCCTCATTCCCTCCAGATCTTACTATCTTCCCCTTCTTTTATAAGATTCCCTGCACTCTGCCCAAAGTTTTGTTGTGAGTCTCAGCATCTGCTTTGATACACTGCTGGCTTGAGTCTTTCAGAGGCCCTTTGTAGTATGCTCCTGTCCTGTTTCCTGTTTTCTCCTTCTTCCAATTTCCCTCCTGTTTGTGTTTCTAAATGAGGATAGATCATTGTACCCAGGGTCCTCCTTCTTGCTTCCTTCTTTCGGTGTACAGATTTTACTGTGTTTATCCTATCTTATAGGTCTAGTATCCACTTGTAAGTGAGTATATTCCATGTGTGTCTTTCTGCTTCTGGGATACATCACTCAGGATGATATTTTCTGGATGCCACCATATGCATGGAAATTTCATGATTTCCTTATTTTTAAGTGCTGAGTAGTATTCCATTGTATAAATGTACCACAATTTCTGTATCCATTCCTCCACTGAGGGACATCTGGTTTGTTTCCAGGTTCTGGCTATTATGAATAAAGCTGATAGGAACATGATTGAGCAAATGTCATTGTTGTTTACTTGAACATATTTTGCATATATGCCTAGGAGTGGTATAGCTGGATCTTGAGGAAGCATTATTCCTAATAGTCTGAGAAAGTGCCAGATTGATTCCCAAAGTGGTTACACAAATTTACATTCCCCCCAGTATTCCTCTCTCCCTTTCTCCACATCCTCTCCAGTGTGTATTGTCACTTGAGTTTTTGATCTTAGCCATTCTGATGGGTTTAAGGTGAAATCTCGGGGTTGTTTTGATTTGCATCTCTCTGATGAATAAGGACATTGAACATTTCTTTAAGTGTTCCTCTGCTATTCTATATTCCTCTACAGAGAATTCTCTGTACCCCATTTTTAATTGGATTATTTGATTTGTTGCTTTTAAATTTCTTTTGTTCTTTATATATTCTGGATATTGGCCTTCTATCGGATATAGGGTTGGTGAAGATCCTTACCTAGTCTATAAACTACTGTTTTGTTCTGAGGACCGTGTCCTTTGCTTTACAGAAGCTTTTCAGTTTCATGAAGTCCCATTTATTGATTGTTCATATTAGAGCCTGTGCTGTTGGTGTTTCGTTCAGAAAGTTGTCTCCTGTGCCAATGGGTTCTAGGCTCTTCTTCACTTTTTCTTCTAACAGATTTAGTGTGTCTGGTTTTATGTTGAGGTCTTGGATGCACTTGGACTTTAGTTTTTTGAAGGGTGATAAATATGGATCTATTTGCATTTTTCTTCATATAGACATCCAGTTAGACCAGCAATATTTGTTGAAGATGGTATCTTCTTTCCATTGTATGGTTTTGGCTTCTTTATCAAAATTCAAGCATCCATAAGTAGGCAGATTTATTTCTGGATCTTCTATTTGGCTCCATTCTGTTTCTATGCCAATACCATGCAGTTTTTACTACTATTGCTCTGTAGTACAGCTTGAGATCACAGATGGGCATACCTCCAGATGATCTGTTGTTGTACAGGATCATTTGAACAATCCTGGGTTTTTTTGTTTTTTCATATGAATTTGAGAACTGTTCTTTCAAGGGCTGTAAAGAATTGTGTTGGTATTTTAATGGGAAGTGCACTGAATCTGTAGATTGGTTTTGGCAGGATGGCCATTTTCACAAAGTTAATCCTACTGATCCACAAGCATGGGAGATCTTTCCATCTTCTGATATCTTCTTTAATTTATTTCATAAAAGACTTTAAGTTTTTTTTTTCAAATAGGTCTTTCACTTGCTTCTGTTAGAGTCACAGCAAGGTGCTTCACGTTATTAGTGGCTATTGTGAAGGGGGTTGTTTCCTGAATGTTTTCTTGGCCCTTTTGTCTTTGGTATACAGGAGGGCTTCTGATTTTTTTTTGAGTAAATTTTGTATCCAGCCACTTTGCTCCAGGTGTTTAACAGGTGAAGGAGTTCTCTGGTTGAATTTTTGGGGTTGCTCATGTATACTATCATATCATCTGTGAATAGTGATACTTTGACTTCTTCCTTTCTTTGATTTCCGTTAGTTGTCTTACTGCTCTAGCTAGGACTTCAAGTCCTTGAAGAGATACAGAAACACCAGGTAGCCTTGACTTGTACCTGATTTCAATGGGTTTTATTTAAGTATCTCTCATTTTAGATTAATGTTGGCTATAGACTTGCTGTATATTGTCTTTACTATGTTTAGGTATATACCTTGTATCCCTAATCTCTCCAAGACTTTAAACATAAATGGGTGTTGGATTTTGTCAAACGCTTTTTCAGCATCCTAGCAGAAGATCATACGGATTTTCTCCTTCAGTTTGTTTATATGGTGGATTATATTGATGGATTTCTGTATATTGAACCACCCCTGCATGCCTGGGATAAAGCCTACTTTGTCATGGTGGATGATATCTTTTATGTGTTCTTGCATTTTGTTTGCAAGTATTTTATTGAGTATTTCTGCATCAATATTCATAAGAGAAATAGGTTTGAAGTTCTCTTTTTTGTTGATTCTGTGCGGTTTAGGTATCAAGGTGACTGTGGCTTCATAGAATGAGTTTGGTAATGTACCTTTTATTTCTAATCTGTGGAATAATTTGAAGAGAATTGGAGTTAGCTCTTCTTTGAAGGTCTGGTAGAATTCTGCACTGAAACCATCTGGCCCTGGAATTTTTTTGGAAGGAAGACTTTTGATGACTGTTTCTATTTCCTTGGGGGATATAGGACTATTCAATCTATTTACCTGCTCTTGATTTAATTTTGGTAAATGGAATCTATCAAGAAAAATTGTCCATTTCCTTTAGATTTTCAAATTTTGTGGCATATAGGCTTTTTTCCTAAAAACTAATGATTGGATTTCCTCAGTGTCTGTTGTTAAGTCTCCCTTTTTTCTGATTTTGCTGATTTAGATAGTTTCTCTCTGCCTTTTAGTTAATTTAACTAAGGTTGGTCTATCTTGTTAATTTTCTCAAAGAACCAGCTCTTGGTTTCACTGATTCATTGAATTATTTTATTTGTTTCTAATTTATTGGTTTCAGCCCTGAGTTTGATTATTTTGAGCTGTCTTCTCCTTTTGGGTGTGTCTGCTCCTTTTTTTTCCCCAGAGCTTTCAGGTGAGCCATTTAGTTGTTTGTATGAGATGTTTCAACTCTCTTTTTGAAAGCACTTAGTTCTATGAATTTTCCTGTTAGCACTGCTTTCATTGTGCCCTATAAGTTTGGGTATGTTGTGTCTTCATTTTCATTGAATTCCAGGAAGTCTTTAATTTCTTTCTTTATTTCTTCTGTAGCCCAGCTCTCATTGAGTAGCTAGTTCTTCAGTTTCCATGTTTGTGTAGCCTTTTTGCTATTTCTGTTGTTGTTGAGATCCAGCTTTAGTCCATGGTGGTCAGATAGGATATAAGGGATTATTTCAATCTTCTTATATCCATTGAGGCTTGCTTTGTCACCAACTATGTGGTCTATTTTGGAGAAGGTCCCAAGAGGTGCTGAAAAGAAGATATACTCTTTTGAATTTGGGTGAAAGTTCTGTAGACACCTATTAAGTCCATTTAATTTAGGGCTTCTGTAAGTGTCATTATTTCCCTATTTAGCTTCTGTCTAGGTGACCTGTCCCTTGGTGAGAATGGGGTGTTGAAATCTCCCACTATTAAGGTGTTGTGATCAATGTGTGGTTTAAGATTTAATAATGTTTCATTTATGTATGTAGGTGCTCTTTTATTTGGGGCATAGATGTTCAGAATTGTGACGTCCTCCTAATGGAGTTTTCCTTTGATGAAAATGAAATGCCCCTCCTCATCTTTTTTGATTAATTTTGGTTGAAAGTCTATTTTATTAGATATTAGGATAGCTACCCCAGCTTGTTTTCTGGAACCATTTGCTTGAAAAACATTTTTCATCCATTTATTCTAAGGTAATTTTTATCTTTGTTGCAGAGATATGTTTCTTGTTGCAGTAAAATGTTTGATCCTGTTTCTGTAACCACCCTGTTAGTCTGTTTCTTTTTATTGGAGAGTTGAGTCTATTGATGTTGATAGATAATAGTGACCAATGAATGCTAGTTTCTTTTATTGTGGAGTTAGTGGTGTTACTGTGTTTCTATGCTTGTTTTCTTTTAATTTTTTGTTGTGAAGTTATCTATATCCTGTGTTTTCTTGGGTATTGTTGATTTCATTGGATTGGAGTTTTCTTTCTAGTATTTTCTGTGAGGCTGGGTTGTTGTGTAGATATTGTTTAAGTTTAGTTTTGTCACGACATCTTTTGTTTTCTCCTTCTATCATGATTGAAAGATTTCCTGGGTATAGTAGTCTGGGTTGAGATCTGTGATCTCTTAGAGTCTGCATGACATCTCCCCAGGCCCTTCTGGCTTTCATGGTTTCTGTTGAGAAGTCTGGTGTGATTCTGATAGGTCTACCTTTATATGTTACATGGGCTTTTAACCTTGCTGCCTTTAATATTTTTTCTTTGTTCTATAGATTTAATGTTTTGATTATGATGCAACATGAGGAGTTTCTTTTCTGGTCTATTCTCTTTGGTGTTCTGTAGCCTCTTGTATATTTATGGACATCTCTTTCTTTAAGTTGAGAAAATTTTCTTCTATGATTTTTCTTGAAAGTATTTTCTTGACCTTGCTGCCTGGAATCTTCTTTTTCATCTATTCCTATTATTCTTAGATTTTGCCTTTTCATGGTATCCTTGGTTTCTTGAATGTTTTCTGTCTGGAACTTTTCCAATTTTACTTCTTCTTTGAGAGATTTATCAGTTTCTGCAATTATAACTCCAACACCTGAGATTCTCTCTTCCAATGCTTGTATTCTATTGGTGATACTTAATTTTGTGGTTCTTGATCTTTTCTCTAAGTTCTCCAGCTCCAGGGTTTTCTTTGTGTATTTTTTTTTATTGGTTCTATTTCTGTTTTTATGCCTTGCATCATTTCCTTCATCTGTTTAATGTGGATTCCTTTCTTTCTGTGATGGCTTCTATTTTTTTGTTCGTTTTATCCTATATATATATATATATATATATATATACACACTATATATATAGTGGCATATATATATATATATATGCCACTAATTATGCCTCTACTTGTGCTTCTATTTGGTTGGCTATATTAGCCTGTATTTCTTTAAGAGCTTTGTTCATTTCTTATTTATTTTCCTCCATTTGTGTGGCTATTTCTTTGAGAGATTTGTTCATTTATTCTTTATTAGTCTCCATTTGTGTGGTTATTTCTTTGAAAGATTTGTTCGTTTCCTCTTTATGTGCCTCTAATAACAGGATATACATAGCTTTACAATCATTTTCCTGTGTCTCCGATGAATTGGAGTTTCCATTGATTTTGGGTGTTGCTGGTGAAATCATTATATCCTGGTTTTTGTTGGATGTGTTCTTATGCCGACATCTAGCTATGTGCTTATCAGTAACCTTCACTGTTTTTTCCTGGAGTCTGTTGTTCAGACTGAGTCTGTCTTTCTCTGATGCCTGGAGTATTCCTCAGGAAGATGAGAGAGATCCACTTGTTTGAGAGTGTGTGTTGGTGTTTCAGCTGCATCTAAGGGAAAAAGGGCCATAGGCACAGATATAGATGCACAAGTGAGGGTGAGCAAGTATGTGCATGTACGTGGAAGTGTGCCTTGAAGGACATGTAGATGCCTGGAATGTGGGGTAGGGGTGGTGTAAGTGCCAGAGGGTTGGGTTTTTGTGGGTGCAATGTGCATGCACAGATTCCCTGAATACCTCAGTGGCCTCCGGCCACTGGTATTCAGATCTACCTGGGCTCCAGGAATTGTTTGCCTGGACTCCACTGGTAGATCACAGAACAGGACTTCAATGTTGAGAATACTGTCTCAAGAATCCTTATGTTTTCCACAGTGGGTGTGTGGGTGGAAAGGTTATGACGTCTGACTGCTAGTATAGAGGGACCCTAGATCTGGGGCTCTGCAGGCACCCAGTTGAAGGTGCATCTCTCTAGCAGGTCTAATCATAGAGCACAGAGGTTCCTCGTGCTCTCTACTCTCAGATTTGGGCCTGCAGGGGCAAATCCAGGTGTAGGAGCTCCATTAGGTTACTGGTGCTGCAGCCCTATTACATGGAGGCTGGTATGTGGTCCACTGGGAGTCCTGCCACAACAGCAGAATTGGGAGGCCGGTACACACACCTACGGGAAGCCCTGTAGAGCCTCTACAGTGGTCCACAGACCTGAGTAGCCCGTATAGCTGGCTGCCCATCAGTGAGGGACTGGGCGGCCTGCACAGTAGCTAGCTGGGAGGTCCTGAGGTGCCTGTGCAGCTGCTCCTTGACCCGGGCCCTAGAAGCCTGGTACAGCTGGAAGCCAGCACTAAGAACCTAGGAGGCCCACTTCTGCTGTGTCAGTCACTGAGCAGGAAGTTCTGTGTTATGAGCCATGAGCACTGTGGGCTGCCTCTGCAGAGGAGGAAGAGGGAGGCCCGGCAGGGGGAAGTGCAGGGGATCTAATGTTAGCCACTCTCAGTTCCCAGAGAAGTCCATGGGTGACCTGGATCTAAATGGTCTCCGCTCACATGTTGTCCCCTCTCACCCAGAAAACCTCAATGTCGATGTTCTGGCTTCAGCTGCCCCTCCACTCCTTAATTTCAGAGTATCAGATCCTCTGTCTTTCAGATATGATGCATGCTGTTCGCCACCATCTTGGATCCACCCTAATTGTTTTAACATGTAAATAGCAAAAGCACACTGTTCCCGTATTGTCACTATTCCTCAGCAACCAACTATGACTGCATGGCTTCCTTAAGGCTCCTTATATGTCCTATGTAGCCAACCATTGTATGTTCATACATGTATAAAATCATATACATATTAATCATATTTACCACTCAATACCTGATTCCAACTCCTTCTAGGCTCCCTATCACTTCTTCCTCTGCCTTTTATATATTCTTTTTTTTAATGTTTCATTTATTTATTATTATTTTTTTAACTCTGTGAGTCATTTACTGTTGGTCATATGCACTTAGTAGGAAGTCAGCTACTGTGATTTAGGAAACTATCAGTGGCCACATTCCTCCTAAAATGTAACTTCCCTCCTTGAGGAACCAACTCCCACCAGCTCTTCAGCTAGGGGTGGGGGCCTGGATGACAATCCTCTCTTCACGTGATCATTTTTTAACTGGCCTGATCCTTTTACAGATGTTGAGAAAGTAACCACAACTGCTGTGAGTTCATGTGTGCAGAGGACCGTTTCTCACAGTTCTCCCTGCAGCCTCTGGCTCTTACATTCTTTCTGAATCCTTTTCTGAGATGTGGGTAGAGCTATGGGAGAGGCAGTCCCAGTTTGATAACCTCAGCATTCTGAACAGTAATGAATCTCCACATTAACCGTGATGTACTACAGGAAGAAGCTTCTTTTACCAAGGTTGGTTGCATCTCTAACATATGGATTTAGGCATAAATATTTAAAAAGCAGATGAAAAACATGACCATTTAGAAAGGCAACATTAATAGGCTCTCTCCAATGGTGTATTAATTTCCCAGTCTTGGTTTTTGACCGTGTTTACAGAAGCAGTCATTCATTCCCTCCAATAACGCCTGGGTACAGATAAAGAAACTGGTTCATTATTTCCGTGAATAGTCTTGCTACTATTTTCACAGTAGATTCCAGTTGATAGGTAGGTCTGAATTATAGCATGCATGGTCCAGTGTTATGTATGACAGACCATTGGTGTGTTTCTCCTCCAGAGACCTATTAACACCTTCTAATATATAAAAGCTAGGAGAGGAGAAAGATTTAGAGTCATGCTGTGTTACCATGAGCAATGTCTATGGCCTGTATTGTTTTTGGTGCTTCTGGTATATTCCTAAAACACATTTGCAGGAAGGCAAGTCATGCCTGCCTGGCATTGAAGTTGTACTAAGTAACTCATGTTCTGGGAGCAGCATTGTTAACGAAATGTGGGATACCAGGTTCAAACACATACACACACACACACACACACACACACACACACACACAAACTTGCACAAGTCTCTGTTGGTTAAGGTGAAAATCTAACATTTCTGGTTAGTGTCTGAGCTTGGTCTATAACTGTAGACTCCCTTTCTCAGTGGGGTGCCCTCTCTGTGCAATAAAACCTGTAAGAAACATCAGATAGCTCTCAGGGAAGATTATAGTCCTGACCCATAAGAAACATGGTCAGCAAGTACTTGAGGATTCTTGGAAATACCCCATCCTATGCTAAGGAAATCTTAACTTTCAGATAATGACCTTCAACTGTACGTGGAGATCTTCCACATCCATAGGATAATTAAGTACTGTGTTCTTCTTGTGAAAGGACCATGTTACAGCATGTAAATGAGCTACTGTACCACTGCACGTAGATCAAGTATCCCTAGCACCTCTAGCCCAGTGAATTGAAAACATTTACCCTCAAAATCCTTCCAACTTCCCAAGGCTTATAAATATTTGATCTCACAGGAATAAAGGTGCTTCATGATACCATCATCTTTCCACCATGGCCAGATGAGATTTATCATTTATTCTGGGAAAGGAAGGGCTTCCTTCTCCCTGGAAATTCACTGCTGATCTCCTGGCAGCATCACCAGTGAAGTAGCCACTGGGCTGAGACTTGCCTTCTGGCCTGCTGGGCCTGCACCTCACCAAGTTCATGTTTCAGCTGCAAGTTGACCAGGCACCGGCTTTTATCCACATCCCCACCATTAATACAGAGGCTTAGCCAAGGGGCTGTTAACACTTAGGTAGTATCTGATATGAACAATCTCATTTAAAAGAGCTAACTGTAACACCAGGTGGAAAACTTATTTCCACTTTCCCCAGTGAGACCAGGAGCCTTGCCTAGAACAGAAGCCCACCTCAAAGTGCTCTACCATTCCTGAGAAATGGAACTTTGGATCTAGGGATCCCTCTGTTCTTTGTCCAGGACCCAACAGCAGTGCCTCAAACTACCACAGGACAAAGAAACACACATACTTAAAAACACATGATTTATACATATTTCAAATATATTATCATTTAATATAGTGAAATGTATTTTGAATAACTTACAACATGGGCTATCATAAAGCTTCTTCATATATCCTCAGTTTTGGTTAACTTATTTTCTACTCACCTCCCTGCCATGCTTTTATGCCCATAATAACTTAAACAGTGAATTCCCCATATCCCCTCTCCCACTGTTTCATATATCATATATTCTACTATACTCCTTTATTGTAATTTTCACTTAGCTTGCAAGATCATTGATTTCCAAAGAGCTTCCAAAACTTCATTTTGGATCAACCTTCTCCTTGCCCTTTGTTTCTCTATCTTCATAACTCCACTACCAGTTTGATCTTCTGCCCCAAATATTCCCTGTCTCTCTTTTCACTTTAACTATACTCTACAATGTTTATTCTTTTCTAATGAAAGTAAGAATTCAATTCAGTCACCTTCAAGACAAACACTGAAATTTCATGTGTAATATAAAAAAACATAATTTTACAGTTCCTTTGACATGTAAAGGATATATATAGAGAGAAAATAAGGTATGTGGAGAAACTGTCTTTACACTGCAATTTAATAAATAAGAAGAATATAAATGAAAGTGGATTAAGAAACACATATATGTAAGTTTATGTACATATAACTTACATATAAATATTCATGCTGCTTACATTAAGAATATGGTTTAAATGACTTCTCAAAAAGCACCCAAGATGTTATTAAATAAATGATGTTGAAAGAAGCTCATCTAGATAAAAATAGAAAGAAAACAGACCAAAATCCAGTCCTAACTTTGCTACTATAGTATTCCTGTATGCTGTAGCTCAGAAGAGACTGAGTGCCTAAACAGTTCAGATTCTGGGGGGCTAGAATCCAAGACGGGTTCTTGCAAGGGTTGTTTTCTTCTGAAGCCTCTTGACTGGCCCTACAGATGGCCTTCTTATTCCCAAGTCTTTATATGTTTTTTCCTTTGTGGATGCATAATACCTTATATCTTACTGTAGAAACATCAGTTATTTTGTACAGTTTAATTATGTCCAATCTTAATGCCCTTTTTTACTTTAAATACTTCTTTAAAAGGCTGTACATCCAAATGGCAATACATTCTGATACAGATCATAAATTATCTGTCAGAGATGATAAATTATCGACTTGACTTTTCACAAGCTATAATTCAACCCACAACATTCATATACAATGAATTTAAAAGTCATTAAGGTAGTCAAAGATGACAGTGTATGCCTGTAATCTGTAATTCCAGCACATGAGAGACTGAAGGAGGAGTATTTCAAGTTTCTGTGAATCTAAGAGAAGACAGTTAGAACATGTCACACACACAGACAAAAACCTAACAATAATAACACAATTAAAAAAAAACTAGACCATGATTATTTAGAACACAATATGTATGTTTTAGAGATTATAAGAAGCCCTGACTTTAGTAAATAGGAGTCATGTGTGAACACTCATATGTAAGAAGCTTCTCTCATAAACTCTGAAAAAAATGGTTTTTAAATTTTAAAGTAATAAACTGGGATAACATATAAGTGATGTTTATGTAATATTGAGGCATACAAATTCTCCTTGAAAATAATAGTGAAAGTACAAACCGTAAAGAAAAGTATAGATGAATTTGACTCCATAAATATTAAACTATCTTTACCTAGAAAGGAACTGTTTACAAAGTTAAAAACTTTGGGAAAAACTTTATTTCATAGGTGAAGAGTTGTATAAAAGAAAGGTAAGGACATAGGTCTGAAATGAAAAATGTAGCTTTGATGTTAGCCCATCAACTGTACTTTCCAATAGCTCATGTTTCTTTCAATTGTTAGCTTAAAAATGTATAATACCATTCTTTCTAGTAAAACTCTCAAGTGAATTGTATTGCTTTATATATTTAAATCAATTAAAATAATTAGCAAATAGCATTTCACAAACAAATGTTTGAGCAGGCAAAAGTTTATACATATTCACGTGTGTGTATGTGTGTGCTGTAATAGGAGTTTTGAGTTTTTTGTAAACTCAGTTATGTTATGTAAATATGTTTTTGTTATATGTGTGTATATATGTGTGTGTGTTTAAAGAATCTTTTTCAAATTAGTATAAAAATATTTAAAATATCAACCTCACAAATAACAAAAAAATAACACAAATGATGAAAACTATCATAAACAATATATGATTTCTCACCTCACTCAGGATAATAATCATGCCACTGCACATGGCTTTGGAACTGAGAAGTTTATACATTATTAATATATGCAGTCTAGCATGTAGTATGTGCTGTTATTAAGTATTAAGTGACTCTTGATTAATATAAACATTTAAAACATTAAAAAAATAAGCAAAAAAATTGAGGTGAATGACAAGATTCAAAAGAGGTTCTTGATAAATATATAAATCAGGGCAATTGAGTAATTTCTAAAAATTCTAAGTTATCATGAACTAAATCAAAACATGAAATGTGAATTTAGCAAAACATTTCACACAGAGAAGAGAGATTGGTGGAGAAAGAACACATTACTTGGAATCAATTATCTATATAATAAACATTAGTCAGTTCCATTTTTATTTATTTTTTAAATAGTTTTTTCCCCATACAATATATTTTTATTAGGATTTCCTCACTGTCTACTCCTCCTAGTTCCTCTCCTATCTGGATGTACTTTCTATCTCTCGTTAGAAAACAAACATACATCTAATAAATATTAACAAAATAAATAAAATATACAAATTGGAATATGACAAAACAAACAAGTTGAAAGGCCAAAGAAAGCAATATATATATATATATGGAATATTTATATGCACACACAGAGGCACATATTCCCAAAGACAGAAATCTTATAAAAACCCCCAACTGGAAGTCATAATATATACACAAAGGGCCAGTACAATACAAAAATTAAAATGTTCTGCCTTAACATTATCATACAAAGAACCTGCAAAAATGCTTTTGAGTTTCTTTTATGTTCTATATGCTTACCTAAATAAAATCACCAAATAAGTGAAATAGAGTTCCAACTTGGCATCTCTTGTCACTATATGAAGCTTCCAATGCTAGGAATGAGTTGCATCTAATCAAGTTCTTGATCAAAGGTGTTCTCCTGGAATCCCCGAAAACCCAGGCTATTGCCAAGTCTTTGATACCTCTACACAAACTGACAGTAAGGCTATGCTGAAGACAATACCTTCACAAGTCACTGAACATGAAAAAAGTAGACCTGGTTTCTATGTAGAATTTTTAACCCTGTGAAGTAGTATTCATGACACTAGAATATACTCTGCACATTAGCAAAGGAGAAAGATAAACACCAAACATGTTGCAAACCCTTCATTCTACAGTGGCATCCTGCCCACATGATTTGCTGGTGCCACACTGGCACGAAGCTTGTAGAAGTAATCAACCAATATCTGATTGGATTAAAGGCCTCCTGCACAAGATGGAACCCATATGCCCTGCAATGCTTGGGTGGCCAAGAACCTGAGACAGGATAGGCCAGGGACTTAGGGTAAAATTAAATGCTGCTGTTCCCCTTAAGGAAAGTAGCAATGAAATAACTGATTACACCCTTCTACTGTGGTCATACATCAGTGCCTTGCTGTGTCATCATCAGAGAAGCTTTCTCATGAAGCAGATCAGAACTGCCAGATGCTATGCAGAAAGTGAGAGACTTTGAAAAACGCAGTCCTAGGGAGAGGATGTGCAAGGAATCAGGGCCTTCTACATGCAATTGGGCTGGCACAACTGGGAACCCGTAGATACTGTGGGAGCAACACCAGGTAGGGTCCCAGAGCTGAAATCAGAAGTGGACACAAGCCTCCATCCCTAACCCAGAAGCTATCTCCAATTGATAGTTACTTGTAGATAAAAACTTTTTCCCCCCTAAGGAAAAAAATAAAGGTGGAAGCAAATCACCCGGAAGGGTAGGCACCATGCCCAGCAGATGGCCAACAGAAAGTAAGCTCAACAGTTTCATTTTAAAAATTTATTTTTTAGAATTTATTCACTTTATAACCCGATTGTAGCCCCCTCATCTCGGTTGCATTCTCCCTCTCTCTTCACACCCCCTTCCCTTGGGAGCCCTCCTCCTCTACCACTTGACAGCCTGTCAAGTTTCATCAGGTCTGGCTGCATGTTCTTCCTCTATGGCCTGGCAAAGCTGACCCACCAAGAGGAAGTGATCTAAGAGCGAACAACAGAGTCCATGTCAGAGACAGCCCCTGCTCCCTTTGCTGGGGGACCCACATGGAGACTGAGCTGCCCATCAGCTACCTCTGAGTGGGAAGTCTAGGTCCTCTCCATAAATGATCCTTCATTGGTGTTTCATTTTAAAAGTCTAGTTCTTTGATAGTCCCTCTCCTGGGCAGAGTAGAGAACAACACCTTTTCTTTCCACCCTCATTCCTCTCTCTTATGACTCATTCTCATCTTTTCTGAGCTCACACTGTCATCACAGGTGCTATGGCTCTATAATTAAAATAGGGTCAACTGAGTCATTTGTAGATTGTCCAGACAGCCCAGCCTCTCTCCAGGGTCACCTTCTACCCTCCACTGTGACAAGTACGTTCAAGTGCTCAAATAGATGTTTCATCTCGGTGATGAGAAAAGAATTTTATGCCATATTTGAAAGTAACTTAAAGGTTTATAACAATGGGGAAGTTCATGATTAAAACATCTATTTTAAACGTATGGTTTCAAAACTACCTGAGGTTTGAAACTGGTCTGTTTAATGCTTCAAATTCCTTTGTATTATCACTAATGGCTATGATTTTTTTTCCAAGGTACATATGAACCTTACTCCACTGCACTTAACTAGGGAAATGGGCACTAACCACCCCACTACAGTGGAATTACTAAAATAAAGTATTTTAGACTAGATAGTCTGTAAGGAATGGGAAGTTAGTGAATACAGTTCGAAAATATAGAAAACCCAAGTCTAAGCTACAGGTCATTCAACGTCTATTAAGGACTCACTTCTCACAGATGGCATTTTCTCTGTGTCTTTAACAGGGAGAGAGGAAAAAATGCTGCATCTTCATATGTCATATGAAAAATAGAGGTTCCCCAGACCTTTGTTCAGGGCCCTAATCCACCATAACTGCTGAGCCCTTCTATAATCCAACCCCCAGAATGACATCAAACATGGGGCTCAATTTGAACACATCCATTTGGGGATGACAACATTCATGAAGAAATCAGTAGTTCAAACTGCTCTGAAATCCTAGCTGACAAAGGATGAAAGAAATAACACTCCTCTAGTAGAAGTATTCATATTGCTCATAAATTAATAAAGGATCACTGATGTCCACATTTCTTTCCAATCGACCATCTAAAAAATTAATTGACTTGTATAAGAGCAGACAGTGGAAGTCAAGGAATAGAAACAAGGTGCACAGACTCGGGGAGCAATAGCATGCTGGTTATGATCCAAGCCTTCAGCATAGGCACCCTGTAATTGAAAGCTGTAATTCACCGGACATCAGAGTGAGCAAATACCTTATGTTTAGCATTGGTATTGTCACAGTCAATCTCCTCCCCCTATGGAGAGCTATTATACCACACTATGCCACTTCCCAGCATTCTCTCCATTTGATAGAGTGATTTACAAAGCACACATCTCATGCACATATTTTTAAAGCATATTTTTTTGCTAAGCTTCAACCACTGTACATAGACAGAAAAAAATCCAAGTAAGGCAGGCAGGGACAGGCTATTCTGAATAATTCATGGGGAGTATGTCTCCAGACTGAAGAAATAGCCCATGTGAGATGGGCCTAAACCAACACATACTAGTCTTGATCCAATATCCCATTTCATGTCCCACTTTAGCTTGTCACCTGGCATACACAAAGAGAGGTTATTGTGATGGTCAGTCGCTCATATGATATCATCAAAATGGGAACTGCATCAGCCAAGTCTATGATGTGTCCTACATGAAGTGAAGATGGAAGAATGCATCCCTAAACACATAACACGGCACAAATTTATTTTACACTCTGAGTTTCATGAGTTGAAGTGTTCATTTTCATGAGCTAGGATTTTTTTTTTACTCACCAAATTAATTTCTCAAACACTACACTGTGCTTGATAATATTAGTGATATAAAATTCTCCTCATTATTTTTTTCCAAATTTAATTTTGCCCTATTTACATCCCATTTAGATAAAGCAAATTAAACAAGTCATTCCTTTATTTTCTTGTCAGACTGTCTTCTAGTTTGTAAATGTTGTATTCTAAACTGGATAAACAATATGAATATGTATATGAACAGCACTCGGTATATAATATAATGTGTGCGCCTGCACACATTAGTGAATATATAACTTATGGCCATTATAAAGTGTATCAGAACTTATTCTCAGGTGATCTCAACAAGACATTTTCCTTTTAATTTCTCTTCAAGGTAACAAATTGTCTAGCTCTGAAATGTTGCTCACCATCACCGGCTATGGCCTTAGGGACGAGTTACTTGATTACCTTTCTGAACTGTATTTCAAAGGAATTAATTAATTGATGTTCTTAGCAGCCTCATCTTGACAAAAACATATGATACTCAAATGTTAAACATGGAACCTCGGATGGAACTGTCAGGAAAAAGCTGAACATGGTTATTAATATGGCTTTTGATAAATATCTGTTCAACCTCACACTGTGCTTCGTCTGTTTTCATCTTGGAAAGTAGTTAATCTGATTGATGAAGATCCTGGTTCAGATTGTCTCCCATGCTGGGTTTAATAGCAGCACTTAAAACAAAAAAGAAAAGAAAGAAAAGATTATTTTCAAGTGGAGATGTTTGTGTCTTCCCATTTGGCAGGATTTTTTGGCAGGGGCTGGGGAAAGATACTGCCTTAAGAATTGTCCTGAGCATTACCTAAAATGACAGGAATCCCTTAAGTCACTCAGTGCACAATGAGGCTGGTTTCTAGATCTTTACTTGGTGAAGTGTACTTTGGTGGGAGTTCTATCAGTGGGAAATTCTAACCCTCAAGGCATAGAAGAGCCAACCTATCAGGACAAAACAGGCAGCTAGCAACTGATGGACAATAAGCCTTTTGCTCACTATCATTACCCATCATCCCTTATGAGGCTGGACACCTCTCCTCATAATTTACGTAGTCCCTCTTGCTGTTGAAGCAGTCACAGCAGTGTCTGCCACAGCGCACAAAGGCTAGGTCACCCATGCTCTAACTTTTGCAAAGCCATTTCCATTTCCTTTTCCCACCTCATTTGCTAACAGTTAAAATGACATTTATTGAAAAATAAAGTGTAATACGGTAGTTTAAAGATTAATCCGTCTCAGTGGAGGGATGCTGGGAGATGTCTCAGCAGATAAGAGGACATACTGTTCGTGCAGAGGACCTGAATTTGGTAACCAGCACCTATCTTGGATTGTTTGTGACTGCCTTTAACTCCAGTTCCAAACACAGCTTTAGATGGAAGGCTAAGTTACCAGAACTGGAGTCTAAGTCTTTCATCCATCAGTAGCAGCCAGGTGATAGTTCTTCAGGTTTTACTCATGGTGTGGTACTTCCTATGGTGAGCCTAGTCCTTAGAGCCCCTATCTCAATTATACATCTTCTTCCAGCAAGAAAGTAACATATGATCTCAAATTGAATGGCTGCAATTCTGAGGGAAGACGCAGTCATCACTGTAACCTAAGACACTTGTGATTTTAGGCGTCACAATTAGCATATTAGCATTAGAAGAACAGTAAGATTAACAGTAATATGTCAATGTTGTGAGGGTTCCTCTGTTTTTGTTCTCTCAGAGGAAGAAATTTAGTCAATGGGCATTCTATAGGTAGATGTTTCTTTATAAAAGTAGCAGGTGCAAAGCCTAACAAAGCAAACACTCCAAAGAACACACCGAGTGGACTACCCCAAGGCAGGAGCAGCATGGTGCTCTCTCAATTGTGGGGTTTAAAGAAGTCTTGGGAATGTTTATAAAGTATACTTATGCTAATGTTGTGAAAATTTCTCTGTTCTGTCTTCCTGGAGGAATGATATTTTCCCTCTGTTTTCTGTGTTGAGGGAAAGACAAACACACGTATTACAGCCTACAGGTGGACCTCAGGGAAGAAGAGAATAGCTTCCCCCTCCCAGTATTTCCTATCTTCCCATGTGGATTTCTGGAGATTTAACCTGGGTTTTTAGGCTCGGTGTCAAGTACCTTTACTTTCTACATCATCTCCCTGACCCCTGGCAATATCTATAATAATATCTAATGTAAATATTTTGTGATAATAGTTTGAATAAAAGATAATAATGTCATTACCTGAGAGATAATATTGATAACACCCAGGTTCCCTACAGAAATTAATAAAGAGGATATATATTTATTTTTGTATAAGTATTTGTCTCACATGGTCATAAACAATGAGAAACACAGCCACCTGCAGATTTGAGACACTAAACAGCTGGATATTTCAGACCCCTTCTGAGGTTGTGAGAACAGGAGAGCTGAGAGCTTCAGTCCAACCTAAGAACACAGATGTTCCAGCTCACGGAAAAGAAGTGAATTCAGTTTTCTCTACCTTTATTTGTACTTGGGTTTCAGCCTCAAGGATTGAACCCCAGATTCAAGTGGGTTCCGATGTCCATCTGATTATTCAGGGTTCTTACAGTCATATTTAGAAATAATTAGAATACGGTAGGGTAGCCAAGTTGCCATATAAAATTAGCAATCAGTCCTGATCCAAGTCTTGACCATGATGAAATATGCTGTGAAGAAAATGTTAAACATCTACATCCAACAAAGTGAAGGTTCATGAGGAAGCTTATAGAAAAGACCTGTGTTTGCAGTTACAGTGAAAATTTGTATGTATCACTTTCTAGAATACTGGGCTAGGTAGCAGCCAAATGCCCACTTGATGACAAACATGTGGGCTTCTTTCGTTCTTTCTTTTTCTTTCTTTCTTTCTTTCTTCCTTCCTTCCTTCCTTCCTTTCTTCCTTTTTTGACCATTAGAACTAGTAATTAAGTTTTTTTTTCTTTTCATGGTAGAGGTATTGCTTTTCCATGTACATTATTTTGAAACTTTCCGCATTTAATGTTACTCTTCTACATTTATTTATTTATTACAAGACCCTATCATTATGGGCATAGGAATACCATTTTATAATTTATAACTTTGTTATGAAATCATACTTTATATGTTTTAATTAAAGATGTATGATTTATGTGCATGAGTATTTGTCTAAATGTATGTATGTACCATGTGCATGCCTGATGACCACAGAAGCCAGAAAAGGGCTTTGGATTCCCTAAAACAAGTTACAGATGGTTATGAGCTGTTGTGTGGGAACTAACAATTAAATCTAGGTCCTCTTCATTATCAGCAAGTACTTTAAGCACTGAGCCATCTCTCCAGTCTCCTATTTTATTCTGTTGCTCAAAATATTAAATCTTTGGTCACTTAACTCATTCCAGTATCTGTCTGACATTCCCTGCTTGATTATAGGGTTTTATTTGTTGGAGTGAAGAGGGATTCATCAGTAAGTCCAAGTACCACAAGCCTATTCAAGACTAATCTGTTTTCTATCCTATTTATATAACTGGCTATTTCTTTTTTATTTTCCTTTTATTAACAGTAGAATTTTTCTTACATAATAAAACCTGGTTATGGTTTCCCTTCTCTCTAATTCTCTTAGTTCCTCCCTAGGTCTTCTGACATCCAGATCTAGTTCCTTCCTGTTTATTATTAGAGAACAAACAGCTTTCTAAGGGATAATAATAATAAAAATATATTAAAATAAAAATATATATATTAAAATAAAACATAGTAAGATAAAACAAAAACTAATGCATCAGAATAGAAAAAAAAAAAACAAGCAGAAGAGAAAAGGCCCAAGAGAAGACACAAAAATCAGAGGCCAACTCATTAATACACTCAGGAATCCCATGAAAAAACTAAACTGAGAGCCACAACATAAGCTCAGAGGACCCGGTACAGATTCGCCTTGGCCCTGTACATGCTGCTTCAGTCTCTGTGAGTCCTTATGAGGTTTGTTCAAGACGATTGGAGGCCTCTGTTTTTGTTTGTTTGTTTGTTTTGTTTGTTTGTTTCTGTTCTCCATCCTTCCTGGCTCTTACTCTCTTTCTGTCTTCCCCAGAGATCCTAAAGTTCAAAGGAGAGAAAGGGAGGGATTTGATGGAGAATCTCATTTAAGGCTGAGTATTTCAAGGTCCCTCACTCTCCACATAATTTCTGGCTGTGGGTTTCTGCATTTTTTTCCATATGCTCACAACTGTCTGCAATTCCAGTTTCAGGAGATCTGACACCCTCTTCCAATTCCCACAGGTATTGAGTACATACATGGTGTCCAGACATATATACCAGGCATTAAAAAAATCCATACACATAAAATAAATAAATCAAAAAAGATGGTTTTTCACACTTTAGACTGATTTATTTTCTCCCACTGGTCTATGCAAAGCAATAAAATATGGTGTGCAGTCAAGCAAATGTGAGTCATTTTTACAATTTTATAAAAACATCATATTAAACAATAAATTTGAGTCATCCTCTATAAAATCAGTATTTGAAGGAACAAACATTTATATTATTTTTGTTCTCTAATTTGAGAATGAAATTCCTTTTGTTTAAACTAAAAACTAGAGAACTGTCATTCTTTCACATTCTAACTTTTCTGTGTGTGGTGTGTGGGTACTTGTTCATACATGTATAATATCCAGAAGCAGACAATGGATATCTTCTTTTATTTCTATCCACATGATATTTTAGTGGAATTTAGACATATAATATAGGATAAACATTCTAAAATCTGTACACCTAAAGAAGCTAAGCAAGAAGGATGACCCTGGGTAAGATGCTCAATCCTCATTCAGAAAGGCAAACAGAATAGACATCGGAAGAAGGAGAAAACAGGGAACAGGACAGAAACCTACCATAGAGGGCCTCTGAAATACTTTAACCAGCAGGGTATCACAGCAGATGCTGAGATTCACAACCAAACTTTTTGCAGAGTCCAGGGAATCTTAGGAAAGAAGGGGGGCATAGAAAGACCTGGAGGGAACAGGATTTCCACAAGGACCTCAGAGGTCTTTTCTGAGACTGATACTCCAACCCAAGGACCATGCATGGAGATAACTAAGAACCCCTGCACAGCTATAGCCCTTGGCAGTTCAGCGTCCAGTATTCCCTAGTAAGGGGAACAGGGGTTGTCTCTGACATGAACTCAGTGGCTGACTCTTTGATCACCTCTCCCTGAGTGGGGGTTGGAGGCAGCCTTACCAGGCCACAAAGGAAGACAATGTAACCAGTCCTGATGAGACCTGATAGGCTAGGGTCAGAGGGAAGGAGAGAAGGACCTCCCCCATCAGTGGTCTTGGAGAGGGGCATGAGAGGAAGGGTGAAATTAGGTGGAGATGAGGGAGGGGGCAACAGCTTTGAAGCAAAGTAAATAAATTGTAATAAATTAAAAATAAATAAAAGGGAAAAAATTTTAAAGAAAAAAATTAAAGAAGCTGAACAAGGAGGAGGAGCCTGGGTAAGAGGATCATTCCCCACTTAGAATAAAGGGAAGGACATTGGAAGAAGGAGAAAATAAGAAACAGGACAGGAGCCTACCACTGAGGGCAAAGACTCTACCTAGCAGTATATCAAAGCAGATGCTGAGACTCATAACCAAACCTTGGGCAGAGTGCAGGGAGTCATATGAAAGAAGGGGGAGTTAGTAAGACCTGGACAGGATGGGAGTGCCACAAGGACCAAATAGATCAGGGCACAGGGGTCTTTTCTGAGACTGATTCTCCAGCCAAGGACCATGTATGGATATAAACTAGAACCCCTGCTCAGATGTAGCCCATAGCAGCTCAGTGCTCACGTGGGTTCCCTAGTAAGGGGACGAGGGACATGAACTCAGTGGCTGGCTCTTTGACATTCTCCTCCCACCCCCCGAGGGAGGAGCAGCCTTGCCAGGATACAGAGGAGGACATTGCAGCCAGTGCTTATGAGACCTAATAAGCTAGGGTCGGATGGAATGGGAGGTGGACTTCCTCTATCAGTGGACTTGGAGAGGGGCATGGGAGGAGATGAGAGAAGGAGGGTGGGATTGGGAGGGAATGATGGAGGGGCTACAGCTGGGATGCAAAGTGAATAAAATTTAATTAATGTAAAAAATAAAAATTTAATTAAAATAAATAAATAAAATATTTTTTAAAGTTTTTAAAAGGAAGAGACTAACTTCTGCATTTGCAGGAAATGGCTAGAACTGAAAATTATTATATGAAGGTAATAAACCAAAGGCAGGATATCAAATATCAGAAGCTTTTCTTCAGATGAAGAATCTAGACATTTTAAAAATGATTTGGGACTGCATGGACAGAGAATAAAGAAAGGGAATGAAAGGACAAAATAAGGTAATGAAGATGACTAATTTCAAACTGTGTTATATGCATGTATGAAAATGTCACGATGGAACCCAGATATTTTCCAATTAACATGGATCTATCTAAACTGAGAGAGTGAAAGGAGCCAAGCTGTAATGCTTTAAAAAAAATTGAAATTTGGGATTCATCTCAAAACAACAAAGACTATTCTGTACATCTCAAATGATCTAATTTTACAATAGGTTGGGAATGTGGGACAAAGGTTAAATGTAGATTAAAATCTCATGTCTTAATAAGATTAGGATACACAAAACCTTTAAATCAGTTTCCATCAGTAGAATTGCACACAAACACTAAAAACTCCAAAACAATCCTCCTCTTGAAGTGTTGATTCAATTTACTACTTGGGTGTTTCCCTAATTCAAACATTATCCATTATTCTGCATTTGAATTCAAAGTTAGGACAGAAGGACTGGGGCTGACGGAAAGATAGAATGATTTTTAGTGACTCTCCCATGTGTTCAAATTTGAATTAAAGAACGTAGGGAGTGTCTGTTCAAATTAAAATCAGTAAATTTCATTGCCAAAACCTAAAGATCTTAAGTTTTATAGGACACAGAATAATCATTTGGAAAGATTTGCTTTTGCAATTAATTATTTCACAGATAAGCACACAAATCGCAGTATAAGATCCGACTTTATATATTGGAACTAGAATGCACAGAATTGCTGATGGCGTTGCATTTCTTGGTTTCTGTCAGGAAGAATACGCTTTTCTGAAACCCAGTCACGGGAAGCAAATGTTGACAGAACGGAGACTTGAGCAGATGTTACAAAGAGCAGCAAACGTCACTCACAATCATCAGAGGGTGGCACCCTCTGTGGTCTCACTCATTTTTCACAATAAAGCACCGTTGAAATATATTGAACAAGGCAAAGAACAGAATCTATGTCAAATGTTTGTTAGCAATGATTCGCAGGTGTATTGTTAACTCCGGACTAAATGATCTGATAAGATAGAGTGAGAACCAGACAGATATTCCTCTAAAAAAGATTAAAATCACTTTTCTGATTTCTCACTTGAATATAACATGTTTTAAAAATAATTCAAATTTCAACATTTTTTTCTAAAACATTTTATTTGATAAAACAGTTTAGTGTGCACAAATAGTAGAGTGTACCTTACATTTACTGATTTTCCATATTTGAATACAATGAATTTTATTGCCATGGACTCTATTTGTCTCTCCAGTTACACTTATCTAATATATTTTCAACAATACATCTAAGGTCTTCTCTATGAGTGGCAATTAAACAAAATGTCTTATAGTGCAAGGTCTGTAAAGAAAAAGTGCTAAGTTTGAATTAAAACCATAACTTACTCAGTTCTTGGTGCCCTTGGGCAAGTTGGTCCACCTTGCTGACTCTAGTTTTCTCTTTTGTAATAACTAGACAATAAATGCACATTCCTCAAAGGGTGGACAGGTTTCATGTGATTTTAAATTATCTGCATCAAAATACACATATGCACATGTTATGATTACAAATACATGTACCATAATAATAAAATCTTTATTTGAATTTCATGACACAGCAATCTTCAGTGAACATTATATGCTGATAGTTCTATCTATGGAGAAAAGGAAATGCTGCATCTATACCAGGTATTTAACTCTGACAACGTGATTTTTCTATAGTGAGTTGATCTTTAGTATTGTTGGAAAGATGACAAGTGTAAGCCAGGTTTCACACCCTGCTTTTGTAAGGCACACACTGGCTACTGTGAACATATGGAAATGGTTACATTGTATGTTTCTGTTCTGTTAAAAAAAAAGATCTTATTAGGTAATGTTCAAGTCTCTTGCTACTGTCTTTGTGTTTGCCCTAATACCAAGGAAAATGTCCAATATAACTATATAAACTGAAGGTTTGCAACTTTGCAAATTACAAATATCAACAAGCGTATAAAATTATCAAGACTTAAGTATATAAAACGTCCCTTGATTTTATTTTGTAGAACCACTTTCCTGTTTAGCATAAGAGATAACTTCTATGTCTGAGTTTTAAGTAGAATGACTTATGAGAAAGTAATGCTTTACACCAGTGATCTCTTCAGGTTTTCTCAACCAGAGAGGCTCTAATTGTGACATTATTCAAAAAAGCGGGGGGGTGGGGCACACAGGGGTGGCTTAGCAGAAGAAGGTATGCTGCAATAAGCCTGGTGACCTGAGAATGATCCCCAATGCCTACATAGGTAAAAGAGATACCAAAATTAAATATGAGATAAAACCAAAACAGTCACATCAAAGTTGGACAAGATGAACAGACAGAAGTTTCCTTCTCCTGAGGCCCAAGGAAAGAGACAAGAATTAGAGACTCACCCATTCATACACTCAGGAATTCCATAAAAATCAGTAAACTGGATGTCTTAACATATGCACAGGACCTGATGCAGACCCATATATTTGGCTTCAT
Source organism: Pachyuromys duprasi (assembly GCA_028658305.1). Lineage (NCBI taxonomy): Eukaryota > Metazoa > Chordata > Mammalia > Rodentia > Muridae > Pachyuromys > Pachyuromys duprasi. Next base: position 37,307,345 of record CM053763.1, read on the forward strand.
ATGGGATTATATGAGTTCGTTCATATTGATTTAGAGGGCCTAGTCTTAATGCTCTATACCCTCTTGCTCTTAAGGTCTTCCTGCCTCTTCCTGCCTCCTCTTCCATATCATTTCCTGAGCTCTGAGTGTTGCTGCAACATCCATTTAGGTTTGATTATTCCAAAGTCTCTCACTCTCTGCATGATGTCTGGCTGTCGGTCCCCTCTGTATTTGTTCCCATATGCTGAGAAGCTCCCCTGATGATGGCTAGACAAGTCATTTATTATGAGTATAGCAGAATATCATTACAAGTTGTTTTATCACTAGTTTTTTTTTTCTAGACCAGTATTATTTGCTTTTACCCGAGGTTCCTGGGATATCTAGTCTCAGGTTCTTGATTACCCAAGTAGTGTTGGGTATGAGTTCTATTTTGTAGACTGGGCCTTTAGTCTAACCAGTTATATGTTGGTTACTCCTGTAAGCTTTGAGCTACCATTACACTAGCATATCATGTAGGCATGGAATCATTGTGAATAAAGGGTTCGTGGCTGTCTTGGTTTTCACATTTCTCCTTTAAAAGTGCACAGAGTAGAGAGGACCTAGATCCTCTGCTCAGATGCAGCCCATGGGCAACTCTGTCTCCATGTGGGTTCCCTAGTAAGAGGGACAGGGGCTGTCTTCGGCATAGACTCAGTAGCCAGCTCTTTGATCACCTCTCTCTGGCAAGGTGGCCTAACTGGGCCACAGAGAAAGAAGATCCAGACAGTCCTGATGAGACCTGATAAGCTAAGGTCAGATAGTAGGGGATGAGTACCTCCCCTATCAGTGGACTAGGGGAAGGGAATAGGGAGAAAGAGGAAGGGAGGGTGGGACTTCGGGAGATGAGGGAGGGGGCTATAGCCAGGATAAAAAATGAATAAATTACAGAATGATAGTATCTGAGCAGAGGGGTCTTTTCTGAGACTGTTTGTCCAACCAAGGATCATTCACAAATATAACCTAGAAACCCTGCTCAGATGTAGCCCATGGCAGCTCAGTCTCCAAGTGGATTCCCTAGTAAGGGGAACAGGGACTGTCTCTGACATGAATTCAGTGGAGGGCTCTTTGACACTCCCCTCACAAGGGGTGAGCAGCCTTGACAGGCCACAGAAGAGGACAATGCAGCCAGTCCTGATGAGACCTGATAGGCTAGGGTCAGATGGAAAGGGAGGGGGAGGACCTCCCCTATCAGTGGACTTGGAGAGGGGAATGGGAGGAGATGAGGGAGGGTGGGACTGGGAGAGAATGAGGGAGGGGCTACAGCTGGAATACGAAGTAAATAAACTGTAATTAATATAAAAAGTAAAAATTTAATTTAAAAGTGAAAAATTGTAATAAATAATAATAATAAAGAAAAATTCAAAAATACAAAAAAAAAGGAGTGTGCAGAGTATGTTCCTGTACCGAAGTTGCTAGGATGTAAGGGAAAGTCTTTATGTGAACAACAGTTTGACATATCCATGTACAATGAGGTTGTTAGGTATTTCCTGCGACAATGGGGCCCTGGTGACAGTTTATAAAGTTCAACCTATACCCTTGTTTAGGTAAAATTACATGAGACTGTTCTTGAGATAGAAATAACCCTCAATTAATATTAACATTACAGCAGGAAACAAATTGTTTGTTGAATTCTTTACCAAGTAAACAATTATTTACCACCTACCCCTGTTTAAGGCAAAGGATAAAGATGCCACTTGATGACTTGGGGATGGGCCCTTAAAGCTGTAAATCTCCATCATCATTTTCTAAGTTCAAAACCAAGGACATTTCCTATAATTTAAAGAGAATAGCTCAAAGCACATTACTTTATCATTGATTCTATGCTACATCTGATCAGATTAATTTGATTGTGTTTATATATTACATGTTAAGAATGATTGTCACATAATTCTAAACAAGCAGGATAAAAAACAATGCAACATTTAATATTTTATTTGTATAAAAATGAGAACATAAATATCAATAAAACCTTTTATATTTTTTCACCAATTGAAATAACTTTAGTTTCACTTGGTTTTAGAGAATTGGGATAAATTTTGTTTTGCTAACCAATCTCCACTGTCACGAGGTTACCATGAAAGAGTAAACAGTTTCTACTCATTCATGTCACAAATTGATTATGGATACCTCAATTTGTTTTACTGTCTTATTTCAGGACTTGAGGAGTCTAGAACAACAAAACAGCTGTTTTGTACATGATTCAGTTCCATTCATCAGAATTACCAGTTCTATGACATAAAAAAGGCAAAACAGCAGAACCCCACACACTACTCCTACAGCATGGTCCTAGGCATGCTACAGGATTCCTTTAATTCACAAGCAATGGCCTTAACAAATCATATCCCAAGCCTAGAGTGGCTGCATAGTACTTTTTTTCCTACAAGAAAGGCATTGCAAGTCATATATACAACCCCCACATTAATGGTGTGGTGATATATAACCATAGCATGGAAAAAAAGATTTCCTCAAAGATATCCTGAGCTTAGCTGGTAGGGGTTTTTGTTGTTGTTGTTTTTGCCTAATATGCATAAATCCATGTGTTTTTTCCCCAACATTGCATTGCATAAACCAGTGTGGTAGTAAATGCCTGCAATAGCAATAATGGGGGATGAAGGCAAAAGAATCAGATACTCAAGTTCATCTGTGGTCCGTCCATAAACAAGTTTAAGGACACTGTGGATTCTCTCAAAATGAAAGATCTATATTCTATACCAATTTATTGAAAATAATAAAGGGGGCTATTAGTTCTGGCCAATGATATGCCTCTGTAACCCCAATAATCCAGAGGTAGAGACAGGAGGATTGAGAGCTTTGCAGGGACTGTACCTCATCATATAATTAAGAAGAAAAAGTATCTGTACAGGTATGTGTTTTGTAGTGCTAGCGGTATCTTTTTAAAGATACATTTGGAAGAACATTTTTGTAGGCAACTGGAAAAAAAATTAACCTTGATTCCTTTTTCACTGACTTAGACAATCCTGATAATAATTCAGATGAATTATTTGTGATAGCAATTACTATTGACTGTGAAACTAGCAGAGGTGTATATCTTGTCTATGCCACAGTCTGGTACTCACAGGAAATAGACAGATGCCAAATTAAATATTTAATTATTGATCCTAGACATTTGATTAGACTTACCTTTAAATTTTTTACATAAAATATATGCATTATTTTCTATGATTTAATTTACAGACTCATAAATCAGTAGCAACTCCCAAAACTTAGATCCAAGAGGAGTGACTCAATCTCATTTATATTTTTAAGCAAGATATCCAGAGACAAAGATGCAATAATTTCGTAATTTCATGGAAATTTGCAGGGGAAAGTGCCAATTTCATGGTGACATCTAGGGAAATGTGATGATTTCATGCAGATTTAATCCTATGTCCCTAAAGCATCCATAAACACAACTCACAGGAGTGTAAAAATGGCTTCCTATGAAATGTTCAGGATTGTCATTACGAAAATGAATGAACAAGTATAATAGAGAATTTTGAAAGATAGGATATTTGATCCTATTAATACTATGAGACTTCCTGCACTGTCTTCCTATGCAAATTTATTAAGTTACAAACTTGTATAAAATAATCTTAAATGAAAACTATTGTCCATTGATGTGTTACTGACTTTCCTCTGACACGAAACTAACACGTTTTTAATAGGGAACACTTATTGTCATTTGAAAACTCAGCTTCCAATACCTAGTAAATATTTACTAATAATAACATCCTTAAAAAGTTTCTTGAGCTAGATGATGGGCTGCATGCCTGCAATCCCAGAACTCAGAGAGGCAGAGGCTGGCAGATCTCTGTGAGCTCAAGGGCAGCCAGGTCTATGGAGGAAATTTCAGGAGAGCCAGGACTCATTTACACAGAGAAATTCTGTCCTTGAAAATCAAAAAAGAAGTTTCTCATTTATAAATAATGTTTTTTTAACTGTTGGAGTATGGTCTAATGCTTTGTATTTGTCAATTGCTTGCCTCTGAGATTCATATTGTTTATGAGCAAACTGTTATGTGCTTCAAGTATTGCTGTTTAACTTTGCCTAAGAAGTTATTCCTGATTGCTTGATTGAAAGGCCTGCACATGGGCTAGGTGGAAGCAGGCGGGCATGGCTAAGGTTTCCAGGGTTTGGGGAGGTGAATCACAGGAAGGTGATGGACAGACAGAAAGAGAGGAGGAAGAAGGACTCTAAGATGGGTTAGCATGGAGAAGGAACCATGTGGGCCAGAAGAAAGGACTCCAAGAATGGCGTGGAAAGCCCAGAAAAAAACAAAAACAAAAACAAGCAAGTATCTTGGAATTATGCATGGAAGGGAGCCCAGATAAGAATGTTTAAGACTGATGGCATGGAATTTGGGCTGGGAGGTTATTGAGATAGTGTAGATTCAATTACCTTCCTAGCCAAAGGTGTTATAAAGCAATTATAAAATCTAACAAGTGTCTGTATCTTATTGATAGTGGTAGCAGGTTAAATAATACTTCCATAAAAATTATAGGGCTAATAATAAACATTATATATCCTGATACCATTTATTTTCAATAATACATAAAATTATACTATAAAATGATGACTCAACTCTATGTGAGTGCGCAGAATTAGATATAGTTTCATTAAGAAATAATGCTTCATCAGCCAGGCCTTTAATCTCAGTTTTATCTCACAAGTAGGTGAAGATTCTCTGATACATTAATTTTAGGTGAAGATTCTCTGATAAGTTAATTTTAGGTGAAGATTCTCTAATAAATTAATTTTAGGAATAGTTTTGTAAAAGCTGACAGTAAACAAAACAGGTAACAAAGCCATAATATACCAAACACATGCACACACACACATACATAAACACCAAAGAAAAACATCTTAAGATTCAAGCTATATTTTACTCAAAGATTTTCAACAAACTTCCAATTTAATGCAACCTTAGAACATTTTGTCCCTCTGTTCTCGTTAAGTAATTGAAAGGCCTTTTACAGACATTTTACAGAGAGGGTGCTGTCAGGGAGGAATAACAAGACTGAGCTAAGGGATTTATTTTTTATTTTTAGTTTTTGGTGTTGATTATTAATGTTTAATATTGATTTATCTTTTAGTTAAGCAGTGCTTATTCCTAAACCAGCTGTATACCCAAATCATCACACAGAGACTAAGATTTATTTAATTAACCTAGAGCATAATGCTGGGTGATAATTAATATATCTTAAACCTTCACACTCCTCCCATTCAGATTTCCCACATTATACTTGCTTTTAATCTCTCTACCCCACTATCTGGTTTTAACCGAGACATTGCATTACGATATTTATTGTAAGTATCACCTTTCTCAAGTTTGTGTAAACATGCAACTATTTGTTCTTTGAATTTTCAATAAAGCAACCAGACAATGCTGTGCAATGGACAGAATAGGGTGGGACATCCTGGTCAGGAGGGGAGGAGAGAGAAGCAAATGGGAGGAGTTGGAGAGCAGAGATGGGAAAAGACAGGACTTGGAACCATGAGGAGAGAGAACTGGACTTACGAGCTAAGGGATTTATAAAAGAAGACAGATGTTAGTGTTTTCTTGGTCTCCCAACCGTCTTGGAGGAATCATCCTTCCTTTCCCTCCAGTCTCACATCATGCAGCCTGCAGAGTTATATTTTGATGCTTATGCTCATCTGCACCAAAAGTAACAGCGAGGAAACATAATATACAATGCTTTGAGGGTTGTCAAGGTGGCTCAGCTCAGCAGGGAAAAGCACATTCCTAAAAACCTCAGTTGGGGTCCTAGAACAAGTATGTGGAAGGAGAGAGCAGATTCCTAGAAGTTGTCTTCTGACCTCCATACATGCCTGTGCTCGTATTCATGTATGCCCTCACATATGCATGTGCACAGAAGGTGTAAGTAGATAAACATTGACTGCAACAGTTTTGAGTGAGAGCGCTAAGGCAGTCATGTAAAACTATGAAAGGGAGAAGATGAGAGTTCTGAGGTCTGTTAGAATTGTGAACTATTTTAACTTTCTACAGAGATAAAACTCAGCTTCACCCAAACACAGAGACATGTTGTCCTGGGCGTAATTGAAGCTCCTCAGCATGAGTGTGGTCATACCGATGATGATGTACATTTATATGTATATATCTTTCTGCAAAATCAAAGTTTTAAAAAAAAACACAACTAACACATTTTCAGGCGTTTATAATCAGACAAAGACATTCACTAAAGAAAATTCCTAGCAATAATGACTCCTTTTGTTTTCTTTATTAATTGCACAGTAAAGTGAATCACAGTGATTATTCTCCATATAATTTCCTTCTTATCCTTTAAATTGGCCTGGTACATTAGTTTCTTTGCCAATACATGAAAAGTACTTTGTAAGCTATGTACTTTTGATTCTAATGGGCAATCCTCAGGACATAGCAAGCAAGGGAATGACTGACTGACTAATGGAATCTGGATAGATGCAGTAGATAGAACCTCACCATATACAGAGCAAGGGGCTGTGGAAAAGGATAGGCTTATGTTCTAAGACTAAAAAACATTTAGGGCATATTTTTTAGAACATTTTTAGCACATTTAGAAAAATTTTTCTTTCATTTTATTTTTTAAGCAGAATTGGAATGGTTTGTGATTTACATGCATAACATCCTTCTCTTGTTGAAAAACTGTAAGCCTGACTAGAAGTAAGAAACACTATAAAGAACATATTTCAGCATTCAGAGGGCTTGCCAAGAGGCAACATTTTAAAAAATATATTGGTAATATCCCTCTTTGCTCCTTTATAACCTCTGCTTTCTATCTCCTCTTTCCAGATGATGATTGACACAGAGATCTATTAATGGTCAAGGTGAAAAACATAAAAGAGTGTGGAATGCTCAACTATACATGGAACATCTTTGCATGGGATCAGAAATCATTGTGAAACAAAAGACGGAAAGATTGTAAGAGCCAGAGTCATGGGATGACAGGAAGGAAATGATTTTCTGAACATAACAGGGCAATTGCATGCATGAACTTATAGCATTTGTGACAGCATGCATAAGCCTTATACACATTTAAGCCAAACAAAACCCCAGAAGGGAAAGGTATGATGGGAACAAAGTTTCCTCCACCCCCTACACCCTCCTTAGCTGAAGAGCTATTGATAACTAATAGTGACCGGGAGAGGAAGAATCAATTCTCTTTTAGAGTGTGGCCCCTGTTAGGTTGACAGTGCACCAATAGATAAACATACCCAAAATATATGGCTAGTATAACCAAGACTTGATTTTTTTAAGGTTGGCTTGTGTTAGCGTAGATATCTGACTTTCTTCTGTTTATTTTTAATTTAATCTCTTTTCAGCCTGATCCCACCCTCATGCCCCCTCCGTCCATTCCTGCTTCTCTTTTTTCCCAGAGAAGGGGAGGTGACCAATGGAGTATCAGCCCAACGAGGCACCTCAACTCACAGGCAGACTAGGCACATCTTCTCCAACTGGGGATTCACAGGGCAGCCCATCTAGGGAGGAGAGATCCAGTGGCAGGCAACAAGTCAGAGAAAACCCCTACTTCCATCGTTTGGGGACCCACATGATGCTCACGATGTACATCTGCTACATATGTGTAGGGGAATTAGGCCCAGTCCATGCATGCTATTTGGTTGGTGGTTCAGTCTCTATGAGAACCCATGGGCCAAGTTAGTGGACTCTGTAGGTCTTCTTGTGGTGTCCTTGACCCCTCTGGCTCCCTCTATACTTCCTCCCACTTTTCCACGGAACTCCCAAGCTCAGCTTACTATTTGGTTTTGTGTCTCTACATGTGATTCCATCAGCTGCTGGGTGAAGCCTCTCAAAAGAGAGTAATGCTAGATTCCTGCCTATAGCATAGTAGAATATCATTAGTAACTACAGGGTTTGGCTCTCAAGTTGATCCAGTCATTGGTTTGTCATTCACTCAATCTCTTCTCCGTCTTTTTCCCGGCACTTTCTGTTGACAAGACAAATTTTGAGTCTATGGTTTTATGAGGGGCATCCGCATCCTTCCACCGGAAGTCCCAACTGGCTATAGGAGGTAGCCACTTCAAACTCCATGAACTCCCAGGAACCTCCCCTGTCCCAGAGATAGCCCCGCACCCATTTCTGCTTTGTCTCCTGGTTCTCCCCCTGACCTCTCACCTTGGCTTAACTGCCCATATAGAGGAACAATTAAAGATATATAGAGGGGAAACAAACAAAAAAATAGGAGCCACAGTTAATCAGATGATGGAAATGACACAAAGCATGAAAACAGAATTAGAATTTATGAACAAAACACAAACAGAGAAAACCTGGAACTGGAGAACTTAGAGAAAAGATCAGGAACCACAAAGGTAAGCATCACCAATAGAATACAAGAGATGGAAGAGAGAATCTTGGGAGCTAAAGATATGCTTTCTGAAATGGATTCCTCACTCAAGGAAAAATTAAAATCAGGAAAGTTCCAAACACAAAACATCCAAGAAATCAAGGACTCCATGAAAAGATGAAACCTAAGAATAATTGGAATAGATGAAAAAGAAGACTCCAGGCTCCAAGCACTGGAAAATATTTTTAAGAAAATCATAGAAGAAAATTTAAATGTACAAGAAGCCTACAGAACACCAAATAGAATAGACCAGAAAAGAAATGCCTCACATCACATCATGGTCAAAAACTAAACCTACAAAACAAAGAAAAATTATTAAAGGCAGTAAGGGAAAAGGGAAAAGTAACATATGAAGGTAGACCGATCACAATCACACCATATTTCTCATCAGAAACTATGAAAGCCAGAAGGGCCTGGGCAGATGTCATACAGTCTTTAAGGGAACACAGATGCCAACCAAGACTGCTACACCCAGCAAAGCTTTCAATCCACATAGATGGAGAAAACAAAATATTCCATGACAGAACAAAATTTAAGCAATATCTACACAGCAATCCAACCCTACAGAAGATACTAGAAGGAAAACTTCAATCCAATGAAAACAACTACACCTAAGAAAATATAGGATACAGGTAACTTCCCAACTAAAAGGGGGAACAAAAAAGCAATGAATCATAGTAAGACCACAAACTCCACAATAAAAGGATCTAACAGCCACTGGTCACTATTATCGATCAACATCAATGGACTCAACTCTCCCATAAAAAGACACAGACTAACAGAATGGTTACAGAAATAAGACACAACATTCTGCTGCATCCAAGAAACACACCTATGCAACAAAGATAAACAATACCTCAGAGTAAAGGGCAGGAAAAATATTTTCCAAGCAAATGGACCCAGAAAAAAAGCAGGGGAATCCATCCTAATATCTAATAAAATAGATTTTCAACCAAAGTTAATCAAGAAAGATGAGGAGGGGCACTTCCTTCTCATCAAAAGAAAATTCCAACAGGAGGACATCACAGTTTTGAACATCTATGCTCCAAATACAAACCACCTACATTTGTAAAAGAAACATTATTAAAGCTGAAATCACACATTGATCACAACACCCTAATAGTGGGAGACTTCAACACTCCACTCTCACCAAGGGACAGATCATCTGGTCAGAAGCAAAACAGAGAAACAAGGGCACTCACAGAGACCATAAAGCAACTAGACTTCATAGATGTCTACAGAACTTTTCACCCCGTATCAAAAGAGTATACCTTCTTTTCAACACCTCATGGAACCTTCTCCAAAATAGTTGGTCACAAAACAAACCTCAGCAGATACAAGAAGATGGAAATAATCCCTTGTATCCTATCTGACCATCATGGTCTAAAGCTGGACCTCAACAACAATAGAAATAGCAAAAGGCCTGCACATACATGGAAACTGAACAACTTGCTACTCAAGGACAGCTTGGTTAGGGAAGAAATTAAGAAGGAAATTAAAGACTTCCTAGAATTCAATGAAAACGAAAGCACAACATACCCAAACTTATGGGACACAATGAAGGCAGTGCTAAGACGAAAGTTCATTGCACTAAGTCCCTTCAAGAAGAAATTTGAAACATCTCATACAAGCAACTTAAAGAAGAAGATACACCCAAGAGGAGCAGATGGCTGGAAATAAACTCAGGGCTGAAATCAATCAATT
>CM053763.1:37317926-37350549 GCA_028658305.1 Pachyuromys duprasi
AGGACATTGCAGCCAGCCCTGAGGAGACAGGATGAGAGGGGGTTATAAGAAGGGGAGGAGGTCCTCCCCTGTTGGTGGACTTGGCAGGGGCAGGGAGGAGGGAGATGAGGGAGGGAGGGAATGAGGGAGGGGGCTACGCCTGGGATGCAAAGTACCTAACCTGTGATTTATATAAAAATAAATACATTAAAAATAAATAAATAAAATAAAATATCATGAAAGTGAGAAAAAAAGAAAATTATTTTAGGAAAGAGATCTAGATTTGAAGAAAGCAATTAATATAATTAAAATTATAGAAGAGACAAAGCAATTCAGGATGAGTGCAAAAACAAAAATAAGAGAGATGATAACAGCAATTTGAAAGTCATATGTTTGAGTAGCAGTCAGAACTCAATGCATGAATTATGACTCTGTGAGCAGCCCACGATAACATGTAATCAAGTTCAATACTGATAACAATGAACCAACATTCTAAACAGCAAATGTAGGGACATTAAGTCTCTTAACTACTTTTATAACATCTGATAGTCAAGACCTTCTTAATCATTTCAAAATGTCTCTTTCTTTCCTGCCCTCATTAATAACAAAAAAAATGAAATTTTTATTTTGACTAAAAGTTCTGATATATTTTACAATAACAGTCGCTGGTGACAAATTTTTCAAAAGTGCAACTGTGAACACAATCTGAGAACTGTATTGATATTATGCACATGGAAATTTTGTAGACTCACAAATAAAATCAATATTTAAAATATTTCAAGCAATCAAATTAAAACCACAGCATAACACAATAAACACCATGAATGAGGCAAATTATTATTATGGTGCTTGTAAGACCAAATTAGGCTTAGTGATTCCAGATCAAGGATTCTTATTTGTAGTGATAATGATAACGGCAGCCATAAGCAAGCGTGGATCTGTTGGCAATAACAGTTTTATATTGTTTAAGGAAATATCCTGAAATAATACAACTCCAAAGAGGCAGTTCTCCAGTGAACTAGCACTGCTCAGCCTCTGCAATGTTTATTAAATAAATTTATATGTGCCTAATGATATAGATGCCAACTACATAACTTATTCAAAATGCCATTCCAATTGATAAAGAAAAGGTACTCCTGTTCAAAAGGGTGGACAATAATGAACTTCAGTCACTTTAGCATTTGTTTAAGTGATTAATTTGCCTTGTTTTATACAAAAAATAATGCAATACCTTCAAACTTGAAGTTATAGTTTTATGGTACAGTAGAAAAGAGACATGGGTTTGTTTCTCAAATTAATTTTATGCTTAAAATAAAAACTAATTTATAACTATCCTATCTTCTTAAAGGTATTGGTTTTTAATATGTTGTTGATAACAGGCATATTTGATTGGTCTGTCGAGTTAACTGATGGTGCCTGTTAGTGGGATCAGTGTGTACAGTTGAAACAGTCAATTAAAAAAACTGAGAAAGACAAAATGAAGCCTAATATTTTAGATTTCTATTGCAAAGTGAAATAAATGATAGTCATACTGGTATTTGCATTCTGTTTGAAATGTTAGATGTGGCATTTTGCAACAAAAGATGCAATTAGCATCATGGCTGGCACTGTCACATTGCATCAGAAACACTTCATTGGATGTCTGTCAAAATCAAAGCAGCTGTCACAATTTAGCATAGAAAACTATTTTAAAGAACTTCTTGTATACTGAAGTTAAGTCAAACCAGTAATTATATAAATAACAGACAGAGTGCAGACTGGAAAATTAATACATTTTTTACCCCCAAAATAGTTTTGCTTTACCCTTTCTTGATATATTTTTAATGTGACTTTGAGAAAAGTCTCAAAGATGGTATAATACTATTATGACAAAATTTGCCATTCTAAGAAGCACAGGAGAATTTTCCTACTAACTACAACCTCAGGTGTCTGTCACAAAAATGTAGTATTTTACTCCGTGTTACTTTTTCTGTCTTCGGGACAATGTTATTCAATTCAATCTTGAAATTACTGACTTTCTATAGAGTCATTTATTTCAGTGATTGTGAAGAAGATAACTCACAAGACTAGCCAGGAAGCTTGGGAATGAAGATAAAACTCAGGAACTACAGATTGTACATTTGCGATATGCAAGTACATTCTTGGTTTTGTCTTTAACTGGTCTGAAAAAAAAATCTTTGAAAAGATAAATTTTGGGAGCACCTTAAAACTTTCAGTTAAAATAATAGCTCCTGTAGTAAAGCCAGCCTTTCGCAGTCTTCTGTCTCTGATGTTGCTTATGATAAGTTGTAAATGAACTTGGAGGAGAATTTTGATAAGACCTTGAGCAGGTCATTCTAGTTTCCTAATTCATCATATTTTTAACCTTTAGAAATACAGATATTTCTCCTTCTTTAGAGTACAATAATAAAATATTATACCAGCATTAGCAACTCAATAGTCATAAGAGATATTGTAAAATCTACTTGAATGTCAAATATCTATAGAAGATTAAACCATCTATAACTTTCTCAAAAATTAAAACAATTCTTGTTTGCTGAATCAGATGGAGATAAACTTTTCTTTATCTGGTGAGATGAATGACACAAGTTCTATAGTACTGATCTGGAATAAACTGTCTGATTGGTCAGGAATAACATCAGGATACAAGGGGATTCACGTTTGGCTGATTGTTTAGGAATTTTCTCTAGTTACTGGGGACTTTGTTCATTCATTGATGTTTGGCTTTCACTCATGTGTTTACCTTTAATTTGATTGGTTGGAGCCAGCTGCACTTTACTTTAGGAACAGCAAGACTGTGTAATCATAAACATAGCTTTTGGTCAACTTAACCAATTAGTTTAAGAGTTACCATACAACCCCTAATGTCTATAAATTGAGCCTATTAACTTACTTCTGGTCGACATTTTGCCCTAATGGTGATTCCAGCATGCTGATAACTTCTACAGAATAAATGTTCTATGTTCTTTCATACTACCGAGGCTGGGGTCTTTCTCCTGCAAGAGAAATTCTCAGACCCTAATAATAGCAACAAACTTTATAGAAATAAATTAGTAAATTATTTGAGTTTGAATTGTATTTTTGTCTAAATACTATGGCATATGTTATGGGTAAATGGACTTGTCAAAACAAAACTCTTTAGAATCCGTAGGTTGACTCTGTAATTTATTTGGAATTTCCTGTTATTAGAAAAACAAGTAAGAACAGCAAAACACTGTGATAATGCATCTCAGGGTAGAACCTTTTCAGTTTTTGGGTTTTGCTGTGATCTTTGTTTGTTTTTTAGATTTGTTACTGTTTTGTTGGTTTTTCACAGTTTGTGTTGGAGTGATTGGCTACACATAGTCAAAAAGAAAAGTAATTATAAGACTCATTTTATATAAACAAAACCTAAAATATGTTACAAATCTACATATAAATATAAATCTATAAAGATACTGAATCAAGATAGGCATAATGGGGCATACCTCCCAAGGCCAGCTTTGTCTACATGGTGAGTTCTGGAATAAACAGACCCTGGCCCCAAATAACAAACAAATTGACAAACAAAAATATGGCTTAGGGAAAGAAATCTTAGCCCTGATGGTAAAAGAATGTTCCACAAATGTAAGAAAATAGTATAAATGTAAAGGGTTACTGTAGCTCTGCAAAAAATAAAAATAAAAAGTCTCATCACAAACCAACAATATTGGACATAGAAGTTACATGCCTAACCATTTATTTTAAAAAAAAGAGAATAGTTACATATGGAGACATATAGAAACTGGAAAGAAAGGGGGAAAGGAAGGAGGGAGGGAAAGAGAGCGGTGTTTAATTATCTCATATTTTCTTAAGAAGATAAAGGGTTATAGAATGTAGTCTATCCATAGCAGAGAATACTACCCAGTTATAAAAGGAATGAGATTCTGAATACAGATTCTTGAGTACACAGTGACTCCAAATTGTAATTATCATAAGTGAAAAAGGCCAATCTCTAAATTCTCTTTAATACATTTGCCTGGATGTGTCTAGTCAACCCTTGTCCTCCACTGTGATTTGTTTGTTGACACTGATACAACGGGATAGTGTTTGGTGATACAGTAAGATGGTATCCTGTGTGTGAGGCTTTCATGATGGGATTAACGTCTTTATAAGAAGAGAAAGCAGAGACCTTGTTCATTTTAAATATGGGTCATTTAAGGAAACAATAGGAAAACAGTTTTCTGCAAGCAAAAATGATGGTCCTTACTAGGATTTAGACTGACTTGTGCTTTGGTCTTGAAATCACCAGGCTACAAAACTGTGAAACTACAATGCATTTTTTGTAGGTCATTGCTGTGTTAGCCATATACATGATGCTTGCTGTGTAAGGCATATACATGATGCTTGCTGAAGTCATATACTTAATGCTTACTGATGCCATGCAGTCTTAGGCACTGTGTGTAAAGTAGAAGGACACAAAGATACTATTAAGATTCCAATTACATCACCTATGAAATGAAAAATAGAAAAAGAAATGGGAACTATTTGATGGTAACCAGGGGTTGAGGAATGGCTGAAATAGGAGGGACAAACAACAAGAACATCTGCTGTAAATAACTATTAATATTTACCGTTGGTGTATCTTTTAGTAAAGCTTGCTGTTAATCCTAAACAGCTGCATTACCAAATCACCACACAGAGACTAGGTTTCTTTAGTTAACCTAGAACACAAAGCTGGACAATAGTTACTCCCTCCTAAACCTCCAAGCCCTCATAGTTTGCTATCATTTAGATTCCCCACATTATACTTGCTTTTTATGATATATTATGTCCAGTCCATCTCCCTGTAGTTCCGAGATCTCTGCCCCTGCCTCTCTCCTCTCCCAGCTCCCTTGTCCTCTCTCCTCCCACTCATTTCCTGCCCTGCGGCTCCTCCCACTGATTAACATTGTCTAGTTGCTTTATTTTGGCCTGTTTACACAGAGTGGAGACAGGATGCTTAGAATAAGTATCACAATACAATACCCAGATTGAAACCAGAGGCGGGGGGATCACTATTTGAATGAACAAGAGTAAGGTGTATACATTTCAAAAGAACATTATACCAACATTTCTTCCTTTGAGTCCAATAAAAGGCTCATTTTCTTTCAATACAATAATAATTATGAAATTATGAAAACTGTTAGGTAAAATCTACATGTGCAATGTTTAGTCCATGTTTATTAGCAACTTAGGAGAAAGTATCTGATTATCCTATCTATCTTGACAAGTTAAAAATTTCTATACCTAAATCAACTTTTATCCTTATTGGTATTACCTATATGAAAGGATTTCTTAACTTCTAAACAACTCAAGCTTAATTGTGGCACTATAACTATTTGGTCTTCAACCCCATCAGAGACTTGAGAAGGAATAAAATTAGTTATTAGAATAAATAGGAAGTGCATGTTAGCAGCTTCCAAAAACCAAAAATTTGACAGAGACAGTTTGCTACCTGTACAGTCACCCATAACTCTTTTTAACATTGAAGCATCATCTTTAGCCTTCTGGCTCACAATATTTGACAGACATATATGTGAAACAGGAACTGTTTAGGACTTGCTTACCCTGTCTTGGCAGAGTTCGGCAGTGGACTTGTCCTGCATTTAAGCTTGCTCCATTTTTGGCAGAATTTGTCTGTCATGAATCAAGGGTATTTTTTTTTTACCCAAGTGGCTCGTTTGCCACATTGGAATCCTTCTCCATATGGAGGTTCTTCAATGCTCATTATCTTCTTTGAGGTAGGTGGGGTGCTGCCAGGAGATGACTTGTCTCATTGTCAAAGAATCTATAAAATAATAAAAACATTTTTTAAACATTTTTATTTTATATTAATCACAGGTTATGTACTTTGTATCCCAGCCTTAGCCCCCTCCTTCATTCCCTCCCTATCCCACCTTTCCCTCCCTCATCTCCTCCCTGCCCCTTTCCAAATCCACTGATAGGAAAGGATCTCCTCCCCTTCCATCTAATTCTAGCTTATCAGGTCTCTTCAGGAATGGCTACAATGTCCTCTTCTGTGGCCTAGCAAGGCTGCTCCTCCCTCGGGGGAGGGGGGGGGAGGTTGAAGAACCAGCCATTGAGTTCATGTCCAAAACAGTCCCTGTTCCCCTTACTAGTGTACCCACTTGGGTATTGAGCTACCATTTGCTACATACAAGCAGGGATTCTAGGTTATAACCATACATGGTCCTTGGTTGGAGAGACAGTCTCATAAAGACCCCTGTGCCCTGATGTATTTGGTCCTTAAGGAGCTCCTGTCCTCTCCAGGTCATACTAACTCCCCCTTCTTTCATATGATTCCCTGCACTCTGTCAAAGGGTTGGTTAAGTTTCTTAATATTTGCTTTGATACCCTGCTAGGTAGAGTCTTTCAAAACATTTTTAAATGCCATATTCTGTAGGTCTCTGAAGTTTTTGAAGACTACCTATCTTTATATTATCGAGCTGTCTACAAAATCATGTCTATCTGTTAAACCTAGAATACATAATCCTGTGATAAAGTAAACTAGTGTCTGACATGACTATGAGCTGAATAACTAGCAATTAACTTGCATACTTAGTATCCTAACCAGTTTTTAATAGCAGTTTAAAAGTATTGGAAGTAACTTTGAATTTGCATCAATATACTGAAGCTTATACCAATGTATCAAAAATACTTATTTTTGCATCAATATGCAAAATCCTATACCAGAGTTAAAATTAACTTTATTTGGGAATAACAAATAAAACTCTAAGTTGAGTAGCTTCAATAATCTACCCTTTTTCTATTCCTATAAGATATCCCTGTATATTCCTTGTTTCACTTTGAATAAGACCATCAATAACAAACATCTCCTAATGACAATAAAATTTCGTAGCCATAGGAAACAACCAAAAACATACTCAACCTCCTTTAAGGAAAACTAGACGTTCTCATGGATTTCTTGTAGCTGACATTTTCGACATGTAGAAATCCTGTAATGGGGCCCAAAGAAAATTGGGAAAAAAATGGTTAATTAAGCAAGCAATAACATTTGTGGTCCAATCTTTGAATGTTGAGAAATTTTAGGCTTAATAAAAGTCCTCTTTGGGACAGTCTAAAATGCTGGAACAATTAAGATTAGTAGTTTTCTTCAAAGTTCTTTTGGGATCAGGCTTTGATGAGAAACAGCAATTGAAGCAGTTGAGGCGGGAACAAGCAGAATGCTGGAACATGCAAGATGCTGGAACAGATGTGTCAATGTCTCAGCATGCTGAAGAATGATTCTGTTAGGTTTGATGCAGCATCTCTGGTGTCCAGTTCTTTTGTTCTGTAAACATACAATTTCTCACAAGCATTATAGAGTTCTAAAATTAAAATGTATGACATGTGCAGGATGAAACTAAACTGTAAGCCAATTTTATCTATGCAAATTAAAAGGTTAGCATAATACATTTTGAGGATATTATAGGCAAGGATTTATTGGCCAAGTATTGTTGAAGTTTTTGGCTGGAGACATATTTTATGTCTCAGTTAGTTTTAGAGTTGTTCCCAAGTAAAGGGATCAGCAATATAAGTTACCATTATTATTGAATATACCATCATTATCATGTTGAAATCAAAACAGGGTTGGATAGATTAAAGTATCTTTTTTGGACTCTTTCGTTCCTGTTGTATTAAGCCAAACTGCTACCTATTTCCCTAGAGAAGCCTCTCATTAGAGACAAGCTGGTTGCCATGAGCAATAGAAAATGCATGTTTTAAGTAAACGTTATATATAAACTTCTTTTTAATTTAGAAGATAAGCATACCGTATGTATCATGTACCTGTTTTGAGGTTTAGTCCTAGATTTTTGTATATGTTGTAGCTATTTGTCTTATCCCCTTGTTTATATAGAATGGGCAGTTATACCTTTATAGCCAAACTTTATTTAAACTGCATCTTATCTTTAGCATTTAAACATACCCTAGGCATCTTGTACCTGGGCTTTACATTGGTTGTGGCTATTTTTTGGCTTGCCCCTTTTTTTATACAAGATGGGCAGTTATGCCTTTATCTTTATAGCCAAACTTTATTTAAACTCTCTTAGCATTAGCGTATAAACTCTCTTACCCTTAGCATTTAAGTATATCCTTGGACAGTTTTATTTTTTAAACATATGAATACAATTTTTGAGTTTTTAGGACTAAACTAAGTTGGCGTGTACTTTTCCATCTTTAAGCCTCTTGTGTCTATTTTACATAGGCATAACCAGCATTTTTCCCCTGTGAAAATGTCTCACGTTTAAAAGGATAAGGCAGTTTCCAGAGCAGTGTGACATTATCTCTCTTTACATAAACCTAAAAATGATGTGAATCCAACCTTTAGACCACTAAGGACATAACATCTATTATTAAGAAAAAAAGAATTACATGGTAACCTTAAGGAAAATTTTGTCATTTTGAATCTTAGAGTAACTCTGCAAATGGTAAACAGCAGGAGTTGCCATCCTGGCTTTTATTATGAAAATTAGCTTCCGGAACTCAAGAGATCTGCCTGTTTCTTTTTACTTTGTGTTGGGAATAAAGGCATGTGCTTTCACCAACTTGTTTAAATATTTTTTCCAAATTAACATCGATGTAACTCATAGCCTTTAAATGAAAATCAAACAAAGAGACAAGAAAAATTTAAGTTTGGGGTCAGTTGTGTCAATTTACGCTGTAACATACAAAGCCCAGTTGGCTATTTTTTGTTTATGTTTCAGTGAATTGGTGGACCTTTACAAGAAAGAGCTGACAAGTATCTTGCAGCCAGAGAGCTTTGAATTTTAGCCGTTATTAATCTTATTATTAAGAAGAGTGCCCTTTTTTCTTGTCTGTAACTTAGTATCCCAGACCTTGGTTTTTTCCGCATTTTCTCCTTCAACTTTCTTGGAGAAGGTAGGAGAAGAACCAACATCATTAAACATATTGCAACCAGATCCATGACTATGACAGCCAAAACAAAGCCAAAATGGATTAAAACACCCTCTGCCATGGGAATTTTTTTTTTTTTATTTTAGATGCAGTTTAGGCCAAACTCTGTCTAGAGGTTTGTTTGACTCCAATTCCTTTCTTTCCTGCCATGGCTGTGGAGCTGAGCCAGTTGAGCCAGCCACAGTATAAAGGAGACATGCTTGTTTACCCCTCAGTTAAACTGCAGCAGCAGCCTGTTCTGTCTCAGGTCTGCCCACAGGAGGCTGTCTTTTGCTCTTGGGCTGGCTTAAGAGCCTCTCTTAAAGAGACAGTAACTGACGTGGGAGTTTTTAGTTTTTAAGTTTGGGTTTTATCACTGGGAGCTTAGTCCCCCCACCAAATTATGATAAAGTATTATTTAAAAAGGGTATGAATAGTTACATTAGTCGGGTGTCATTTGTTGTAAATAACTATTAATATTTACTGTTGGTGTATCTTTTAGTAAAGCTTGCTGCTAATCCTAAACAGCTGCATTACCAAATCACCATACAGAGACTGGGTTTCTTTAGTTAACCTAGAACACAAAGCTGGACAATAGTTACTCCCTTCTAAACCTCCAAGCCTCATAGTTTGCTATCATTTAGATTCCCCACATTATACTTGCTTTTTGTGATATATTATGTCCAGTCCATTTCCATGTAGTTCCAAGATCTGTCCTCCAGCTCTCCTTCTCCTAGCTCTCCTTGCCCTCTCTCCTCCCACTCATTTCCTGCCCTCTGGCTCCTCCCACTGATTAACATTGTGTCTAGTTGCTTTATTTTGGCCTGTTTACACAGAATGGAGACAGGATGCTTAGAATAAGTATCACAGTACAATATCCAGATTGAAACCAGAGGGGCAGGAGGGAGAAGTCAACATTTGAATGAACAACGGTAAGGTGTATATATTTTAAAAGAACGTTATACCAACATACATCTTTTCCTATAAAATGACAATCTCAGTCGCATTACCATGAGAAAAATCTTTTGCATCTTGACTGTGCCATTGTCCTTTCTGGTTATTGCATAGTATATCTGCAAGATGCAACTTGCATCTTGGGACAAGTGGGAGAAGTTAATAAGAATACATGGAATCTCTCTAATTTGTTTTTTTACAAATATATGAATTTAAAGTTTCTCACCTGATTTTTGACAAAGAAGCCAAAACCATACAATGGAAAAATGATAGCATCTTCAACAAATGGTGCTGGTCTAACTAGATATGTGCACGTAGGAAAATGCAAATAGATTCATACTTATCACCCTGCACAAAAATAAAATCCAAGTGGATCAAATACCTCAATATAAAACTGGACACACAAAACCTGTTAGAAGAAAGAGTAGAGAAGAACCCTGAACTCATTGGCACAAGAGACAACTTCTTGAACAGAACACCAAAAGCACAGGCTCTAAGAGCAATGATCAATAAATGGGACCTCATAAAACTGAAAAGCTTCTGTAAAAAAAAAAAAGCCACTGTCATCAGAACAAAACAACAGAGAAAAGATCTTCACGAACCCTATATCTGATAGAGAGCTAATATCCAGAATATATAAAAACTCAAAAAGTTAAAAAGCAACATATCAAGTAAGCCAATTCAAAATGGGGTACAGAGCTAAACAGAATTCTCAGTAGAGAAATATCGAATGGCAGAGAATAACTCAAAGAAATGTTCAACATCCTTAGCTATCAGGGAAATGCAAATCAAAACAACCCTGAGATTTCACCTTGTGCCCATCAGAATGGCTAAGATCAAAAACTCAAGTGACAACACATGTTGGAGAGGATGTGGAGAAAGGGGAACCCTCCTCCATTGCTGGTGGGACAGTAAACTTGCACAACCACTTTGAAAATCAATCTGGCACTTTCTCAGACAATTAGGAATAGTGGTACCTCAAGATGCAGCTATATCACGCCTAGGCATATATCCAAAAGATGCTCAAATATACATGGACATTTGCTCAACTGTGTTCATAGCAGCTTTATTTGTAATAGCCAGAAGCTGGAAACAACCCAGATGTCCCTCAGTTGAGGAATGGATACAGAAACTGTAGTACATTTACACAATGGAATACCACTTGGCAATTAAAAACAAGGAAATCATGAAATTTGCATGCAAATGATGGGAACTAGAAAAGATCATCCTGAGTGAGGTATTCCAGAAAGCAGAAAGACACACATGGTATATACTCACTTAAAAGTGGATATTACACATATAATACAGGATAATTATATTAAAATCTGTACACCTAAATAATATAATCAAGTGGGAGGACCCTGGGTTAAATGTTCAATCCTCATTCAGAAAGGTAAAGGTGGTGGACATCAGAAGAGAAAAAAAGGGAACAGGATAGGAGCCTCTGAAAGACTCTGTCCTACAGGGTATCAAAACAGAGGCTGAGCCTCATATCCAAACTTTGGGCAGAGTGCAGACAATCTTATGAAAGAAGGGGGACCTAGAAAGACCTGGAAGACAGGAGCTTACCACAGAGGGCCTCTGAAAGACTTTACCTAGCAGTGAATCCAAGCAGATGCTGAGACTCATAACCAAACCTTGGGTAGAGTGCAGGGAATCTTATGGAAGATGGGGGAGATAGAAATACTTGGAGGCGACAGGAGCTCCACAAGGAGAGCAACAGCACCAAAAAATCTGGGCACAGTCTCTTTTCTGAGACTGATACTCCAACCAAGGACCATGCATGGAGATAACCTAGAACACAGATGTAGCCCATGGCAGTTCAGTGTCCAAGTGGGTTCCCTAGTAATGGGAGCAGAAACTGTCTCTGACAAGAACTCAAGCTGGCTCTTTGATCAGGGAACAGCCCTACCTGGCCACAGAGGAAGACAATGCTGCCAGTCCTGATGAAACCTGATAGACTAGGGTCAGAGGGAAGGGGAGGAGGATATGCCCTATCAGTGCTCTGGGGGAGGGGCATGGGAGGAGAAGAGAGTAGGAGGGTGAGAGTTGGAATGGAAGAAGGAGGGTGCTACAGCTGGGATACAAAGTGAATAAACCCTAATTAATAAAAATATATATAAATGTAAAAAATAAAAAATAATAAAATATCTTATATCATCCTTGGATATGAGAAAATATAGAGTTGCATATTTTTAGCAAAAATCAGAACATACAGCTAAATTGGGACAAATTTCCTAATTCATAGCTTATTTATAAGAAGCTGAGTCCTCATGTTTTGCTTACTGAAGATATTAATATCTCTTTAGGAAAAAATTCTCTGATATCAAAGAATGACTTTATTTTCAAGATACCTTATATTTTAGAATCTAAGATTTAGATTTAAGATTCTTTAATCTTTATCTCACTGAAACTCACTAATTACCAGTTGTTTTATTGTTCTTGTGTCATTTTCCCTTTGTTAATGTATTACCTACAGCAACAAGTTCTTTAAGACTTTATTAGGCCATGTAATAACAAGACAGAAAGAAATTCTGTGTCTCAGAAAATATAAATCTGGAAAACTTTATTGTGATTTTTAAAGCACACTATTTTATAAACTAGAATTGAAACTTAATATCAGCCCCCCCCCCAACTACCTAGCAAGAAAATAAATAGTGGGGTGGAAACCATGTGGTTTTCATTGCAGGTGTTATAATTTGTCAAAAAGTAGAAAAGAAGGAAAGTAGCTGAACTCTGACTATTATGTTTACTATTTTATACTTTTACCAAGTAAATTTCCATTAAGTCTTGGTGTTCTGGGCTGATTTCACAGCAGGATCGCCCAGGAGCAGACTTTAGAAAGGAAAGAATTGTCTTTTTAAAGTGTAAAAGAATCTGTGCATTTATTGATTTTCTTGTCTTTCCCTTCAAATCCTTTGAAATATGATCAAAAAAGTGTCTCCATTTTATACACCACAATTTCCTTTTAATAGCTTTTTTTCTCCGCAACAGAGTCAGAGCTCTGCCTTCCTAACTAAAGAGGAAAAAGCTGTTTCAGAAGAAAAAATAACAACCAAGCTAAGCCAACCCCAAGCTACCATTAAATGTGTGAACATTTGAAAGGTCAGAAAAAGGCTGTTGGGTGGGTCAACTTCCTGCATTGCAGCTGCTGTCTGCCTGGCTGGGCACCTTGTCTAACTCTGATGCATTACCTAACTACATATTCCCATTGTGATTTTCTTTCTCCTACTTCATATATTTGCTGTCTTATTAATACAACCACACCCACGCATTGTTGCTTAGTTTTGGCAGCCAGAAAAAATGATCCTTTTAGAATTCTTAAGATTCTAAGAACTGTATGATGTGTCTATCTTAACCTTGACAACGCATCTTAACTTATATCTTAACAATATATATTAACCTTGACAACTCTTAAGCTCTTTATACATGTGTTTCACCTAGTCCTTAAAACCTATAGTCCCATCCACAAAACTCTTGCCAAAAGACATCATGTTACATAAAGGAGACATAAAGATATAAGAACTTTGCTATTTTGCAAAAGCTTTTTGAAGTTATTTTCAGGTAGTTCTGACAGGTACAAATGACCTTCTGGTATTACCAGTGAAAATATGTGTCTAATGCTTGCAAATATTTACAAGGAATTAATCCTTCCTTATTTGACAGCAAATATACTATAAGACTATGAGAATGCCTGCACTGTATTTTCTTATGTCTACCCTAATTTATCATGACCTTGTTTATTCCCAAATGGATTTAATATTCTTCTAAAAGCTGTTCTCCCCATATTTTTACATATTGGATAGCCAACCATGTAAATAGAGCCCTTTTAAAGGACTATGCCAATAGTTCTCAGCTTCCCTAATGCTGTGACCATTTAATATAGCTCCTCATGTTTTGATGAAACCAAACCATAAAATTATTTCATTGCAACTTCATAATTGTAATTTTGCTACTGTTTCAAATCATGTTGCAAGTATCATATAAGTGACCCCCAGAGTTGTCATGGCCCACAGACTGAGAGCCACTGGACTATGCTCTTTGACTGGCAGAGATACTATGGCAGTTAAACATGGATTCAAGCAGTGACCTCACACAAACTCCTTTGAAGCAGCTCATATTCTTATTGCCTAAGTCTTTCTCTGTGTAAGATTGATAATAGGAATAGTCTTCATTTGGTTTTCAGTGGATCTCATGTGTCCAACCATCAAACAACTTGAACAGTGGCTCGGCTGGCACAATGGTCCTAAGTAAACCCTAGCTTTCATTTATGCTATCTATGATGCACACTTAGAAGAGCTAGGTGACACAGAACCATTCCCATTCTCTATTCATTTTTCTTCCATATAGTCTAAGACCTGTTTTTAAAATTATCATCAAGACCCACAGTTCCTTCCATAAGCATTCATAAACATGAACTAGCAGTGAGCACATACACAAAGGGCTTCATCTAAATGTTTTCCTAAGCAGATGCTAAAGGACTAGTGAACTAACATTGCCTTGAGATTAATTCCTCTGGCTTAAAACCAAAACAACAACAAAACAATTGGTGAATAGAAGGTGTTCATGAAGTTAGGGAAGAGTTGGGTTATGGAGTAGGTTGAATCCTTTTGCAGTGTGAACTTAGGGCAGAGTATGGTCTGTGGTAACTCTGGGTTCAGATAGTGTAGGGTGGTAGCAATGCCTAGCATCCGGCTTCAGTGGTTGTCAGTTTTAGGTTGGCAAGATACCTTATTCACATTGATTGAACTTGGATTCTCTAGTTCTTATCATAGTGCAAGGATGAAAGGTGGGACACCACTGACAAAACAGGAATGGGCATGATGTCAAACAGAATAGAGCTGCAGTCTCTAGCTGCCCCTTAAAATATAGATTCCAACCAAAAGAACAGGGCTCAAATGGGCTCACAGCAAGCACAGGGTTTGTACCACGTCTTCTGCATATATGTTCTGGCTATTAGCTTGGTGTCTTTGTGGGATTCCTAGCATGAGATGTGGGTATAATGTTCTTGTGAAATGTATACAATTTGCCCTTGTTCATTCAAATTCCAATTCCTCAACCCCACTATCTGGTTTCAATCCAGACATTGCATTGTGATGTTTATTCTAAGCATCACCTGTCTCAAGTTTGTGTAAACATGCCACCATTTGTCCTCTGTAATTTTTTTTCATTTTTTATTTTATTTTTATTAATTACAGCTTATTCACTTTGTATCCTATCTATAACTCCCTCCCTCATCCCTTACCAACCTCACCCTCCTTTCCTCCTCTTCTCCTATTCCCCTGCCCAAGTCCACTGATAGGGGAGGTCCTCCTCCTCTTCCATCTGACACTAGTCTATCAGGTCTCATCAGGACTGGCTGCATTGTCTTCCTCTTTGGACTGGCAAGGCTGCTCCCTCCTCTGGTGGAGGTAATCAAAGAGCCATCCCATGAGTTCATGTCAGAGATGGTCCCTGTTCCTAAAATTAGGGATTCCACTTAGACACTGAACTGCCATGGACTACTTCGGTGCAGGGGTTCTAGGCTATCTCCATGCATGGTCCTTGGTTGGAGTATCAGTCTCAGAAAAGACCCCATGTGCCCAGATATTTTGGTTCTGTTGCTCTCCTTGTGGAGCTCCTGTCGCCTCCAGGTATTTCTATCTCCCCCATCTTCCATAAGATTCCCTACACTCTGCCCAAAGTTTGTCTGTGAGACTCAGCATATATTTTGATACCCTGCAGGGCAGAGTCTTTCAGAGTCTTTCCCGTCCTGTTCCCCATTTTGTCTCTCTTCTGATGTCTGTCTCCTTTGCCTTTATGAAAGAAGATTGAGCATCTTTCCCAGGGTCCTCCTTCTTGATTAGCTTCCTCAAATGTACAAATTTTAGTATGGTTATCCTATATTATATGTATAAATGTCCAGTTATAAATGAGTATATACCATGTGTGTCTTTCTGCTTCTGGGATACCTCACTTGGAATGATCATTTCTAGATCCCGCCATTTGCTTGCAATTTTCATAATTTCTTTGTTTTTTTAAATTAAATTTTTATTTTTTACATTTTATTCACTTTGTATCCCAGCTGTAACTCCCTCCCTCATTCATTCCCAATCCCTCCCTTTTTTCCTCATCTCCTCCCATGTCGCTCTCTAAGCCCACTGATAGGGGAGGTCCTCCTCCCTTCCATCTGACCCTAGCTTATCAGGTTTCATCAGGACTGGCTGCAGTGTCCATCTCTGTGGCCTGGCAAGGCTGTTCCTTTCTCAGGGGGATTGGGGCGGGGGGTGGGGGGTCAAAGAGCTAACCACTGAGTGCATGTCAGAGACAGTCCCTTTTCCCCTTCAATACTGAGCTGCCATGGGCTACATCTGAGCAAGTGTTCTAAGTTACATCCATGAATGGACCTTGGTCCTTGGTTGGATTATCAGTCTCAGAAAAGACTACTGTGCCCATATATTTTGGTTCTGTTGCTCTCCTCATGGAGCTCCTGTTCTCTCCAGGTCTTATTAATCCCCCCTTCCTTCATATGATTCCTTGCACTCTGCCCAATGTTTCGTTATGAATCTCAGCATCTGCTTTGATACACTGCTGGGTAGTCTTCCAGAAATTGTGTTACATTTACACAATGGAATACTACTCAGCAATTAAAATCAAGGAAATCATGAAATTTGCAGGCAAATGGTAGGATTTAGAAAAGATCATCCTGAGTGAGGTATCCCAAATGGAGAAAGACACATATCGTATATAGTCACTTATAAGTGGATGTTAGACATATAATATAAGATAAACGTACTAAAATCTGTACACCGAAAAAGCCAAAGCAGAAGGAGGATCCTGAGTAAGATGCTCAATCTTCACTTAGAAAGACAAAGGGGATGGACATTGGAAGGAGAAAACAAGAAACAGGACAGGAGCCTACCACAAAGGGCCTCTGAAAGATTTCTTAGTTTTTAATTGCTGAGTAGTATTCCATCGTGTAAATGTACCACAATTTCTGTATCTATTCATCAACTGAGGGACATTTGGGTTGTTTCCAGCTTCTGGCTATTTCAAATAAAGCTGCTATTAACATGGTTGAGCAAATGCCCTCGTTGTATACTTGACCATCCTTTGGAGATATGCCTACAAGTGGTATAGCTGCATCTTGAGGTACCACTATTCCTAATTGTCTGAGAAAGTGCCAGATTGGTTTTCAAAGTGGTTGTGCAAGTTTACTGTCCCACCAGCAATGGAGGAGGGTTCCCCTTTCTCTACATCCTCTCCATCATGTGTTGTCACTTGAGTTTTTGGTCTTAGCCATTCTGATGGGCATAAGGTAAAATCTCAGGGTCATTTTGATTTGCATTTCCCTGATGACTAAGAATGTTGAGCATTTCTCTAAGTGTTTCTCTGCCATTTGATATTTCTCTATCAAGAATTCTCTGTTCTCAGTATTTTCAATAAATCAACCAGCCAGTGCTGTGCAGTGGAGGGACTGAGTGTGGCATCCTGGTCTGGAGGGGAGGGAAGGAAGCTAGCAGGAGGTGGGAGAGGAGAGCTCAGCAGGAGAGGAGGTGGAACCATGGGGAGACATGAACAGGACCTGGATATGACTAAAATCAAGTATAATGTGGGAAATCTGAATGGGAACAAACTATGTGGGCTTGGAGGTTTAGAACAGAGTAATTATTGCCCAACATTGTGCTCTTGGTTAATTAAGTAAATCCTAGTCTCTGTGTGGTGATTTGAGTGTACAGCTGGTACAGGATCAATAGTAAATACAAACATTCTACAACAGTGGGAATATGTATGTCTCTGACTCCTTTGTCTACTCTTGAGACTTTTTCTCCTATTGGATTGCCTTGTCCAACCTCGATGCAGGGCTTTGGCCTTGTCTTATTGTATCATGTTTTGTTTGTTTGACTGTCATCTCTTGGAGGCCTGCTCTTTTTTGAAGAGGAGGCAGAAGAGAAGTAGATCTGGAGTAGAAGGGAAGTGGGACAGGGCTGGAAGGAGTGGAGGGAGGGGATTCTGTGCTTGTGATGTGTTCTATAAGAGAATAATTTCTTAAAAAATTCAATTGAAAAAGAGATTTCATAGCCCCATCCAGGTCCTCCTAGTATTGAGTTAAAAACAAAAGTGTGATTTGGAAGAGTAATTATTAGTTCCAAATAGAAATCATAGGATGACACTATTTTTTTTCTAAGAAAAGGAAAATAATACAGTAGGAGTTAAAAGCAGAAAAATGGCTTTTTCTTGGTCATATGTATCTTGGCAAACAGTTTGTATAGCAGTAACTCTTCAAATCAGAATTACATTAGTGTTTGAGCCATGTGCTTATTATGCCCACTTCTGAGGTCCCTAAAATTATATATTTCCATTTCTCATATAAGTTATGATGACGAAGCAACTGAAGCTACCCTACAGCCCATGGTGGGATTTTTTTCCAAATTGATTTTCATATGCGGTTCTGTTTCTGTATAAAGTGTTATGTGATCTTACTTGATTCAAAGGAGCATGGCCAGTGTCTTTTTTACATTTTTGCCTGAGGAAAGTCTAAATGAACTCACTAAATCTTCTATGTTTCAGTGGGTTGAGAATTATCCCCAGACTTGGCACTATCAACCATAGATTATGTCACTAAATCTCCACCTGGAGAGGAGCCTTGTGTTTTACCAGCATTAGCTTACAATACCCCTGAGAAGCATTTTAGGTTGAATTACAAAATTAGCAGAACTCTGGCAAAGAAAGAAATTGCACATAGCAGCTCGGGAAGATGAAAAAAAAATCTGTCTGTATACACAACCTGCTCCTTTCTGCACTGGAGTGAGCTAGTATTTTACTACTATCTAAAATACAAACAGGGAGACTCCTCATCACTCCCATTAGATTTCCTGACAGGTGTACCCTGTGCACATATCCTGAGGTGAAGAAGAGGGGAGATTTGTTTTGATGGTGGGATCATCATCCCCTAAATCACTATTATCCACAGATGCACCAGCCTGTCCTTCACCACCATACAAACAATCTCTTCCAGCCTCATTTCCTCAGACACGGTGTTATTAGGAATGACATCCTGGCACCGAAGATGCCAGTTCTCCAGTGCATAGTGACATTTCTGAAAATATTGCCTAAGAAACAGTACTTGAAATTGTGTTTTGAGGTCCAGGTCAGTGACTTAAGAAGAAAAGGGATAAATTCAATAAGTTATATTTTATTATACAAAGAAATACCATCATAATTAAAATCCTGAAACTAAAGGTAGTTATACTTTAGTGGCTAATTAGGAATGACATAAGGTAAGAACCAAGCCATACAGTACAGTTTCATTCTCTGTGTCCTAAGAGGAAAGAGATCTGGCCATAAACAAGTTGTTACCACATAGCATTAGAGAAAATTAAATATAACAATAACTACACATAACAGTTCATAAAAGTCAAGATCACATAGTAGTAACTTTTAAGAAGGCAACCTTACATT
The DNA here is from genome assembly GCA_028658305.1 of Pachyuromys duprasi. Classification (NCBI taxonomy): domain Eukaryota; kingdom Metazoa; phylum Chordata; class Mammalia; order Rodentia; family Muridae; genus Pachyuromys; species Pachyuromys duprasi. Next base: position 37,337,196 of record CM053763.1, read on the forward strand.
ATATTCATATAGATGTACATTATATTTTACCTATAGTTAAAAGTTATAATATGTATTTTAAAACTTGCTTAAGTAATTTCACATAATTGGAGATGAACCTTTAAGATTTTTATGGATAAATTTAAATTTAAGCAGGCAAACATGGTCACTGCATTCCAGAAATTGATATTTTAAGTACTTCTACAAAGCAATAAGGGACCACTGTCAATGCTGTTTCTTAATTAAAAATAAATTTCTTAGTGAACTGCTTCTTCATCACCCTGACACTCATGATCTCTTTTCAATGATACTGGATTTAATTTGATTAATGTTAATTTTAAAATTGAATGAAATGTTATCAATTTAAACAAATCACAATGCTTAACTATTAATGAAGATTCAAAGGTTAAATAAATCATAAAACTTAAGTATTAATGATGATGTAAAGCATGTGAAAGGTTGAATTTCTCAGTAAAATTGGGTATGCTTCCGAATAGAAAACTATACCAAAATTTTACACTGACATGAAATGCTGTGCTTCAACTGTACTATAATTTCTTTCCCTGTCAATTTATTAATTTTCAAGTGAAAAATTACAGAAATAATTTAGGTTTCTCTTCATCTGTATTTTCAAAGCCTATTAATATTAAATAGGACTCTTTTTTCATGTTTTTGGATCAGTGGTGAGCAATATACTTGTCTCATGAAGAGAAGTGAGAAATTTAAAAACTAACTTTAAATTAGTAAATATGAAGGTAATCATTTATATTATACAAAAGGAAATTAAAACTCTAAATATTATCACAAGCTATATTTTTCTCAATCCAAAAGGCAAAAACACTCTTACAGAAGAATATCATGAAATCAAATGAAAGTTTTCTGTCTTTCCTACACCTCTCAGAATTGATACATCCGCCATATTTTACTACAGTCCCCTAATTCGAATAGTTTTTTTACTACTTATGTTTGATAGAAATTTAGGTTCTCGTAGAATGAAGAAGAAAATACACAGGTTTCCTAGTTATCACTGCCCCACACAGTTCTCAACATCCTCACTTTTCCTCAACTATCAACATCTTTCACCAGAGTAAAATTCCATAAACTCAAATTGGTACCTCAAAATCACCCATAGTGTCTATAATATCAGGATTTATTCTTTCCACTGGGTCTCCACTGTCATAATGACAGGTAGTCATCTCTCTAGTGCCACACAGGGTATTGGTACTTTGTTTTACCTCTCAATATGTCCTTCTATCCAACCTCTGCTAAATAAATAATGTCTTCTTTCTCTTCAGTTTTGTTCAGGGTCAAAATGTTAATCTTCTTGGCAGATTGCTATCCTTTGTAACTCGCATTTAATTATCCTACATGTCAATTCCTGACTTAATAGTTCTTTTATTTTGGAGGTTAAATATTATTTCGGTAACAAGTTCATCCGTTCATCCTTGGAAAGACAACTCAGTTTCTTCCAAACTTTGAGAATTAGGCATAAGTTTGGCAACTTAACATTATAAGCATCTATGTGCAAGTTTACACGGATATAAACCTTTTGGTAAGAACCAAGCTATGAAATTATATTATTTTACAGAGTATTTTTTATTTAATTTTGCAATTCATAACCAGCGTGTCTCCTAAACTCTATGCACTATTTTCCATTCCTATTAACAAAGAACATCAATTCCTGATACTTCAATCATCTCTTGTATTTGATGTATTCTTGTTCCAGATTTAGGCTTCTTGAATTCTGAGGTGCTCTTGTACCACTTTTTAAAAAATTATTTTTATTTTTATTAATTACAGTTTATTTACTTGTATCTCCCCTGTACCTTCTTCTCTCCTCCCCTCCCAAAGCCACTCTCCCTCTTCCCCACCAGTGTCCCTCTTCCAGTCCACCTAAAAGGGAGTTCATCCTCCCCTTCCCTCCGACCCTAGTCTATCAGGTCTCATCAGGAGTGGCTGCATTGTCTTCCTCTGTGTCCTGGTAAGGCTGCTCCCCGCTCAGGGGGAGGTGATCAAAGAGCAGGCCAATCAGTTCATGTCCAAGACAGTCCCCATTACTATGGAGGCCAACTGGATACGGAACTGCAATAGGCTACATCTGTGCAGGGATTCTAGGTTTTCTCCATGAGTGGTCCTTAGCTGGAGTATCAGTCTCAGAAAAGGCCCCTGTGTCCAGAATTTTAGGATCTGTTGCTGTCCTTGTGGAGCTCTTGTCCTCTGCAGGTCTTTCTAACTCCCAATTCTTTCATAAGATTCCCTGCACTCTACCCAAAGTTTGGCTATGAGTCTCAACATCTGCCCCATACCATGCAGGGTAGAGCCTTTCAGAGGCCCTCTGTGGTAGGATCCTGTCCTGTTCCCTGTTTTCCCCCTCCTCCAATGTCCATCCTCTTTGCCTTTCTGAATGGGAATTGAGCATCTTAGCCAGAGTCCTCCTTCCTGATTAGCTTCCTTAGGTGTACAAATTTTAGTTTATCTTATATTATATGTCTAGTATCCGCTTATGAGTGGGTATATACCCTATGAGTCTTTCTGCTTCTGGGATACCTCACTCAGGATGTTTTTTTTTTTCCAGTTCTCACCATTTACCTGCAAATCTAATGATTTCCTTGTTTTGTTTTGTTTTTTTTTATCACTGAGTAATATTCCATTGTGTAGATGTACCACAATTTCTGTATCTGTTCCTCAACTGAAGGGCATCTGGGCTGCTTCTAGCTTCTGACTATTACAAATAAAGCTACTACAAACATATTTGAGCAGATGTCCTTGTTGTATACTTGAGCATCTTTTGGACATATGTCTAGCAGTTGTATAGCTTCATCTTGAGGAAGCACTATTCCTAATTGTCTGAGAAAGCGCCAGATTGATTTCCAAAGTTGTTGTACAAGTTTACATTCCCACCAGCAGTGGAGGAGGGTTACCCTTTCTCCATATCCTGTCCAGCATGTGTTGTCACTTGAATTATTCATCTTAGCCATTCTGATAGGTGTATGGTGAAATCTCAGGGCCATTTTGATTCGCATTTCCCTGATGACTAAGGACATTGAACATTTCTTTAAGTGTTTCTCTGCCATTTGATATTTCTCTATTAAGAATTCTGTTTAGCTCTGTACCCTATTTTTTAATTGGATTACTTGATTTGGTTCTGTTTTACTTCTTGGGTTTTTTATATATACTGGATATTAGCTCTCTGTCAGATATAGGTTTGGTAAAGATTCTTTCCCAATCTGTAGGCAGTTGTTTTGTTTTGATGACAGTGTCCTTTGCTTTACAGAGGCTTTTCAGTTTCATGAGGTCCCATTTATTGATTGTTGCTCTTAGAGTCTGTGCTATTGGTGTTCGGTTCAGGAAGTAACCTCCTGTGTCAATGAGTTCAAGGCTCTTGCCCACTTTTTCTTCTAACCAATTTAATGTGTCTGGTTTTATGTTGAGATCTTTGTTCCACTTAGACTTTAGTTTTGTGCAGGGTGATATTTGCATTTTTCTACATGTAGACCTCCAATTACACCAGCACCATTGTATGGTTTTGGCATCTTTGTCAAAAATGAGGTCTTTAACAAGTTTGAGATACGATGCTGAACATTATATTGAATGAATATATGTTCTCTCTCTCACGCTCTCTCTGACACACATATACACACAAATATGCATTTGGTCTACTTTTTATATTAGCTGCTTATTTTATTACTGTTGAATTTTAAATGCTGGTTATGCTTCTTGAAAAACAGACTTTTATTAGACACATCACAAATATATTCATCCAGTCTGTGCTTTCTCATCCCATTCTCTTGACAGTGTCTTCTTTATAGAATAAATTTTTAATTTTAATTTTGATAAAACCTACTTTCTCAATAATTTTTGAAGAATATAGTTTTGTTGTTAATTTGCAAAAATCATTGCTACACCTAAAGTCGTCTACCTCCTTTGCTCTTTAATGGGAATTTTATAATTAATGTTGTATATTTAAGTCTATGATACATTCAATTTTGATTAAAGATAGAAGTTCTATAGATAGAATCCTTCTTTGCATGGATAGTTCAATTTTCCATTTTTTAAAAAAAACATATTTTTCTGTTTTGCATTTATTTTACTTTTTGTTCAAAGCTAAGAATGACCAGGATCAGCAGGATAGCTTGGCAGATAAAGACACTTGCTACCAAGGTGGACAACTTGAGTTTGATTCCTGGAGCCAATATTCTTAAAAAGGAATGATTATTTATCCTCTGACCTCCACATGAATACTGTGGAACACACACACACACACACACACATACACACACACTCCAAATAAATTACATGAGTCAATTACTGAGGCTATTAGTCTGTAGCTGTGATCCCTTTCTTTATTACTTTGCTAATGTCATATTTTATTTTGTGAGTCATGACCTATATGAGGAGATCAGAGAAGAACTTTGTGGCAAAAATTCATTTTCTATTTACACTAGGTAGGTTCCAGGATGGAATTCAGGTAATCAGGTTTGATTGAAACTGTCATTATTCATTGAGCTACCTTGCCAGTTCTATTTTTGCTTTCTATTTTATTTACTTATTTTCTTAACTAGTGCCTCAACAGTTATACCATTGAACTAAGTAATGTCCCTCCTACCACAACCATGAACAGTTAAGAGTCTCAAGAAAGTATTGGTGTTTGTGGATCTCTTTTCTATCTGTGGTAGAATATTGAAAGATCTAATGCTACAAATGTAGCCATAGCTATTGCGTGCTCATGATTGCAAGAATCATGTAATATCTGGATGGCACTCTTTTCCGTTCCCCTGATCTGAAGGCTGGATACTCAATAGTCAGTTATCAATATATAAGATTCTCTATATTATTTGTTACTTTCTTGGGGGCTAATGAGTTTTATATAAAAGGCTGATAGCAATTGATGGGTATAAACATAAATATCTAGAAGGAAGTTTTTTGATACATGCACTTAAGAAAACAATCGTAGGATATTATTCCTTTCAGCTCAAAATCTCTCAGGAAATAGGTTTTGTACAAGCTTTATAGTTACAGACATGTATACTATCCTAGAAGCATGCTGTCAATCCAATGACAAAATGATTGGTTGCCTTCAATATGGTCATGCCACTATAAAATTAGTAAGTATCTTGCTTGCTAAGTATTGTAGCGAGTATTGTTGAGAGCTGTGTGCAACTGTTCATGAGTTTTCTCCTTTATCTGTATGAAGAGCACCTTCTGAAACTATACAATTTAGCCATCAGGGAGGAAATTTCCAATTCAGTTCCAACCACATTTTTCTGTGTTATGTAACCAAAGTATGCTGGTAGACATATTTTCAAACATGCACAGTAATATATTCATAGAAATAATGAAATATCAAGTTATTGAATCCTTCCTTTTAGTAATTATTTTATCTTGGTAATATTCCAAAGAATACACATGAGTTTCTTTATTCTTCAAATATTCATTATAGGTAATTTATATTTTCTGTAGCTTTTTGCCACTAGAGTCAATGTTGTAATTAATTTCATGTGTGTATCATTTTTCACTTAGCTTACCTATTATGTAAATGTCTAGTGTTAATGAATGGTTATGTATATTTTAAGTAACATTATTTACTTGCATATTACTGTCTGCTGTTTGTTGAATTTTATCCTGCAACCCAAAATTCACATATGCATGGCTTAATCTCTGGTATTTTGAAGTATCTATTTTTTAAATAAAAAAGTAATAGTTACAGATATAATTTAATTAAGATGAGGTTATATTGGGGTAGTAAATGTTCCTAATCCAATAAAACAGGTTTTCTCATGCAAAATATGAAAAGTGTGTAGACAGATACAGAAATGCTCAGACTACTGTACAAAGAATAAATTATGCCACTTATACAAGAGCTACTTCAAAGAACTACCAGAGGCTCTGAAAGAGTCCTGCAATAGAGCCAGCCCAGAAGTTTTACAAACGAGCCCAGTCCATTAGATCTATGACTTCCAGAATTGTGTGAACCTAGATTTCTGTGGTTAGAGGGAAAAATGAATATTTCCTCAATCTGTTGAGAGAAAGGTGACAGATCGAATTCCATATTAGTAGATTCTAACGTTTTCTCATTTAACATTTAATTTTTTCATACAGTAAATTTTGGTCCTGTTTTTTTCTCCTTCTCTAGCTTCTACCAGACTGCTCCAGCCCTACCCACATCACTTCTTCTTTGTCGCTTCTCTTTTTTCATAGTTTTACTTACATTTTTCCATACAATACATTTTAGTGGCATTCTTTCCCCTCACACAACTTTCCTTAGATTCTCACCACCTCTCTCCCCTCCTTTCTCTCTCTTTCTAACAACCAACCAACAAACCACAAACCCCAACCATCAAAAAGAAAGAAAGAAAGAAAAACACACAAAAACGTTGATCCATTTTGTTGTTTTGAAAAACTGCTCCTGGATGTGGGGTTGTCCCTGGAGTACTGTTGATATATCCAATGACACTACTTTGGAGAAAACTCATTTTCTGCTTCCTAACAAGTATCAGTTTTAAAGAGCTTCTTTGTTAAGGCTTCCTGCTCACTGTCCCTTCTCCATGCTGGGATTTTGTCTGGTTTAAACTTGAGCAGATCATGTGTTTGCTGTCGTAATCTCTGTGAGTTCATATGTGTATCAGGCTAGTTGTGAATGAAAGATGCTGTTTTCTTTACATCTGGCTTTTAAAATCTTGCTGCTTCCTCTTCCAAATAAGATTTTTTACCCTTGAGGGAAAAAATTAGATAAAGACATCCTATTTAGGACTCAGTGCCCCAAAGTCTTTCATACTCTAAGTGTCCTGTTGTGTGTCTGTGTGTTAATTACCATTATAATGTAAGAATGAGCTTCTCTGGTGATGGTTGAGAGACATTAGTCTATGTATATGACAATGTATAATGAATAAGAGACCGGGAGCAAGAGTAGATATTCCAATGAAGAAGAAAATGTATATAATATTATAAGAAAATAAAAAACAACCAATTATAGGAGGATTTAATGATGTTGGGATAGGAATATAAGGTAAAGGAAGGAATATGGGAAGACAAATTTAACACGAAATGTCTTTAGACAGCCACGTGGAAATATTCTATTATAAAAAGCTTCTTTTATCTGTTTTAAAATTTTTATTATTATCATTTATTACAGTTTACTCAATTTGTATCCAAGCTGTGTTCCCCTCCCTCGTCTCTTCCTAATCCCACCCTCCCTCCCTCTTCTCCCCCAATGCTGCTGCCCTAGTCCACCTATAGGTGAGGTCCTCCTCCCCTTCTATTTGACCCTAGCCTATCAGGTCTAATCAAGACTGGTTGCATTCTCTTCCTCTGTAGCCTGGCAAGGCTGCTCACCCCAGGGGGAAAGGATCAGGGAGCCTGTCACTGAGTTCATGCCAGGGAAAGCCCCTGCTCCCCTTACTAGGGACCCCAAGTGGAGACTGTGTCTATGGGCTACATTTGAAGTAGGGGTGGGGGTGGGGGTTGGTCCTCTCCACAGGTCTCATCAGGACTATCTGGAGACCTGATAGGCTAGGGTCAATAGTAGGGGAAGAGGACCTCTCTTATCAGTGGACACAGACACACACACAAAAAGAAAAAAAAAAGGAGCAGGAGAAGATTAAAAAAGAGAGAAGGAGGAAGAAGAAGAATGAAGAAGAAGAATGAAGAAGGCGGCAGAGGAGGAGAAAGAGGAGGAGGAGAAGGTCTGTTTTGTATTGACAATCAACTCCTGAGCATGTAGTTTGCCCTGGAATAAAAGGTTGATATATCCAGTTTCACTCCACTGAAGCAAACCAACCTTCCCTCTCCTGGCTGCTCTCAGTTGCAAATAGCTTCTTGTGGAGGTATGGCATGTCCACCTCTCTTTCTCTGTGCTTTTATTCTGGTCTGAATTTATACAGGTCTTGTTACATGCTGTCACAGTCTCCATGAGTTCATATATGCATCAAATCTGTTTTATATGGCAACTTGTTTCTTCAGTATCATCCACAATCTCTGACTCTAACAATCCTTCTGCTTCTTCCTCCACCAACATCTTTGAGCCTACTGTCTGGAAAGAAAGTCTGAAGTTGATTTTAGCAGAAATCACTATGTGATTTCAAACTCTAATGTAGTAAAATTGTTATTACCTGAAATAATACTGATCCTGGAGAAAATCACAGGGAAATCATGCTTACAACTCGTTTTCTCCCCATGCTCCAAATCTTTGTTTTTCCTCTTTCCCCTGCCACGTACTTTAAAAGGTTCTAACAATCACCCTGCTACCTAATGCTGCATTGATGTTTCATATTCCCAGTGCAATAGTAATAGGCATAAAATATCCATGAGGTATGATGAAGATGGGGGTATATATGCAAATTTCAAACTATACTATTCCCTACATAAGGAAAAAACAAAGTATTAATATTAGGTAATGTAAAGTATATGCAATGGGTTTTTTTTTCATTAAAAGATGTGTAATTAATCATTCTAAAATGTAGTGTGTCAACTTTTCAGCTGACCTGTGTAGATCTTGTTTGCTGTACCTGGGATCTGAGGACCTGAAAAAATGGGGTGGACTATAGTCTGATGTTGTAGACAATTTTGCATTAGTTTTAGTGTACTTTCATACACAAGTGTAACAAAGAAAACAGTGATCCAAGGAAGGTTTTTTGAGATCAGAAAAATATGGTCAGAAAAACGTGATCAGAAAAAAAGTACAAGTAAATAAAAGTCAGTAAGCACACATTAAAATTAACAGAGCAGGCCTTTCCTAGAACATTCTCAGGACAAACCAGTTTAAACACACTTGCCTGGCATGTAATATAGATTATATCTTGGAAAGCACAAAGGCATGGCAAAAGGCTATATACAGATTCAAAGTACACTGACCAGATTGAGTTCTGAAGCTATGTTCTGACATCCAACAAGAATACACAGGTCTTGTAAATTGAATGTAAATGTTTAACACAGGAGGAACAAAATCATATTCAAGAACAGTTCAGGGAACAAAGTGCACCTGAGGTAAAAAAATAAATAAATAAAATAAAATAAAAAATAAAAATAAAAATCTTCTGCCTTTTTCCTGGAGTCTCTCTTACAGTTCCCCCAAGGCAATGTTAAGCATGGGTAATTTTATTTTATTATATTTTTGACTCTGTTTCATCAATAGTGACTTAAAATTATTGCATTGTGTTCTTACCAATAGACGGAAAAGACAGGGATTTGTGCAGGCAGTCTGTCTTTCTCACTCAGTATCAGGACAGATTTATGGCTTTATGGCTGCGGTAGACTAGGGAGACCCATCCTTGGCATGCTTTCACTGGCAGCTGGGATGCTAAGAGCTGGGGGTATTAGACACCCACCACTGAATACCTCTATTCAGATTTTGCCTATGGTTCCTATAGTACAGCAGCTTGAGGAAACCCAACTTCTTTGTGTATGTGTGCTGTGGCTATTAATATTTATTAATGATTTATCTTTTAGTTAAGCAGTGGTTATTTCTAAACCAGCTATATACCCAAATCATCACACAGAGACTAGGATTTATTTAATTAACCTACAGCTCAATGCTGGGCAATAGTTACTCCATCCTATACCTCCAAGACCACATAGTTTCCTGCCATTCAGATTTCACCATTATACTTTCTTTTAGTCATGTCTTACATCTGGTTCATCTCTCCTCAGGGTTCCAAGACCACTCGTCATGGTTCCAAGTCCTGTCAGCCTGATATCTGCTCTTCTCTCTTGTTTCTTTCCTCTCCCCTCGGGACCAGGGTGTCCCACCCTATTCTCTCCATCGCACAGCAATGGCTGATTATTTTATGACAATACAGAGAACAAATGGTGGCATCATTTTTTTGCTTTTCTTTTTTTTCTGTTTATTTATTTTTTATAAATAATTTATTTATTTTTATATTAATCACAGGTTATATACTTTGTATCCCAGCTGTAGCCTCCTCCCTCATTCCCTCCCACTCTCCCCATCCCTCCCTCATCTTCTCCCTGCCCCCCTCCAAGTCCACTGATAGGGGAGCACTTCATCTTTACACAAACTTGAGACAGGCAATGCTAAGCATCACAATGCAGTGTCAGGATTGAAACCAGACGGGGTTAACCCAACCGCTTAATCTTGGAGTAGCCCAGTTTAAGAGAGAGAGGGAGAGAGAGAGAGAGAGAGAGAGAGAGAGAGAGAGAGAGAGAGAGAGAGAGAGAGAGAGAGGGAGAGAGAGAGAGAGAGGAAGAGAAATACTAAGAGAGAAACAGAGAGACAGACACAGAGAAAAGAGTTATGAGTTTCACCTCATTCATCAAATAGCCTTACAGTGTGACTTCAGCAACATTTTGTTTATCAAAGAAATCACACACACACACAAAAAGCCTCACTCAGATAGTAGGAGAACCAGTTCAGCAGCACCTCTTGTAGTCTGACAGTGTTTTTGGAAAAATAGCAGAAGAAATATTACCAATAATCTTGAAAACTATGCTCTGTCTCATATCTCAGGTTGCTTACTTGTTTTACTCTGTGCTACTCTGTGCCTAATGCAATAGGAGATTATATGCTTTACCCTTGATGGAAGCGAAGTGAACACACAGTGCTATGACAATTTAGGGTGTGTCAAGAATGTACATTCCCTAGGGCCTCTGAAAGACTCTACCTAGCAAAGGATCAAAGCAGATGCTGAAACTCATAACCCAAACCTTGGGCAGACTGCAGGGAATCATATGAAGGAAGGGGGAGTTAGTAAGTCGTGGAGAGGACAGGAGCTCTACAAGGACCAAATACATCTGGGCACAGAGGTCTTTTCTGAGACTGATTCTCCATCCAAGGACCATACATGGATATAGCCTAGAACCCCTGCACAGATGTAGCCCATGGCAGCTCAGTATCCAAGTGGGTTCCCAGTAAGCAGAACAGAGACTGTCTCTGACATGAACTCAGTGGCTGACTCTTTTACCTCCCCCCTGCCCCTGCCCCAAGGGAGGAGCAGCCTTGCTAGGTCACAGAGAAGGACATTGCAGACAGTCCTGATGAGACCTAATAAGCTAGGGTCAGATGGAAGGGGAAGAAGACCTCCCTTATCAGTGGATTTAGAGAGGGCCAGAGAGGAGATGAAGGAGAGAGGGTGGGACTGGGAGGGAATGAAGGAGGGGCATACAGCTGGAATAAAAAGTAAATAAACTGTAATTAATATAAAAAATTAAAATTTAATTGAAAAAGAATATACATTCTCTTGTTTTTAATAGCTGAGTAGTATTCCATTGTGTAGACATACCACAATTTCTGTATCCATTCCTCTGTTGCGGGACATCTATGTTGTGTCCAAATTCTGACTATTACAAATAAAGCTGCCATGAACATGATTGAGTAAATGTCCTTATTGAATGGTGGAGCAACTTTTGGGTTTATGCACAGGAGTAGTATTGCTGAATCTTGAGTTAATGCTATTCTCAATTTTCTGAGAAAGTGCCAGATTAATTTCCAAAGTGGTTGTACAAGTTTGCACTCCCATCAGCAGTAGAAGGAGGGTTCCCTGTGAAGAACAGTTTATCAGGCTGCTTTGTCACTGAGTTCTCAGTGAAAAACATATTTTCACCCTGGCATTCACCTGGAGACAGGGATAGGCAAGATGTTTTGCAAAGTTCACTTCCTTTTGTTTGTGTGAGGATCACACAGACAAGTGGTTGAGATAAACAAGTTTGACTGCTAGATGAACCCCTTCATTGTTTCAAGGCGCTTTCCTCTAACTATAAAAAGGAATTATGAAATAAACCAGTGACAGTTTCTACTAGCAGCTCTCTAAAACTGATGCCATGTGTAGTGTTTTCTTTTCTTTTCTTTTCTTTTAATCTTCATTGTCCACTCAAGAACTGTTCCACTCTGCCAGAGAGCTCTGCCAGTTCCTCTTTCTCCACATCCTCTCCAGCATGTGTTGTCACTTGAGTTTTTGATCTTAGCCATTCTGATAGAAAAGATGAAATCTCAGAGTTGTTTTGATTTACATTTCCCTGATGACTAAGGATGTTGAGCATTTCTTTAAGTGTTTCTCTGCCATTTGATATTCCTCTGTTGTGAAGTCTTTGCTTAGCTCTGTACCCCATTTTTAAATGTTTAAAAAATTATTATAATTTATTACAATTTATTCAATTTGTATCCCAGCTGTGGCCCCCACCCTTGTTTCTTTCCAATCCCTTTCTTCCTTTTCTATTATTTGTTTTGTTGGTGTCTACTTTCTTGAGTTCTTTATATAGTCTGGTTATTAGCCCTCTATCAGATATAGAGTTGGTAAAGATCTTTTCTCAGTCTATAGGCTGTGATTTTGTTCTACTGACAGTGCCCTTTGCTTTACAGAAGCCTTTCTGCTTCACAAGGTCCCATTTATTAATTGTTGATCTTAGAGCCTGAGCTGTTGTGATGAGCTGTTCAGGATATTGTCTCCTGTGCCAAAGAGTTGTGAAATTTGTAGGCAAATGGATGGAAGTAGAAGAGAGCAGCCTGAGTGAGGTAATCCAGAAACAGAAAGACAGGTGTGGTATATACTCACTTATAAGTGGATATTAGCCATCTTATATAGGATAGCCATCTACAGACCTAAAGAAGCTAAACAACAAGAAGGACCCTAGGCAGGATACTTAAATCTCATTCAGAATGGCAAACAGGGTAGTCACCAGAAGTGGTGGAAGAGAGGAAATTGAATGGGAGACTACAATAGAGGGTCCTCTGAAATGATTCACCCAACAGGGGATCAAAGCAAATGCTGAGACTCAAGGCCAATCTTTGGGCAGAGCACAGGGAATCTTAGGGAGGAAGAAAGGGGTGGAAATAGAGGGACATGGAGAGGACAGGAGTCCCACAAGGAGACCAACAAAACTAAAAGATCTAAGCCAAGGGAGTCCTGCAGAGACTGATACACCAACGGTGAACCATGCATGGCTAGAAACTAGACACCCTACTCAGATGTGACTGACTGGAAGCTCAGTCTTGGTGTGGATCTCTGAGTGAAGGGAGTAGGGGCTGCCTCTATCATGAACTCATTTGACTTCTCTTTGATCACTCACTCCTGATGATGCAGCCTTGCCTAGCCACAGAAGAAGAGGATACAAGCAGTCCTGATGAGATTTGGGCAGACGACAATAGTGGAGAGAGAACTCATCTTTTCAGTGGACTACAAGAAGGGAATAGGGGGAAGAGGGAGGAGGTTAAACTGGGGGGAGGTGAGGGAGGGGGCTTCAATCGGGATATATAATGAATAAATTGTGAAGAAAAAATAAAAATTAAAAAGAATGTACATTTTCTGATGCGAACCTACATAAATTGGAGTTAATATGTTCGGTGTGTCACCTGCTGTTTTTTATTATCTTCCTTATTAAGTTGTTGTTGCATTCCCAGAAATTAATCTGTAGTCTGGCATGCAGT
>CM053763.1:37351049-37367030 GCA_028658305.1 Pachyuromys duprasi
ATGTTCTCTTCCTTTGAACATCCAGATGTGGATACGGAAATGATAATTCAGTTCGATTATGTCAATCATAAACATAGCCTCAGTATCATTTCTTACTATATTTTCAGGGACTACTACTGGATTATAAGATTTAAAAAAAATGACATGCTATCTCTGTTATCCTTAGAGGAGCTAGAAAATTCTTCCTTGTTTGTGAAGCTATCTAATTGCTAATCTATAATCCTTTTAATATGTTGTTTTCTGATTGATCTATTGCCAGCTGACCTCACACTGCCCATAGCTATATTAGTCCTATTTATTCACATCCTATTACAGAGGATCACTGAAACTACTTAATGAATTCTGGAAGACTGGCCTGCCAGACTCCAATATTAATGATAATTACTCTAGTATTCATTCTCTTACTCTTAATTATAATGCGCCTGATTGTATTAATTGTATTCGGTAAAGTTCAACATTTCTCTTTTCCATAGTTATCTGGGAGCTGATACTATGTGCTTGAATAGAACACATTTTAGATATGTCATTTCCATATATATTGTTTTGATCTATCTGCATGGTAAATCAGTTCACAAGGTAAAATGCTGTAATGTATTTAGAGATTAAGTCCTGTGGTAAAATATGGGATATATAGAAGAAAGTAAGGTTTATCAGGACTAGATAGAATATTCCAGCAAAAGGTCTGCAATGCGAGTTCCTGATATATTCATAGTACTATTAATCCCCTAACAGGATGGATAAGTCTGTCTTGGATGATAAGCTTACTTGTTAAGGGAAGTACATTTTCTTTTGAATTAATCACTCTGTATGAAACGGAAAGTATCATCAGTCTGAAAAACTATGATACCTTATCATCAGCTTTTAGACTGAGGAGTGGCTGAAGGGAAGTAATGGGTTTCAAACTCCAATGAAATATGTTGACAATGCAATTCTCTCATTTATAAAAATAAAAATTAAAAATAATTAAAATATAACTTACATATTAAGGAACAAAATTCTAGTTGATGATTGTGTTGCATTTAGTGAAAGGGGACATAACAGGGGTTCCCTGCTGGTAAGGGGTCCTAGGAACAGAGTGTAAAGCTTGGTTTGGTGTTTAGAACCCACTGGGGAAAAAAGCAAGTTCTGGTAAAATCAAGCCACTTTCAAAGATCCATGCATCCTTGAAGGCAGTCAGTGACTAATCTTTCTATTCTTAGGTGCTTCCCAATGTCACTGCACCCAGCCTCTGCAGGATTTCTCAAGCGCTACCAGTTCTCAAATCTAAAGTCCACGTTGTCCTCTGGCACCCACACTTACCTGCCCCATAGACTAATTGCCATGCTGGTATGAGCTATATTTAGCTACAGGGCTTGAAGCTAAATTTCTGTTTTCTATTCCCAATTAGCTCTGTGTCAACAGAAGCACCACTAATTATTTTTCTTCCAGGTGAGTGTGAAGATACCAGAAAATACAAGATGATCAGTTAAATAAAATTTTAGTACTATGTGGCATATATTACATACAGAATTTTTATACAATGGACCCATTGTTATTTGAAATTTCAATTTAACTTAGTATCTCGTATTTTTATTTAGTAAGTCTGACAATGGTAGACCAGGGTAGACCAGATCTTGAAAGTTTAAAGATAACATAGGAGAAACTATCTGTGTCATTAAGGGAAATATTCACATACAGTTCTCTTGCAACAGCTCAACCATGAGTAAGATTTGTCTACAGACTTGGATGTGTGAATAATAATTATCAGTCTTAATATTACACCATTTTGGTAGACATTTGATTTATTTCTCTCCAACATTACTTTTTAATTTTCATTTTGGAGCAATATTATTTAAGACGGCCTTTTTGAAAACAGTTTTTACAAAAGGGCTTCATAGAGAAGTAAAGTCCTATTGAATTAAATGAGACCTTTCTCTGCACAGGTGCAATCTTCAAAACAGCGTGACAGAGAGAGGGGAATTTTACACAGTAAAGTAAAAGCATTTAGAACTGAAACTCAAACCAACTAAAATAAATGCACTCTTCAATTGTGACCTTTTTACCCCCAAATGCATTTTTATTAAACAGTGGGTTGCTTTTCTTTTTGTAGTGTAGAGCTAGCTGCATGTAATCACACAGGAGAACAGAAAATGTAGATGTAGAGCAAGTTATGAGGGAACAGGCCAGGGTCGCAGGCTGTACCCCAGCTCTAACTCCTTCCCCATACTGATCTTACCACTGGAACCAGAATTTGATAAGTACCACACAGTTAACTTTAAAAAAGCAAACTACAAATACACACTTTGAGATTATGTATAGTTACTCAAATTTCATGGCTGTTAGAACAGTGGCTTATGGTTATAGTGAATTATGGGGTTCTTTTAAATATTACATCCAGCATTTTCACAAAGAATAGCTTTATAGCATTACTGTTTATTTACTTGCTCACATCTTTATTCAAGTTTGTTTATCTTGTTTGGAATGAAATTACCTTTAACACTAAAAAATGTCCAAAGACACATTGTCCTTTCTCTGTCTGCTGCATTGAACCTTTTGAAGAGTTGGTTGTTGATTTCAGTTCATTTAAACCATCTCCCAAGTCTTTGTGATGAAGTGTTATTTTTCATAGCATATCATTGTTAGAACAGTAAGTTATGGCAAGTGTTATTTCCAACTTATTACATGTCATCAGATTATATGTTTATAGCATCCTGCCACTTCATCACAAATGTTACTAATTTCTATAAACTTTTCTAAAACAATTATAGAGATTTACAAAGATCAAAACCCCACTTAGTAGCAAAAACAACACTGAAAATTTTCTTTGTTGTCGTGATTTTTGTTTTTGTTTGTTTTATTTTGTTTCTGCTAACTTAACTGCTGGAGTATTTTGAAATAGCAAACAAAAGGACAGTTCAGTGGAAGAACAGGATATAGCAGGCCTGTGAATCTCGGTTATACCTTAAGAAACTCAGAGAGGAGCCAGCGGGATGGTTGGACCTTAAAGGCATTTAGTTCCAAGTCTGATGGTCTAAGTTTGATTCCCAAAAGTCACAGTCCAGGAAAAGAGAACATACAAATGCTACACACACACACACACACACACACACAGAGAGAGAGAGAGAGAGAGAGAGAGAGAAGGAGAAAATTCAAAAAAGAAAACAACTGAATGAATTTTTTTAAACCTAAGTAAGGAGATGGCCTGGAATCCTGCACAGAGGTAGTCTATGGCAGTTCAGTCTCCAAGTCGGTTCCATAGTAATGGGAACAGGGACTGCCTCTGACAGGAACTGATTGGCCTGCTCTTTGATCACCTCCCCCTGAGGAGGACAATGCAGCCACTCCTAATGGGACCTGATAGACTAGGATCAGAGGGAAGGGGAGGAGGACCTCCTCTATCAATGGACTTGGGAGGGGCATGGGTAGGGAAGAAAGAGGGTGGGATTGGGAAGGGAATAGAGAGGGAGGTATGGGGGATACAAAATGAATAAAATGTAATTAATAAAAATAAAAATAATTTTTAAAAAAACCTAAGTAATTTGCAGAAAGATAACTTGGCAAGTTAAAAAACTCAACACTGTATCCAAACAAAAATATAATCTTATAATTAAAATTAGTAGCCTTAAGGATGTGAAAGTGTCTGCATTGTACAGCTTTCAACTGTATGCAAAAATCTTTGCCCTTAACACCCAGCGCCACAAAAATAAAACAAAGTAGTATGTAGTCTTCCCACATGATGTGTGCTTAGAATTTGAAAAACAAAGTATCTTCTTGCTGTTACTTTTGTACTGATGTGCCTTTCTGGTGTTTTGTTTTATTTTGACAGTTTACATTAACCTAAATGTGCTAACCCAACTGAGTTTGATATGTATAGGTTATGACACTGTGGCTGCACCAATCAAGATAAGGATTTTCCTAACATAGAACTTGTCTGTAGTTCTCCCTTCAGCTGAGAACCTCAGACAGACCTTTTCTTTTGTTTGATTCTGCAGTTTTTACTTTTGAACGTCATGTAATTGGGCTTATTTCTTTTGTGTCTCTCTGTCTTCTCTCGGCCAGCACAATGTTTTAAAATTCACCTGTATCAGCGAAGGTAGCATAGTTTTCATTACCAAGGAGTGTTTCATTGTATGACTATAGTATATATGATTTCTCCCTAAATAACCAGGTGCATATTCAACTATTGTATTAAAAAACTGTCAAACTATATTTTTTCTAGTCAATCTATTGGCAAACATATTTTTTAAAGCCACATAGTAAATACTTTGGGTTTTCTGAACCATATACCACAGAAATTCAATTCTGTCAAAGTATAAAAGCACCCACAAAAAATCGTTGAGTATGTGTTTGCCATGATAATTTGCATACATGTTGAGGGTCCTCTAAGGCTCCTTGGTGGGAGAAGGCTTGGAGCATCAGATAGTGCTGTTGGGATTTGTTTTTTTAATATATATATTTGTATTTAGCTATTATAATTATATTGTTTCCTTCTTCCATGCACTTCCTTCAAACATTTCTATGCAGGACACTTGCTCTACTTTAAGTTCATTATATTTTTTATTATTATTATGTGTGTGTGTGTGTGTGTGTTAAAAGATGTGAGTCTTAATATGAGGATCCTTTGATCACTGGGATCATCAAGGAACTTTCCCTTTCAAACACACACACATTTAATAATGTGCATTGTCATGGATTCATTTGTCAGACTTTAGGAATACTAACTGTGAGACCATATGATTATACGTGTTTTATGTGTTCACGTCTGTTAAAACAAACATGAATAATTCAAATGTTTGTAAATACGCAAACATGAATAATGAGTGATCAAATAATAATATCAGCATTTAGTATGGGCTTTGTCTACTTACCATTAATCACTATACTTATTACCCATGAATTAACTCCAGGAAGCAGGGTATGTTTAAGTAGCTTAAAAGTTAAGGAAACTACATCAATAAATGCTTGCTTTGGTAAGCTTCCTCTGATTGCACATTAAGAGAATACTTCTCTTTCTTCTGACTATAGTGCTGTGTATTTACACAAAATGTCATAATTACAAGATGCGGGGCCCCACCACTATCCTCATCATAGCCCAGTAACAGATAATACACCTCCCCACTACAGTGCATCATTTTGTGTGTTATGGACAAAGAATTGGGGTTTTGATTGATTCAAACCATAATCACTCCAAGTCCCTACTGAGTCCTGTGTTGCTCAGCTTGGATCTTTTCAAAATCACCATTGTGTGAGGAAATCGCCTGTAGGACTTAGAATCAACATGAATATTGTTCTATCAGCCCATATGGATCATCAAAAAGTGTCATTTTCTTTGCTGTCTAACATATACTGCCAATTTAACCATGGGACACTGGCAAATAGCAGTAAGAGTCAACTTGCTCATGCCAACTGTGCTCTGTACCCGAAGAGCAGATAGGACATTTGTTCTGATTTTCTTTCTTGAGGATGTAAAGTGTTCGATCCATCTCACATATTCTCTGTGAAATATTGTAACACTTTTTTTATGGAAAGCATGGCTCACTTGAGAAAAAAGGACTGCATATGTTGACAAGATTTCTAAGCAGAGTTAGCTGCTCACATCTGTTTGGTTATACTTTTTATTTGTACTCTATTAATTTTTACATTAATTGCGATATATATTCTCTAATGGCAAAGCTCCCTTTTTGAGTTTTGACAGCTTCCTCAACAATGAGCCAAAAGAGATTACATTTCTGAAACCCAGCTGCTTAGCTACCAAAATGTATCCCTGTAAACGCTACTCCCCTTTAGTTCAGAGACATTCACTATGAAGCACATGGAGATTATAAGTAAGTGTAAACTTGATTGTGCTGACATTTATATTTGGTAACAGAGCTGTATATTTAATATATTCTTATAATCCAAAATAACAATGTTTTGAGGATGTTTGCTGTATAGATTTTTTTCTACTTTTATGAATTAAAAAAACATAAAAGAGTTTATAAGAAATTCAATAATTCACTAATTCATCCATGTAATTCTTTCAGCATGCTATGTGCCACAGAAACATTTTTCCTATTTAAATATGTTCATAGAATAAAGCGTTTCAGATACATAGATGGCTGATTACTCTGACTTACACTAAAGAGCCTCTTAAATATATTATTATGTAACTTTTTATATTAAAAGATGTTTGTAAGTGTTTGTGACTATCTGATATGGGAATTGATCTATCTAACAAGCTTAAACTGCATTACATTCCACAAAAACGGTTAGAACCTTGAGGCAAGCCATCAAATAGAAACAGCAACATTAATCAAAACATGACTCTCCACAATAATTGAAGTTTTCATAAGAATAAGAGTACTGAAGCAAAACAGTTGGTTAACACTGTACTCTCTGCTGAATAAGCAAACCGACATTTACATGTGCTTTAGTACAGAGGATCTTCTTAAAAATAATGGAGACTAAGTCCTTTTGAAGCCAAGTTCCACTATCACAACATCCTTGCTTTTCTGCTGATTTTTTTTAGCTTAACAAATATTTATTCTTTGGAGGTCATGCTAACCTACAGTTTGCATGTTTTCTTGGAATCACAAAAATAACAACCACTAAAATGCTTATCCATATTATTGTGATGTTAACTAGTTATTTTGATCTTTATTTTTTATTAAAATCATAATTGCTGTGTAGGTACTCTTAAAACAACACATTTCAACTTGAAAATTATGAGGATAAAATGCATATGAGTCAAACAAACAAAATCAGAGCCATCATTTTGAGCTAGCAAATTCAACATAAATATGCATTCTTAGCTATCCAGAGCCTGAAAGAAATTAGCCAATGTCTTGCCATTCATTATTTACTTTTGCTTATGTATACGGACTTTGTAACCATATTTCAAAGCTTTCAAACATTTCAGGATGAAAATGCAAATCTCTGAATCTCTTTTTAAAATTAATTTATTTTTATTAATTACTTTTTATTCCCTTTGTATCCCAACCCACCATCCCTCCCTCATCTCTTCCCATGCTCCTCCCCAAGTCTACTGATAGGGGAGGTCCTTTTCCCCTTCCCTCTAGCCTATCAGGTCTCCTCAAGAAAGGCTGCATTGGCTTCCTCTGTGGCCTGGTAAGGCTGCTTCCAGCTCAGGTGGAGATGATCAAAGAGTCAGCCAATGAGTTCATGTCAGAGATAGTCCCTGTTCCCATTACTAGGGAACCTACTTTGACAATGAGCTGCCATGGGCTACATCTGTGCAGGGGTTCTAGGTTATCCCCACTCCTGGTACTTGGTTGTAGTATTCTGTTGCTCTCCTTGTGGAGCTCCTATCACCTCCAGGTCTTTTTATCTCCCCTTTTTTCATAAGATTCCCTGCACTCTGCCCAAAGTTTGGCTATGAGTCTCAGCATCTGCTCTGATAAATCTCTGACTCTTAACTATCCAGTGTTCTCTGGCTACAGTGCTTTAAAACATACTCTATCCCCTTAGATTCCCAGCCTCTTTATACTGTCTGTACCAGTGGCTTTCCCATTACTGAGTACTACATGTGGATGTCATATGTTCTTTCCAGTTACAGACTGGCTCCTAATTCCCTATGTATATTTTATTTCAAAATGTATTTCTTTCCTTACTAATGGGTTAATAGTAGTCATTTTTAGCACAAACTAGACACCAAGCCACACAGTTAACATTGCATTTCCTTTTCTTTTCTTACCATAAGTTATGACTACATTTATGTTATAGGTGAGCATATGTCCCCATCACTGTTTATAGCAAATATAGCTTAGTATATGAATATAGCAAAGATCCAAAAGCAAATTTTATTGTTGCTTCTTTACTAGTGAAAATACTATATACTTTTCTATCAATTCAAGTACAACTCTGAGATGCCAGTGAGGTGTTACTCTGGGAAATACTGACCAGGATGAGTTCATCTGCTAAAGTAAGCCTGTATTATTCACACACTTATGTAAATTTCTAGTTGATTATCTCTTACTGAGAGGCATTAATGAGAGTAATAAAATAGGGAGGTCTAAATTAGAACACAAATATTTTTCATGACAATAGAAATGCAAATAGGATTCTAATAATGTTTTCTTTTTATACACACTCAACTCTACCTGCACTAATACATATAACACATTTTACATTCTCCCTTTCAATAAATTATTATACAAAGATAAAAGTCCTATAGGTAACAAAATTTCAACATATAACCTGTGACTTTTTCATAAAGTCACACAATTTGATGCTCAACAAAGATGGCATTCATTATTATAAATGTTAATAAAGATTAAATCTGATATGTATCAAATATTTTATAATATTAAATTATAATTTAAAATATATTTACATTAATTTTGATATTTTGATATATTTACATTAATATATTTTAAATATTTTATAATAAGTTCTATGAATTGAAAATAAAATGAGAGATAAATCACTGGCATTTTATATTATTAATGAATCCACAAACATTAATTCATTTAGATTAACCACCTCTATAATTTCAAAACATTGAAACCTTCTAGGTAGTCATGGTAATATATGTCTGTAAGCACAGAATTGGAGAGGAGGAATCTGGAGGATCAGAGGTACAAAGCAAGTCTGACCTACAGATCAAGTTCCATGGGATTCTGGGCTACTTGAGACTCTGCCTCAAAAAATCAGAAAAGCAAAAAGAAGAAAGTTGAAGATGACTACAGAGTGTCTTTGTCTTATCCTCTCTTACCTCTGTGCACATCTGAGAGTTGTTACTATGATTTTATTATAAAGTTTTAAAATTAGAGAAGAAAATATTATATCCCTGGTATAATATAACAGGTATATGCCTTTCAAAACAAATCCCTCAGCACAATTTGGAATTTTGAAGTGCTATGGGAAAAAAGCTACATTTATGGTCTAGAGTTGCTTTGTGATTTTCATTGTGTCAAATCTATCCACAGAAGAGAAAAATACACTAGCGTTTAGCATCTCCCTTGAAAATATATAAAGAGCTTTACTGTGGTTGGTAGAGTATAATTAGAGTGCAAGGTTTACCAGTAATTCCTAAATGAAACGTTGTATCAACTATATGTTTCATTATGAAAAGCATCCTCCCCCAGCCCCGGCAGCTACTGGCTTCCTTGTCAAGATGCCAGTTTTGGGAAAACATTAAAAAGAAGGAAATGTTGCAAACAGAGTTATCAATACAAGAACTCTTAGGATCTCATCTTGTTTTGATACTTATCAATTTGAAAAGAACTAAAAGCAATGAGAAACAAAATATACAATTTGAGCATGGCAACTTAACTAGGCAAAGAAGTCCTTTTCTGGATGGAGAAATTCTAATTTTCTTGTATAAATAGTTACTGTCTATTCCAATGGAGAATTCAATTACAAGCACAAGAGGAATAAAACATCAATCTTAATAATGGATTTCAGTCTGGGACAGAAGACAAAAATAGGTGCATGTATTAAGATATGTTAATTTTAGTGTTCACATATCATAATATGTTTTTAATGTACTTTGAGAAACTGAAAACAGCCAACATTAACAAAAAATAATAGTGAGTCTTAGTTTGTGCATATAGATGCTAATGCTAATTTGTAAGCAGTGATTATTGCGCTTCCTATCATGCATTCCTAACAAAAAACAGTGAAATAAAGTAATCTGAAAAAAAGAACCATGGAGTCAGTATCATCATGAAATGTGTCAGCTTTCTGGAATGTAAAGAAGGAGAAAAGGAGAGAGAGAGAAAGGGAGAGAGCAGGCAAGCAATTGAGAACAAAACATATATATATATATACATATATATATATATATATTCAATGACTATATATAACATATATATAGTCATAAAAAATTCCCATTGAATATGTGGAAATGCAGCATGAGGTGTCCTTTGGAAGAGTGGGGGTGGGGGATAGAAGGATCAGAAGGAAACAAAAACACCACAAACAGACAAACAGAGTCAATTAACCTAGGCCCATCGGGACTTACAGAAATGGAAGTGCATGCATAGACTGGACATGGACCCCCTACACATACGTACCTGATGGGCAGCTTGATATTCATGTGGTTCCCCCAGCAAATTGAGTGTGTGCTGTCTATGACATGAACTCTGCTGTCTGCTTTTTGATCACTTCCACCTAATGGAGCTGCCTTGCCTAGCCTAAGTGGATGAGAATGAGTTCTGTCCTGATGTAAATTGATGTTCTGGGATAGGTTGGTGACAGGCAGTAATCCCTTTTGCTGCAAGGAAGGGGAGGGGAGTTAGGGGAAAGAGGGTGGGAGGGAGGACCTGGAGGAACGGAAGCTATCATTGGGATGTAAAGTGAATATATAAATTAAAAACAAATTTTAAAAACATGTAGAAATGTGGGAGCTCTAGGAAAATTTTTGTGTTGCGTTTGTCAATAGAAAGGCCCATCCAACACTCAGGTTTCAAAGTGGATTGAATGACATTGATCTTAGCACTCACAAGGGACTGGTCAATGTAAAGAATGATTTTTGTAATAGAAAGGGGCATAATACTGGTAATTAAATAAACCTTTATTATTGAAACTGTCACAAATATAGAAGCAACATGAATCATTCCTTCTTTACTTGCATTAAAAGGTAAAACATTATAAACTTTCCTTAGCCCATTTTGGAGATGTTTTATCAATGTAAATTAACTTGTAACTAAAGTAACTTTATTCTGTCTTTCAGTGCTATAAAAGCCAAATAAATAATAAAGTCATGGAAACATGATGAATTACCATGGATGAAACTAATCTTTAAAGGCACATTTCTCATGAATGTTGCATCCTTTTCAGAGACACCAGGGATACTACTAGGAGTCATAGCTACTGAAACACTACATTTAAATTCTTCTGTTCACTGGTGAACCAACCAATAATAACCACTTAGTTTAGAAGGCGCTAGATTAAAAGTTAGGTTCTATATATGTAGGGAAAAAAGCAGTTCAGAATTTTTCTTTTAAAGACTCCCCTTATTTAAAGTGGGTGTTTACCAAAATTTGGAGGGAAAGCAGGCATGAGAAACACAGCTTTTTATATATATATAAAAAAGCAAATGCCTGAATGCTGCTGTAACAACTTGATTTGTCTATTATTTATTGAGCTTGTAATTGTTAAGATATTTACACATTTCAATAAATTCGTGGTGAGATATGCAATCC
Source organism: Pachyuromys duprasi (assembly GCA_028658305.1). Lineage (NCBI taxonomy): Eukaryota > Metazoa > Chordata > Mammalia > Rodentia > Muridae > Pachyuromys > Pachyuromys duprasi. The sequence goes on from CM053763.1 coordinate 37,362,176, forward strand.
ATGGCAAGGAAGTTTTAAATATGAGTGTCCTGCTGCATGGAGGAAGTTTTAAATTACTTGTCAAGCAAAAAATCATGTTGTAAGTCAGCAGTTTTCAACCTGTAACTTGCAACCACTTTGTGGGGGGTGGTTGGAACGACCATATTACAGGGGTCACTTAAGACCATTAGAAAACACTGTTATTTAGATTATAAGTCATGACATTAGTAAAATTACAGTTATGAAGTAGAAATGAAAAAAAATATGGTTGGGGAAAAGCATAACATGGGGAACTGTTTTAAAGGGTTTCAGCAGTAGGAAGGTTAAAACCACTGTTTTCAGTGAAGCTCAAAGATAAATCTCAAAGTAAACCTCTTAGAGTATTAAGCATGAAGTATTGTGCAGGGATTTTGTTTTGTTCTGTTTTGTTTTTGTTTTTGTTTTAAGGTTGGGAGAGGAAACTTTTCAGATTCATTTGCATTTATTACCCTTCTGTTAGAGGGACAAAAGACTAGTCCTATGCCACTGCTTACGGACAACATGATTTAAGTCAGCCCTAAATGTCTTAATTTCCTAAACTAGAAGCCTTCCTCACAGGATATTTGAGGATGACCTCATCAATGTGGCTGACTCACAGTGCTTACTAATGGTGGTTCTGTTCACTCCAATTTTGTTATAAGCAACCCAGTTCAGAATGAATTGAAGACCCCTATGACCCCTAGACATGGGTAATGAAAGTCAAGAATGTCTGTTTAAGATTGGATATGGCCATGCAATCTGTGTACAGAGTTAGAAAAGTAGCTTGTGTTTCGAGACCCAAATGAATATTGTAGTAAGATGTCACTACACAGAACTCTCATGGTTTCAAAACACTTAGCAACGTTCTATCCCCTTCCCCACTTTTACCTACATTTCAGGAAATGGAAACATCTCGACTCCCTGACATTTCCTTCTTCACAGCAGCTCTGTTCATATTTTCTTCTAATGCAGCTAAACTGTGGCTGCCCTAAAACTAAATGTTCCTTGCACTTCCGGTATCATGTTTCTCTTTCTTTCTCCAGTGAGTTTGACCCAAGGACTGTTAAAAAAACATGTGATCTCTGCAGACTCCTTCCTTACCTCCCACTGTTCACTGGAGCTATTATCCAGAATTTCTGTAGATTCACATCCCAACTGCAAAAGCACCTTGACTACACAGTCTGACACCATTTTCTCATTTCTCATTCAAACTATCTTCAAACTGCATCCCTCTAATGTTCCTCGACCACCACTGTGTCCATGCAATTTAGGAAAGAATGCAATGATTGTATTTACTAAGTGTAATGAATGATGAACCTAGAAGAGACATTTTTCTTCGTGTTTCCCACTTCTCAGTATTAATAAAACTCAGTTTACCTCTTAGTTCTTGGAATACTCTCTTCCCTGTGGTAGAGTAGCCAAATTCCTTAGTATTTTTAATAGCAGGGTTTTATTTAGACCGTTGTCTTATGTTTAAATATTGGAATTGGTATACATCTTTTTCCCATCTCCTCTTCCCTCAAAATAATACCAAAAATGTCATAACCTTAAACACTACCATCTACTATTTATGTTTTGATATATCCTCATTCTAAATATCCATTCCCACCTTTAAAAAAATCACACATCTCCCCATACTATGTTGTAAATTGTCATTACCATACTTCTACTCATCTGTATAGCACATTCTTGTCTCTTTCCTAAGTCATGGGCATCAGTTCTCCTTTCCCACAACCTTCCATGCCTCCTTACGCAGCAGTCTAAGTAGTACTGCATGGCAAGTACAAACACCCTGGGCTACCTTTGTTTGCATCTAACTGGGGCAAAAGTGTCCACTTCATATCTAGCCTTACTTCTGGCCTGAGCATTAAACAGATCATTAGAGTGTCAGTTCCTCAAATGTGGCTTCTCTGGATCCCCATAAATGTACCATCTTTTGTAGCACCTAGCCTTTGAGGTGATCTTATCAAAGGAAGTGGAAAGACATACATGTTTGAAGAACATCCAGTTCTTCTAGCTATAGTTTCACAGGTCAGAAATCATCCAGGAAAAAAAAAACATGAGTTGATGTGTCTGCTTGGTATACATTGTGTTTCTGTATTTATTTTATCCTACTTTTTTCCTCCCCTAGTTCTACCCAAACTAGCTGTATGTGATTTCTAATGAAGAGACGCAAGAATATCAAACTTTCCCGGAAAGCACCCTAAGCTTTTGAAATGAAGTCATGTTTTTTAAAGTGAAAGTTAATTCGAAGTTAGCTTATGCTTTTATCCCTAGAGTGGGATAAGTAAGTGTGCAATTGATTTTAATTTAATATTCATGGTGTATTACAGTTGTTGGGGGAATATAAGGGCTTACTTTTTTTTTGAAGGAAAGAAAGCTCAGCCTGGACCTAACCTCACCCTTACAATTATTGCTGGAGTTGCAAGGACACTTTTGAATACTAAACAACTTGTATATAGAAAATAGCTGTATAAATACATTTTAAGGGACAGTGCCCACATGAGACATTCAAAAGCAGCTATGGGCTATGGGAGACTTCAAATAGAGTTTTATCTCCATTTCACAATAGACACATAAAATTGATACTATGATCTCTGATACAAATTTCCACCTGAAACATTTCTACCCAGATCATCTCTTGGTTGAATATTCCTCATCATTCACTTACCAGTTCAAATGTCATTTCTTCAAAAAAGAAATCAATTTAATGGTTTATTTCTGCTTTTGAAAAGCCTGACTTGCTCTATAGCCCAGGATAGCCTCCAGCTAGTGGTAATCCTACCTCCTCAACTGCTCAAGTATTCAGATTCGAGGCACTAGACAACATTCATGGTTTAAAGAGTACTTTTATGATCAAACATCTGGAATATTCCACAGCTTTTGTCATTATGTAGTATTGGGCCTGTTTGTTCCCTCATTTTTCAGCTTCCCACAAAAGCTATGAAGTCAAGGGTAAGCTATGTAACATTAGGGAAAATGTTACCCGCATCTCTTTTCCATTTCACCACTTCCCTATGCATATGTATATTTAACACAGGTATGTGACATTGGAATACAGAGAGAAACTTTTCTATTTCTAAGATACAATTTCTTCATGTATCAAATAAGTTTATTGAATGTATACATACAGGTAAGGGTATACAAGCTGAGCAGGATCTATTTATTTATTGAGGAATGGGTATATGTGTATGTCTCTCTCTGTCTCTCTCTCTCTCTCTCTCTCTCTCTCTCTCTCTCTCTCTCTGTGTGTGTGTGTGTGTGTGTGTGTGTGTGTGTGTGTGTGTGATATAACAATCAGTGAGAGAAGAGGCCATAAAGAGAGAAGAGATGGGTAGATGGGAAGGCTTCAAGGAGAGAAATGGAAGAGAGAAATGATGTAATTATATAAAATATGCATGCATCTACTGAAGGACAACCTCAGATGTTGTTCTTCAGTCCCTCCATCTTGGTTTTGTAGACAAGGTCTTTCGCTGAGCTGGAACTCCCAATCCCTGCTGGTCCCAGAGCCCCGAAGAGCCCCTCTTCTGCCTCCCCAGTGCTAGGATTATAAGCTTGTGACATTATACTGGCTTTTTATGCCAGTGTTGGGGATCAAATTCAGGCACAATAAACACTTTATCTACTAAGCTGTCTCCATGTCTCTCTTAGAAAAGATTTTTGACACTAAAAATAAGTTTGGTTCAGCAATCAGGTCTTTTACATCAATTTGTAAAAGGCCTTTGATGCCAACTCTATTTAATTTTTAAACGTAAACATGAGAGGAAAAACAAGAAAATATATGACCTAATTTTGTTTTGATCTTTAAATTGATAGAGATTTCTCTTTTCTCAATAATAAAATAAATTGAGTAAGGCTTTTTAAGAGCAAATAACACAAGAAATAAAAGTCTTATGTTTGAGAGCTGGTCATAATGATGCACACCTTTAATCCCAGTATCCAGGAGGCAGAGGCAGGTGGATCTCTGACAGTTCCAGACTAGCCTGGTCTACATAGTGAGTTCTAGGACACCTGGGGCTACATAGTGAGACTCCGTCTCAAAAAACAAACAAAAAGAGAATGTTTCCAGTTTCTGGATATTACAAATAAAGCTGCTATGAATATGGTTCAGCAGATGTCCTTGTATGGTGGAGCACCTTTCAGTGTATGCCCAGGAGCGGTGTAACTGGGTCTTGAGGTATGGCTATTTCCAGTTTTCTGAGAAAGCACCAGATTGATTTTCAAAGTTGTTGTACAAATTTTGCATTTCCAGTAGCCATGGAGGAGTGTTCTCGTTTCTCCACATTCTCACCAGCATGTGCTGTCACTTGAGTTTTTGATCTTAACCATTCTGGCAGGTGTAAGATGGAATCTCAGAGTCCTTTTGATTTTCATTTCCCTGATGACTAAGGACGTTGAGATTTCTTTAAATGCTTCACCACCATTTTGAAATTCCTCTGTTCATAATTCCCTGAAAAGAAGGGGGAAGGATAAATGGACATAGAGGTGACAAAAGCTCTACAAGAAGTCCATCAGAGCCAATCAACCATGGCCCAGAGGGGTGTATGAAGTCTGAAGCACCAACCAAGGACAATATGTGGTCTAGACCTAAGTCCTCTACTGTTGTAGCTGGTGAGTACCTCAGGCTTCATGTGGGCTCAGTAGCTAGGGAAGTGGGGATATCTATGACATGGACTATATTCTCATACGTTTTGATCACTTCGCCCTGATGGGACTGCCCTACCAGGACACAGGGGAGGAAGATGAACTCAGCCCTCATGTGAACTCACCTCACGCTGGGGTATCTGGGTAGGAGGGTTCCCCTATTCTTAGGAATAGGAGAGGGAAGATGCAGAAGAGAGGGTGGAAATGGGAGGAG
>CM053763.1:37367530-37405591 GCA_028658305.1 Pachyuromys duprasi
GAGGGAGGAACAGCCTTGCTAGACCCCCAGAAGAGGACATTGCAGCCAGTCCTGAAGAGACATGATAAGCTAGGGTCAGATGGAAGGGGAGGAAGTCATCCCCTATCAGTGGACTTGGAAAGGGGCAGGGAGGAGATAAGGGAGGGAAGGGGAGAGCGGGAGGAAATGAGGGAGGGGATACAAAGTACATAACCTGTGATTAATATAAAAATAAATAACAAAGAGTTAATTAATGATATTTAGATGGGACCCCCAAGACAATACGGTCCTCAGAAAGGTGTTGGTATAATGTTCTTTTGGAATGTATACACCTTACCCTTGTTCATTCAAATGCTGATTTCTCTCCCCGACTCTCTTGTTTCAATCTGGACATTGCATTGTGATATTTATTCTAAGCATCACCTGTCTCAACTTTGTGTAAACATGCCAAAATAAAACAACCAGCCACAATGTTGAGCAATGGGGAGAAAGGACTAGGAGGGAGAGGAAAGAAGCCAGAGGACAGGAAGGAGTGGGAAGCAGACAAGGAGGCGAAGCAGCAGCAGGAGAGAAGTTGGGATTGCAGAGGCTGGAGAAAAGGTCTTGGAGTGACAAGGAGAGATGGACCAGACCTAAGATATCACTAAAAGCAAGTAAAATGGGTAAAATCTGAATGGTTGGAAACTACGTGAGCTTGGAGGTGTAGGATGGAGTAACCATTGCCCAGCGTTATGTTCTAGGGTAACTAAATAAATTCTGGTCTCTGTGTGGTGATTTGGTTACACAGCTGTTTAGGATTAACCTCAGCTTTAATAAAAGATATATTGATAGTAAATATCAGCACCAAATACAACAGAAAGGTAAGCCAATTACCTCAATTTTGAACAAGGCTGTTGACCACCTACTGTCTCCTGACAGTGAAGATGACCACTTCTTCACTGCCTGTTTTCATTTTCCATGCACTTCTACAGCTGGTTCATATTCAGCAGTGTCAGCTCATCATCTAATTGATCATCTTCACAGTCATCAGGAGCAATGGAGTCATTTTTAGCTGCCTAGGTCTTAAAATGAAACAGCACTGCCATCAACACAAAGAGCTAGTGGTAGTAATATTAGCAAACATTATCAAACATGTTTTTATTTTATTTTTTAATTTTTTTATCAATTACACTTTATTCACTTTGCATCCCCCCATAAACCCCTCTCTCCTCCCCTCCCAAACATGTTTTTTTTTTAAGAAACATGAAGATTTAGGCAGCAAAAACGTCACCACCAACATAAAACCAAGCAGTTGCTAAGATGGGTGTACAGAATATGAGAACTGTTACCAAGATAAAGATGACATTTTAAACAACTTGGCAGTGTCAGAAGCACATGCATTTATTTCCCAGAGTAGAGAATATATATGTTAGTGCCATGGTTAATTTTACATGTCAACTTAACTAAGTGACAAGATGTCCTGCTATTGGATCAAATAATATTCCTGAGTGTGTTTGCGAGAGTACTTCCAGGACAGATTAGCATTTAAATGGATGGGCTCAAGAAAGCAGATGGCCTTCCTTAGTGTGGGTGAGTATCTCACAGCTCTCTGAGGACCTGAAGAAAACAGATAGTGGGAGGCTGAACTGGCTTTTCCCCACCTTGCCATGTTGGATACCATCCCTACCCCCTGCACTGGCATTCCTCCACTGGGCTGTGAAACCATGGAGTTGACACCATCTGCTCTAACACAGTTTGAACTACACTACCACAATTTTTGAGTCTCCAGACTTCTGTTTGAAAGGCCCCCATAATCATGTAGTCCCATATCGTATGTGGGGGGGTGGGAGCAGAGTTTATTTACTACAGCTTGCAAAAGGCTATTTACTTAGTACCTAGATTGTCAGGCAAAAAGGCACCTTCTGTTCAGCCTGTGTCAGCAGGCTCATTTTCTCACCTTCACACTCAACTTTCTAATTAATAAATTAATAAATTTTAATTAATAAAAATGAACGTAACAAAGAGGAGAGAGAAAACATCCAACGCACTCATTTGTTGTCATAGCTCTTCTTTTAATTTCTATTGGATTTTTGAAATCAGGACTATTTCTAAGATTATCTCTCATGAAATTATTTTATTTTTGACCTTTTACTAATTTTTAATACTTCTGAATGCAGTTTCATATATAATTGTCAATCTCAAAAGAAAGCAGAACTGCACTTAAAGAACCAAAGTAAAATCACACAGGGGACACATGTGCAATGAAATTTAAAAAAATATAAACTGGCATTTTAGAAAAGGAGAAATTACACTTTTTAAAGCACAATGATGAAAATTATTATATAATATGAAAATAGTTCTGCATCCTAATGCTCAAACTGTCTTCCTTGTTATTTTAAGTGAATTGTTTAACTTTTGCCAGGCTCACTCGAGCTGTGCTAATGTGCTGCTGTTTCGATTCAGCAGAGCAGATATTTGATTTCTTCTCACATATGCAAACATCTACTTGTGTCATGTGAGATTTGTTTCCATTTCTTCCACAAAGTGTTTCTGAATTTAGACAACAAGAGACACATAAGAGTTCATTCTTGATCATCTCATTAATGGAGAAAAGAAAGGATACTATTAAATTATTGAAATTATGACTATCTGATTTATGGTTAATATCAATGCAATGAAGGTCCAATTTTATGAAGCACTTTTATAATTATAGTCAAATAAAAAAAACAGTATGGTCTGTACATTTGCTTTTGTACTGGGTTCTGCATAATCCTATTCTGCAGGGCACAATCCTCAGCTCTCTTTGTATTAGATCTTTGAAGATTTAGCATCTTCCCAACTGAGGGTCTGGGGCATGTTTTTCCAGTTATTTTTATTTCTTCTAGTTTTATCTATTAATCCCCTCTCCACTTTCAAAAATCAAACTAAACAGGACTTCTTCCATGTCCTTTGTAGAGCTGTGTTAGTTTTCTCTAGAGACACAAGCAAAGCATGTCTTCATAGAAAGAAAGTGCTTATTTAAAAAATTACATCATAAGCTTATGGGAGCCAACAAGTCTGAAATTTGCAAGGCAAGTTTGCAGAATACAGAACCAGAAAAGACTTAAGATTGTGGGCTTAAGTCCAAAGACTGTACGTAGGGAATGTTCTTACATACTGAGGAGTTTAGGTTTGGTTGTTGGTTGTTTGTTTTATCCATTGGGACCTTTAAGTGGGTTCATCCATACATGAAAACTATCCTACTTAATGTCTGTTTATTTAAATGCAAACCTCATATAAAGAAATACCTTCACTGCAACATTAGACTAGTATTTGGACAAAGTGGGGTTCTGGTATCTAGCCATTTTCTACTGATGTTTAAGGATCACTGATTGACAGTTTTCCAATCAAAATGATATCCAAGGCTACATGCTGAATGTTTTTTATTCCCATTTTTTCTTTATATCACCTCTAATAGTTTCAAATTAATGATGTACTTTATAATTTCTCATTTAATGTCTTCTCCCATTTTCTAAATATTAAATTAAAAAATACTTATTTATAGTTGAATCATCAGAAACATCTAGTCATTTGCTAAATGAATTTTCAATCATCCCCTTATAGTAAGACTTTGGATGTGTGTGTGTGTATGTGTGTGTAATTATGTATATATATACATATATATATGTATATATATATATACATACATATATGTCATATATATGTAATGATACAGTCACTTTGTCCAAAAGAGAACTGTAACAAAAACAAATAGGTAAAACACAGTTATAATACAGTCTGATAAGTAATTTGTAGTTCTGTGACAGCAGGGAGAAGAAACAGATTCTCACATGCAGGTTTTAGGACACATTCTCAGGGAACTGGTGCCTGTTTGAGACATCAAAGGGAAGTAGAACTTAACAAGCAGAGTTGGATGCAAAGAGAATAAAACATAGCTCACATGTGAAAAAAATTATTTGTCATGTTCATGAAATTTTAGATGACTATAAATTAAAATAAATAGGGGCTGGAGGGATGGCTCAGTGGTTAAGAGCACTATCTGCTCTTTCAAAGCTCCTGAGTTCAATTCCCAGCAACCACATGGTGGCGCACAACCATCTATGGTGGTATCTGGTGCCATCTCCTGGCACACAGGTGTACATGACGTTAGAGCACTCGTACATAAATAAAGCTTTAAAAAGAATAAATAAATACTAAAGAGCATATTAGGAATAAACAGAATGGCTACAGAAGGACCTAATGTGAAAACTAATTGAAACAAAAACCAGATTAAAATCAGTTACTAAATTCTATTAAATATCAACGGTGCTATGTATATTTTACAAACATTACTATTCATTCTTAAGTGGATATTACCAATCTTTTTTAGTGCTAAGACAAAAATGGTTGAAGTTTCACAAACCATTTCATTTGGTAAGCTGCTAAAGAATCATGATGTCATTAACCACCATTAATATTTTTTTTTAGCAGATAACTCAAAGCATAGTGCCCAAATGAACTTAAATCCTCATGCGAGGCCTTGGTTTCAGGAATGAGGACCAAAGCCAGGAACTCAAACATGTTAGGCAAGTTTTCTTCTCCTGAGCTCCATCCTTGGTCCTAGAGACACATTTACATATTATCGGCAATATCATCCAGATGCAGTCCTCCCATGAATAAGAGCTGTTCTCATGCAAGGTTGGGATAGTGTCCTTCTGGTTCACTAAAAATCTTGCTGCAAAATTGTCTAAAGTTATATTTTTATGATTTGCCCATGTTATGTTTTCCATAGTCTAGATAATTCAATTTGGCGATCTCAAAGATCATAATCATAAATAGTCATATAGTCATTGAAACTAAACTTTAATCATCTCCAAATTTGTATTTTTCTGTATTAATTGTACGAGATGACATAAATCAAATGCTTATATAATGAATAATTTTATTTCTTAACATCATTCTTATCTTAAAAATTAAATATATTTACATATTTCACTTAGAATATTTTTCTAGTTCTTCAAGGAATCATTTAATTGACAAAGTAATTTATTTCAAAGTCCATATCAGACCTGGGGCTAGGTAATTAAGATACAAAGACTAAAGAAACATAATTGAATTCAAAGGACTCTAGTACACTAAACACATTAATTTATTTCTATCTATTTGTATTGCATAGCCCCTAGTAAAAATCAGTTAATTCATGTTAGAAACAGTAAAAGCTTAATGTACTGACAAGGCTTAAAATTGAAAATGAAATGTTCATTTGAGAATCAATATAGGAATCTATAGAAACTCCTGGTCTCCTTTTCACTTACAAAAATCCACATACTAATCCCATGATGTGAAATTCAGACAAGAATGAGAAGAGAATATGTCTTATGAATAATGATGTAAAAATCCTCAACAATAATTCTAGTAATCATAATAGAACAACCTGTTAAAAGAATCACACATTATGACAAAGTGGGATTTATTCCTGGCATGCATACAAGGCTCTAAATGAAAATACCTCAGTGGAATACACCACGGTCACGGGATGAAGAAAAATCAGCCCAATTAATATGGAAGTAAACTTTGCTGCTTGTATCTTACCAACAACAGAAAATATTCTGGAAAGACCCACAAACAATCAATTTAATAAAATATTCTAAGATCTTGACAGAATAAAACAACAAAACATTGATTGCAATAGCTCAAGTAATTCTCAATGAATAGAGACATATAATAACACATAATTAATATAATATAATAATGTAATATAGTATAGTACAATATGATATAATAATAATATAATATCACATGTTTTGGAAAATTATGCATAGGAGCTCCCCGAAATTGATGTTTAGGACCCAAACCAAACTCCAGGTTTGGGCAAGGGATAATCAAACCTAGTGTTACATACAGGCTTAATCTACCAATATTTCTCAACACCTTCTTAACAAGAAAGTTGCAAAAGTAAAACAATAACATATTAAGACTTAAAATGAGAGTGTTGATCCAAGATGGCGACGAGCACACACAGCTTCTGAGTTGCAGAGGAGCTGCTGTGCCGAAATTGGTGAGTGGAAAGAGTGGAAAGACTGCTGGAGTCAGGGAAACAATGGTGAGGCTTTCTAAATGCACTAGGTGAGAACTTTGGTCTCAGGTCACCTTGGTGGACTTGTTTGGGGAAAGAGAGAAACGGATCTTTTGATCTCCCAGCACTCTCCTTTTTCGGGCCTCCCTCCTCCTCAGCACAGCTGGCTCAGCTCAGAGCACACTGCCTGGAGACCGCAGCAGGAGGGGCAGAGCTACTGGCCCCTCAGCCAGACCTGCCATCTGTACCTGCCTTGGAGTCCCGTTTCCACAGCGCTATCGTCCCTGTGTCCCAGGTCGGCAAATGGCCATACTGACTCCTCAGGGTCTCCCAGCCACTGACTGTACGGCCTGCCCAAACCCTCAGTGACAGATAACATGCTATATAGCCACCAAAGTCCAGCAGACCCGCCAAAAAAAGCTAGACACACAAGGCATCAGGCCTCCCAGATACTGAGAGCACAGTGGAGAACCCCCAAGACTTCCCAGAAGGCATCTGGACTGGCATCCCAGTCTCCAGCTGCAGCTGGTCTTCCTAACCTGGCAGCTGCAGCAGCACTGAGCTGGCGGAGTGCATCAGTACTCCTGCATATGACTAAGCAGGTCCAAACCAGAGAAAAGAGAGCCCAGATACCCCTATCCTCACCAATGTGATCTGCTTGAGAGTGAATGCGCCCTTGAGTGTCTGCAGAGCCCCAGATCCAGGATCCTTCTAAACTAGAAGCCAGGCATTGGACCCCTCCCACCTACACATCCACTGTGGGAAACAGAGGGACACTCCGGACATTGAAGCCCCTGGTCTGCTGGCCCAACAGTGTAGTTAAGGCGGATAACGCCGGAAATTACAGCTTGACTATCACCAAAGCCTGCTACATCTATAGCACATGCACAAGTAACCCCCTATAAGCCTCCAAGGCAGAGCCCCTCCCACACAATCAAGGGTTCAGCATTCTCTATCACTCTGTCCCACAAGGCATACTTCCATGCACGTTTACACACACACAAACACACGCACGCATGCAACTTCCCTTCTGCACCCACGGCCTTTCCTCCCACAGGTACAGCTGAAGCACCAAAACACACGCTGAAGACACAGGACCTCTCTCAGCTTCCTGAAGAACTCTGCAAATGCCCGATTGAGATAGTACCAGTCTGAACTGCAGAATACAGGAACAAACAAGGAAGGTTACAGATAAGCCAAAGGCCAAAAGAACACATCCAACATAAATCAGGACATCATGGCTTCACCAGCAACCCCCAAAAATGATGGATACTCCAATTCATCAGAAGCACAGGAAAAGTACTTTAAAGCTATGCTTACACAATTATTTGAGGCTCATGAAGAGGAAACAACCAAATCTCTCAGAGCAATAGCCATACAAATACAGACAGTTAAAGAGGAAATGAACAAATCTATCAAAGATTTGGCCAATCAAGTGGAGGCAAAGAAAGAGCAAATGAACAAAATTCTCAAATAAACACAGACAAATATAGCCAAACAAGTAGAGGCACAAGTAGAGACAAAATTAGTGGCATATAGAGAGGTAACGAACAACAACAACAACAAAAAAAAAATAGAGACCATCGTAGAGAGACAGGAATCCACAATCAAACAGATGAAGGAAATGGTGCAAGGCATGAAAACAAAATTAGAATCAATGAAGAAAACACAAACTGGGAAAACCCTGGAGCTGGAGAACTTAGAGAAAAGATCAGGAACCACAAAGATAAGCATCACCAATAGAATACAAGAAATGGAAGAGAGAATCTCAGGTGCTGAAGATACACTCCCAGAAATTGATACTACTCTCAAAAAAAAAAAAAAGTAAAATCAGAAAAGTCCCAAACACAAAATATCCAAGAAATCAAGGATGCCATGAAAAGTACCTTGGGATGACTCTAACCAAGCAAGTGAAAGACCTGTTTGAGAGAAAACTTCAAATCTCTGAAGAAAGAAATTGACGAAGATATTAGAAAATGAAAAGATCTCCCATGATCATGGATTGGTAGGATTAACATAGTGAAAATGGCCATCCTACCAAAAGCAATCTACAGTTTCAATGCAATTCCCATCAATATACCAACACAATTCTTTACAGACTTTGAAAGAAAGATTCTCAACTTCGTATGGAGAAACAAAAAACCCAGAATCTCCAAAATGATCCTGTACAACAACAGATCATCTGGAGGTATCTCCATCCCTGATCTCAAGCTGTACTCCAGAGCAATAGTAATAAAAACCACATGGTATCGGCATTGAAACACAAAGGAGGATCAATGGAACCAAAAAGAAGACCCAGAAATTAACCCACACACTTATGAAGACTTGATTTTTGACAAAGAAGCCAAAACCATTCAACGGAAAAAAGACAGCATCTTCAACAAACGGTGCTGGTTTACCTGGAGGTCTACATGCAGAAAAATGAAAATAGATCCATTTTTATCACCCTGAACAAAACTTAAGTCCAGGTAGATCAAAGACCTCAACATAATAACAGATACTCTAAATCAGTTAAAAGAAAAAAGTGGAGAAGAGCCTAGATCTCATTGGCGTAGGAGACAACTTCCTGAACAGAACACCAACAGCACAGGCGCTAAGAGCAACAATCAATAAATTGGACTTCATGAAACTGAAAAGCTCTGTAAAGCAAAAGACACTGTTGTCAGAACAAAACAACAGCCTACAGATGGGGAAAGGATCTTCACCAACCCTAAATCTGACAGAGGGCTGATATCCAGGATATATAAAGAACTCAAGTTAAAAAGCAATAAATCAAGCAATACAATTAAAAAATGGGGTACAGAGCTAAACAGAGAATTCTCTGTAGAGGAATATAGAATGGCAGTGGAACAATTAAAGAGATGCTCAATGTCCTTAGCCATCAGAGAGATGCAAATCAAAACAACCCTGAGATTTCACCTTACACTCATCAAAGTAGCTAAGATCAAAAACTCAAATGACAACACATGCTGAAGAGGTTGTTGAGAAAGGGGAACCCTACCCCATTGCTGATGGGAATGTAAACTTGTACAAGCACTTTGGAAATCAATCTGGTGCTTTCTTAGACAACTAGGAATAGCACTTGCTCAAGATGAAGCTATACCACTCCTAGGCATATATCCAAAAGTTGCTCAAATACACAAGGACATTTGCTCAACCATGTTTGTAGCAGCTTTATTTGTAATAGCCAGAACCTGGAAACAACTCAGATGTCCATCAATGGAGGAATGGATACAGAAATTGTGGTATTTTTACACAATGGAATACTACTCAGCAATTAAAAATGAGGAAATCATGAAATTTGCAGGCCAGTGGTGGGACCTGGAAATGATCATCTTGAGTGAGGTATCCCAGAAGGAGAAAGACACACATGGTATATACTCACTTATTTAGACCTATAAGATACGATAAATATACTGAAATCTATACACCTAAAGAAGATAAACAAGAAAGAGGACCCCGGGTAAGAGGATCAATCCTCACTTAGAAAGACAAATGGGATGGGCATTGCACGTAGGAGAAAACAAGTAACAGGACAGTCTTACCACAGAGGGCCTCTGAAAGACTCTACCTAGCAGTGTATAAAAGCAGATACTGAGGCTCATAACCAAACCTTCTGCAGAGTGCAGGGAATCATATGAAAGAAGGGGGTGTTAGTATGACCTGGAGAGGACAGGAACTCCACACAGACCAAATATATCTGGGCACAGAGGTCTTTTATGAGACTGTTTCTCCAACCAAGGACGATGTATGGATATAACCTAGAACCTCTGCTCAGATATTGCCCATGGTAGCTCCGTATCCAAGTGGGTACCCTAGTAAGAGGAACAGGGACTCTTTCTGACATGAATGCAATGGCAGGCTCTTTGACCTCCCCACCCTGTAAGGGACGAGCAGCCCTGGGAGGCCACATAGGAGGACTTTGCAGCCAGTCCTGAAGAGACCTGGTAAACCAGGGTCAGAGGAAAGGGGAGGAGGTCATCCCCTATCAGTGGACTTGGAAAGGGGCAGGGAGGAGATGAGGGAGGGAGAGTGGGATTGGGAGGGAATGAGGGAGCAGGATACAGCTGGGTTACACAGTTAATAAAATATAACTAATACTAAAAATAAATTTAAAAGTTTTTAAAAAATGAGAGTGTTGAGATCATGCTGCAATGATAATGCACATGTCAGAGAAATGTGAGAAAGTCAAGGACTCTCTTACTCAAATGAAGAGTTGTAACTAAATGCAAAGCTGGGAATGTAGCACAGAGGAAGAATGTGGCTTTCCATGAACATGTTAGGTCAAATACAAACCCATATTATAGAAAAATGATGACACTTGACTTCCACCACACAATCTACAACCTCACATAAAATTCAATCATTCATTAACAAAAAATATGTATAAAAACAATAGATGTCAGGATAAATGTCCTCATAAACTTGGGATAATGCATAGTCCTAGAAAAAACTATATAGATTAAGTAGAGATGGTTGATAAGATGTGCTGGGATTTGTTGGTACAAAGGTGGAGGTGAAAGGGAGGGCAGAAAGAGGCAAAGGCATGGGAGTGTGGGACTGGGAGGAGAAGAGGGAGGGGGCTACTTTCAGGATGTAAAGTGAAACACATAAATTAATTTAATTAAAAAAGCAAATGAACAACATCAACAAAAAATTTAACCATTTAAAATCAAAACTGTTTAGCCAAATATTCATATCAAGATGGAGCAATCAGTGTGAGAAATGATTAGTGTGTTTCATTTAATGGATAAAAGAGCCACTGAGAATATGTAAAACTCTAATGTGTCAATATGAATAATGATCCATAAAGACATGGGAAAAAATTAAAATAAAAAATGTCTCCCATAATCTTTCTTTCCTATTTTCCTCAGGATTTCCCAAGCTGCACCTAGTGTTTGATTCTGGGTCCTTTTCATCAGTCGCTGGGTGAAGGTTCTCTAAGGACAAGTGGGCTAGACATCAATCTATGAATATTTAAACATATCATTTTGGGAATCATTTCGTTGATTATTTTTAGCTTGCATGGATCTGAACTAAGCTGTCTGCACATGTTACCCTTGTGTAACTTGGTCTTCTTGTGGGACGCCTAATAGTAGGAGCAGGAACTATTTCTGACTCCATTGCCTGCCTTTGGGGCCCTTTCCTTCTACTGGATTGCCTCATCTAGCATTAATAGAAGAAGAGGCACATAGTTACTGCAACTTGATCTGCAATGGTTGGTTGAAATCCATGGGAGGTCTGCCCTTTTATGAGGAGAAAGGAAGGAGGAGTAGATTGTGAGGAAAGGGTGGGGTTGAGGGGAAGAGGCTTGAGGACAGGAGAAAAAAAAATGCAGTAGGAATGTAAAATAACCAAACAGAAATTTTTTTAAAAAGAAAATGTTTGGGTCAAAAGGTATATACTCGAATGACTAAGTAACACACGAACAAATTTTCAACTTCTTCAATCCTGGGAAATGCAAATTAACACCTTATGAAAGACCACCAAACACTTACAAGTAATGCTAAAATGTAGAGACCTGTCAACAAGACACTTATCAACCACTGCCAGCATCTGGAACTCTTTATACACTGTGGTTGGGAGTAAGTCCTAGACAGTCATTTTGGAATAAATCCACAAAATACAAATATATATGTTTGCAACCAGAAGTTCCAATCTTAGATATGTTCTTTCTAAATACATTTCTGTATACATAAGTGTACTCATGTGAAATGCATATCAATAACAAAAGTTATTGTATATAACAATGTATATAGTAAAGCTTGATCATGTCTGGTTCTGTTACTAAACTCTCCATCCATATCACACCTTAACAAACCAATCATAGTCTCTCTGTTATTTTGCTCTCTTTTCTTTTTACTTAATTGCACACATAAATGAGACTGTGTGATATTTGCCATTCTGAGTCTGGTTTATGCGGTCTAAAATAGTCTTACATGTTTCCCTGAAAATAATTTCATTCCTCCTTTTGGCTCTCATTAACCTTCATTGTGAATGTATATCACATTTTTGTTGTAAGCTGGTTTTTGTTTGTTTGTATGTAGATTCTTCTACTCATAAGCAAGGTCTTCTGGTGTAGCCCAAGCTCATCTTCAACTCATGATTATCCTCCTGCTTTAGCTTTGGATTCCTGGAATGTGCTATTGTGATGTACTTAAACCAAGATTTTTAATACACATGAAATCCTGTCTGCTCTCTCTAGAAATTAAAGGAAAACGTGTTCAGTATATTATAATAAAAAAGAACAAACTGAACTTAGAGCATAGGGAACAGGACTTCCAATAACTGGAGTATGATTGAGAAGTTCCAGAATGTTCACTCTTTAGGGGAATACAGATGGACAAGTCCAGAGTGAAGTTAAATGGATGAACTCCAAACAAGTATCCATATGAGGAACAGTGGGGGTGATATATTTAAATTTGTGTAACATGAGTCTTAAGTCATATTAAGGAAAATCTCCATGAAAATCAATGGCATACAAACAAGCAGAAAAAAACTACAAAAATGCAATTATCAATTACAGGTAAAACAACATAAAAAAGAAGTTCAATCTGTAATATATTAGTATCAAAGCATACAACAGTACTTCTATACTCATAAAAGATGAATATTCTCTATTTTTGACAAATTCATGCACACACACACATATATATATATATACACACATGTATGATGTTTTCTTTTTATTTCCCCTCATTATCCTCCACTACCCATCTCTCCCTTCCAGTGAACCCCTTCCAGCAAGTTTCCCTCTTATTTACATACTTTCTCTTGAGTAGATACCTGCATGATCATAGATGGAAGTTATTTACTTGACCAAGTAAGTATTGCATATTGATTTAAATAAGTAGAAAAATAGAAGAATAGAAGCCAGGCGACCCTTATCTCCCATATTAGGAAGTGAATTCATTTCAACATTTAACTTTGACAAGTAAGGAGTATGAAGAATTCATCCATAGCTTGCTACAGGAGAGAAAGATTTGATTTACTTGCCTTACAAGCTTAATGGCTGGTTCCTCCTGCTTTGCTCAACCTGCTGTTCTTTAGCACCCATGACCACCAGTCTAGGTATGGCATTACCCACAGTGAGCTGGGCCCTCCCACATCAACATCAATCAAGAAAATGTATCCCAGGATTCTCCATAGAGCAATCAGGTGGGAATATTTTTTTTTTTAACTGAGGCTTCCTCTTCCACAATGACTGAGGTGTGTGTCAAGTTAGCATTAAATTAGCTGCAACATGATAATGTTCTTGTATCTTTGAAACCTTGATCTCTATAACAATTAAAATTTTGTGTGTGATACCTAACATTTAAAAGGAACAGTTTTGCATATATTCCCCGGTATTTATTCAATAGGCAAGAAGCTGTTACATTGTCCAAAATTGTGAAATTTCAACTTAGAGCAACTACCATCAAGTGTGTCGATGTCTTAATTTTTTGGTGATCCACATATATAAAATAAACACATCTTGTTCCCTTACATAAAACCATTGCCTATTCATTTAAATGGATGTTGAACTGAGAAGTAATAGAGGACAGCTAGGATTTAGCCAGCATCAGAAAACTGGCTTACAGAAGGATCCCTGATGGGCTGTGCCCCCTCTCCCCATGCTTTCAGTCACTGCCCTTCCCCTATTACCCCTCCCTTCCGGCATTATTTCACCCATTGAATCAAAAGAGATCACAATATCACAAGTATTGAAAAATAAAAGCAAACACAGCTTTTGCTGATTGCCCCTCCCAAAACCTACTGCCATCAGGAGATTTGACCAACCCAAACTAAATCTAAAATTTAGTTGTTGACATTTCAAGACGTTAGAATGACACAGATGCAGATTACATTGATGTATTTCTGAAATAATTACAGACTTACACTTCAGTTTTGGATTCCCTGTATTTTCATTTTCTATACATGTAATAACTGCCCTCTTCCAATTGTTATTACCTACTAAATGACAGGGTAAAATGGTAAATAAAAGTGTCCTTTGCAATTATTTGTAATTACTGTATTGTATTTGCAAATGTTGTAGTAGCTTAGCTAAAGAGCCTATTTACTAAATTTCAATAATACAGCACAGTCAACTAACAACTTTTCCTGTTCCTTTTTAAAATTGAAAATAGATTTTTTTTCATACAGTATATTCTGATTATGGCCTCCCCTGCCCCAGCTCTTCCCAGATCCTCTCCACTTACCCACCCACCCAAATCCACACTCTGTCTTTTGCTCTCACACACTCTCTCTCTCATTAAAATACAAATGCAATATGAATAATAAAAATAAAATGAAATAAAATTGAATAAAAACAAACAAGATAGGACAAAACAAACTAAAAAGCACAGATGCCCAGACACACACATACACACACACACAAAATCCATAAAGACAAAATCAGAAACGATAATATATAAGGAAAAGAGCTGTAAGGTTAAAACAACAACAATAAAAAGCCCAAACAACTCCTTATGAGACAAAAAGCTTTCAGAAATATCTCTGAGCTCCTTTTAGGTTAACCATCTACTACTATTCATGGAGTGTGTTCTTAAGTGTGGTTTTTACACCTCGTAAATATACTGTATGTTTCTCCATTGGAGAAAACTAGTTTGTTTGTGAGCAGTTATCTATTGGAGTTAGTGTCTGGGTTGGAGATGGGGGCTTGTGTCTGTTCTTCCTCTCAGCACTGGGGCCTCCTCTGGCAGACCTTGTGCATGCCTCCAGTCCCTATGAGGTGGTAAGTGGGTCCGTTTCTGTTGTCTCCAGGGGGTCTTGTTTCTTCACGTACATGGCCTGTGACTTTAACCTTCTCCCTGCCTCTTCTACTTCAGGGTGCTCTGAACCCTAAAGGGAGGAAACAATTTGCTGGACAGTGTTCCAGGATCTCTCACTCTCTGCAACCTTGTCTGGCTGTGGGCCTCTGTTTGTTACCATTCACTTCCGGAGGCACCTGCAGGGCCTGACCTTCCCTCTCTGCCTACATTCCCTGGGTTCTCCACAGATTCTTCTGACCCAGCCTTCTGCCCTTACTCCGCAGACTCTTCAAGACCAACCTTGCTCCCTTACTCCATCATTTTTTGTCAGCTGCCAACACATGGAGTCACTTTCTACTTGGGAACCTGCGAGCCAAGCTAGTCTGGGAACCAAGTAGGAAAACCACTTTCCTTCCTTTCTGCCATTCCAAATCCCCTGGACTCAACCGCAGCCCTGTAACAACCCAGCCTCAGGGACCTGCCTTTCCTGTCTACCTCCACCCTCTGGGGGACTCTGCAGAGCTCAATCAGAAACCAGCTTTCACTAGTCTTCTGCTGTTTAGAAACCTAATGTTTAAATGTTTTGCTGCTGTAGACAGGAAGACCTTAAACTATATTTTAAAAGATTCTTTAACAGTGCCTTACTTTTCAAGGCTAATGTTCCCATGCAAACTCTATTTATAAATACTTCAATTAAACATCAAAGTTTTGAACTTTTGAAAAGACTGTCTTTTTCTTCCTTGAGCATGTGTTTAGTTGCGTTTGGAAATGAGGAACACTTTGAAGATGGAAAAGAGACAGATATCAGAGCTTCCAAGTACCAATTCAAAACATCATCATAGGTTGATGGTAAATGACAGGACAATGTCTTGGCTTCTGGAAAATCTGTAAAAAAAGAAAAAATTAGCAGTTTATCACTGATGTTCCTCAAATTATTGGGCTTCATTAAAAAAGAAACACATGGTTTCTCATTTGTTCAAGCTGCTTCTTGGCCTCAGAGGGCTACTAGCTTCTACCTTTGGAAATTCAGAGGCCTAACTGAGACTACAACAAGAGTCTGGAGCACCAGCTGATTTGACTCTGATGTTTGTACTGGATAAGTCATGCGTACATAAAGCAAACTGAGAAACTAAGCCATGACTGTGGAAACCAACAGCAAATTCCCAGTCCACAAGTATATGTATGGGATGGACATATAGAAGGACACAGATCAGTAAGACTGACTCCCCAGAAAAGGGGAGATTTTATGGGAATGGAACTACCTAGTCTACAGAGTGACAATTGGATCTCTCCCTTGTCCACTCAAGTTTTATCCATCTCTTTTGTGCTAGATGATACGGTCAGGTGAGAAATACTGGTCACCAGGGACAAAAATTACTAGATCTTACCTTAGTGACTATGCATTTAATTTCTTAATTGAATCACAATAAGGACATTAATGTAACACTTACTTAACCCTCCAGCCAGCCCATGTTTGAAAAACAGAGTGTCAAAAGCAGGACAGATCTGAAAAGAGGAAGTGGTCTGTCTATTTTTATCAACAGGTTAAGACAAATGCTCAAATGCCCTGCTCAGGTGCATATACCTGAATCATTGTTATTCCTAATTAAATCCAAATTTTCTCAACTATCATTCTAGGATTTTTTATTGCAAAATATGTTTCTGTGGATTTCTATATTTCATGTCTGCCATGTTACCTTCTGAGCATCAACCAAAAGGATGAACGAGATCAAATAAGAGATCTCTGTCTTGACAGGACAAACACTAGAAGGTAGAAAAAAACTTTGATAAACTCTATAAATCATTTAATTTATGCAATTATAACTGGGCCAAAGGCTAGCCCTGAGTTTGCAGCTCTTGTTATCAGTTTTCTCCAAGTAACAGAAATAGCATAATTAATGAAAAAGCAAATACTTGATTTTGTGCCATCATTGTCTAGAGTAAGCATTGGCAAACATCGGTAAAGATTTAGGGTATTTATTTTAAGCTTTCCTGGCCAAGGAGTTTTTGCTCTAGCTATAAAACAATGGCATTGTACCCTGAAGACAATGACAGACTTAATGTGCACACACAATTATGCCTGTGTTTGTGAACATCAATATTTAATTTCATATGATGTCCACTTGTATAAAAGATCATTGTTGAGATAGTTGTCAGCCACTTAAACATGTAAAGACATCCATATCTCTTGAGCCTTATGTGAACACAGAGCAGGTTTTAATAGATCAACCCCTGCTTTAAGTAAACACATCTGAAAACTACCCAGGATGAAACTGACACACAAATGAGCTTATGAGAATAAACAATTTTATTTGACTTACATGTTACAATGCCCACTTAGGCATGTTCTTGATAAAACTGATAAGTTTTATTGATAGGTTTCTTAAATGCATTTTGAGGGAAAAAAATCCAGTCCTTATGTGTCTCTAGATACTTCTTAATGCACCTGACCTATAGGCTTTCAATTACATTGAGAGGTAGATGTTTCCTGAGTACTGTCTTTGTGATTGAGCACATCACAGGCAGTTTCTACAGTCAGTAGTCTTGCCTGCATTGCACCTTATTAAACAATGAAAAGTGTAACAGAAAGTTGCAGTTCTTTCCAAATCTAAAAGAATGATCTGTGGCAAATGCGGAATGCCCTTACAAAGCCAAGTGAAGTAATTTGAAAAAAACATGTAATGAGTTTCAGGTTCATGAAATGTGATATTGACAACAGCAGAAATAAATTGCTCCTATTTAACTGCCATCCAGCTCAGAAGAGATGAGCATCAGCCATGCTCCAACAATGCAGTGGATGCCAGACCCTGAGAGACACACTCTATTAAGACCAAAGTGCTATTAAGGAGACAGACTTATATGGTAAAGTTGGAACTGGTGGAGAAGAGAAAGAATGCCTCAATCTATATATCTCAGGGACTTGACAGCACTCTCCTTCTTATAAATCTGTCTAAGTAAAGTTATTAAGTGCCTGAGAAATGCACCATTGGCAGCCAACCTGGGACAACAATGGACAATGGATAGCCAACAGACAAGACAGACACGTGAAAGGATCAGGAAAGATGCTGGCTCACAGATTCTGAGAGGTAATAAAACTGGAAACGGGATTTAGGCTGCATCGTTCTACACAAAGAAATAGCAAGTTTCTGAACGGAAACAAAATAACTGCATTATCACCTGCTTCTTCCCAAACATGAGAGGTAGAAGATCTGAGTTCTACTGAAAACAGTCCGCAATTCAATAGCTACAATAAGTTTGCTAACAAACTCAAAATAAAGATACAAAACTAAAGAAAGATACAAGACTAAAGAAAATTCACTTTTTATGGATTTCAAGAAACATTTCAAACCAACACAAAGCAGTTTGTTCATTTATTCCCAAATCCTAAGGTTCTGTCCAATCCTGAAAAGAAAACAAAAATTTTATCTATGAGAAGTAGTAATTTTTAATTATGGAATAAAACAATCACTTAACAATTTCACTTCCGCTGTCACTTAATCTAAGTTACACTGAAACGCCATAGCAAAACATAAGTGTAAGAAATTGTCACTAATTTGCTGTAATCTAGAGCATCATATTTCTACTATTGAACAGAAACATGACTTTCAGGAACTGCTATCTTCTTTTTTATTCATCTACTAAATACACAGATGAATATATCTCAAAACAATCTAACATTGACCTGTTGTGACTCTGGATAGCCTGGTGGTTAAGTACAAGTAGCATTATTTCTATTGATAAAGATATATTTTCATTGCACTGAACTGCAGGGTTTCAATACTATTTATTAATTCCCAATTCTTAAATATATGGAGATGTCATTTACAAAAGATATCAGATCAGAAACTCTGGGTATTTCTTTCTACACAGTACCAGTGGAGTTCAAAATGGCTCTTCTTCTGTGATAGGAAATAAAGCTTTCCATTTTTCAGCATCCTTGCTGCTCTCTGCTGTCTCCAGATACTGAAGTGCTTTGTCAGCTGCCATTCATCACTACACTTGCACTGTCAGTTTTCTTAAAGGAAAGTTAAGAAGAAAATGAAAGATTTGTTGAGCCTATGTTCCCATCAAATTTTTAAAGGAAAATAAAACTCTACCAAGGGACCCACCATTTTTAGATAAGCCAAATACAAAGGCTTCCTAAAAAGTAGACTAACATTACAGATAAAGCTTATAAAAACAATGAAGGTGAGATAATTTGACAATCAGTTGAAACTGGCCAGTTCTTCTTTGTAATTAGTTCTACAAAACTGAAGAAAGAGTTGGGTTTTGATGAAGAAAATGGAAGGGATAAAAAGTCACTGAACTTTTGTATCTTCTTTAACCCAGAAACCACAGCTGCGCCTTATTTTGTATTTTATAAATTGTTGGTTTTTTAGTAATAGATAATCCAAATAGAAGCACATCAGAAGGCATCTCCTCAGCTTTCTGTAAATGATACAGGAAAATACATCTTAGTTTCCCCGGAGGAATTACTGAGACCGCCATGAGAATAGCTTCTATTCCCTTTCATGATAAATACGAACACCAGAGTTCTTGAATATGAGGAAATGTAGACTAAAATGACTCTCAGACTATGATCTTAGAAAAGTAAACAGAAAGCAAAAAGAAAGGACTGCTTTGCATCCATGTAACAGAGACACATTTCTGAAGTGAATCAAGCTCATGAGGAGTTGTCATGTTAATCTGACCATTGAAAGTGCTCCTTATATTTATCTAGTGGCAATGCTAATTTGGAAGATGTGGCATAGGAAACATTTTGTGTGTGTGTGTGTATTAAAAGCTACCCAAGTGATTCTGTACATCATGTAGTTTAGTAACAAATAACCTAATTTATATTTTAGAAATTTTCATGAATGTGTTTAGAGAGGTGCTCAGATTTACTCACTCGTTTCTTCAGCAGACATTTATACTTACTACCACTTAAAAAATGAATAAGCATACCCTTCAACAGCACTAAGAATATTACACCTACAGTTGAAGATGTATTTGTAATTCATCTTTAAGCTTTATTTGTAGGGAAGATGGATTCCATAGAACACTATTTTTATTTCTCATAAATGTTTGAGTCCTTACTAAACTAAACTAGTGCTATGATCCAAAGAGTAATACCAGGAAAAGCAGCTGAACAAAAAAATGAAAATCTGTATATGTGTTAAAACAGCGCATGTTCCATATGCTCAGGTACAACTGTATCTTATATTAATCTACTGATTTTCAGAAAGACTGATATCATTTCCTATTTACATAGACAAATAGAGATTCAAAGACATTAAGAAATTGATTATTGTTGGAAAGGAGGAATTGGAGGGAGTGAGGTGATGATTGTGTACAGAATATGCCATACTCGTCCTTGAGACTGTCAAGGGATAAAAGAAAAAGGTCCTCCCCCATCAATGGACTTCAAGGGGGCAAGGAGGAGATGAAGGAGGGATGGGGACAGTGGGAGGGAACGAGAGCGGGGGCTACGCCTGGGATACAAAGTACCTAACCTGTGATTAATATAAAAATAAATAAATTACATTAAAAAAAGTTTAGAAAAATTTGAAATCAACAACAGTCACCAAAAAAGTACTTACAATTTAGGTGGTAGAAAATGGGTGATATTCTATTTCTGGGACTCTCAAACCTGTATTTGCACTTCTTCCCCATAGCATTTCTACAAAACTAGCGCACATCTTCAAAGCTGTACCCAGAAAGGGGGACTAACAGTATTGGCATATTAGTTCTTATTAATTGTTATCACCTTACTCTCCTCATTGGCATCATTAGCCCTCAGGATAAAAGGCTAATGATGCCTGAGTGAGTGGTTTTCTGAGCTCTGGAACCAGACAGTAGCAAGCAGAGTAGCGTAGAAAACCCCATTCTTGTGTGAAGAAAATATAACCAAAGATTAAGTAAATGGCCAATGAAAACCCAGGTGAAAAAAGAACTAAATATCTTTGCTGTTTTGTTGCTTGGCGTCCAACCCACAGTTCATGATTCATTGTGCACTGCAACCCACGGTTCATGATTCATTGTGCACTGCAACTTCATCTACAACTTCATCCTGTTTTTATCCAGATCAGTTGAAGACAACTGGGAAAACACTTGCTTACATTTAGAAACCCAATTTCAACTATGATTTCCGGGTGAGTTTCTAAACTTATCAATAGTCCTGTCTGTTTTTTGTTTGTCTGATTTTGGTGAGTTTCAAGTGTTTTAAAACAAACAAAAAAATGATGTTTAGGATCCCTGTGGGTTTTGTTTATTTATTTTCTATAATAGAAGGGAACTAATGGGACTTTGGTTCACCAATTACCTAGCCTTCAAATGCAATAAGTAATTAGATATAAAGAAGATCACAAGGAAAAGTGAATTCCAGATCCACAAGTCTAATCTCCCTTAAGAGTGACTTAAACACAAATTTAATATTAGTGAAAAAATTAACAAATAGATTTAGATAATTTAAATATCAAAAGGGTATGGATTTGGGTTGGTGGGCAGAAGAACTGGGAGAGAGGAAATTGTAATCTGAATATATGAAAAATATCTATTTTGAATGTTAAAAGCTATCATGTTTCAAACATATCTCAAAATTAAAAACACTAACCACTTTAAGAAAAACCTGACAATATCTAGTACATGTGCCCTGGTTACTCATAACTTTTTACTCTTGGGTGAATTAAAAGATTAGGGCAAGGGAGTAAAGAAGGACTGAATATGGTTTAAAGACATATGTGGGAATATTGCTTATGTGTACCCTTACGACTCCCACTACATTGTGATGGTTGTGTAAGTTAATATATACATTCCAAAAGGTTATTATGTAGTTTATTGTAAAATTCTTTAGCTATGCACACACCTTGATATAGAATTCTCTTTTTAGGGGTTTATGCTCTGAAAATTTGGGTTGCCTTAAACCTAAAACTCAAAGATAACTATCTTCAATTTGTCCACACTTCATTGGTTATTCAAAATAGTAATAGTAAATAAAACATGATATATCCCTAACATGGAGTTACATGAAAATTATATTGTGCCCTGTACTATTTACTTTTATGATGCGATGCTAAAGCACTATGGCTAGAAAAGAAAGATTTTATCTAGACTTATATTTTAGTTCCACAGTCAGTCATGGGGAAGACATATGGCTGCAAGCAGCAGTCATGGTAGCTGCAGTGGGGTGCTGGAAGTTCACATCCTTTACTGTGAGCACAAGGCAGAGTCAGTGAACTAGAAATAGAGTTAGGCCTTAAGTTCTCGAAGCCCACACCCATTGTCATACTTCCTCCAACAAGGCCACATCTCCTAAACCTCCCCAAGTATTCAAATACAGAAACCTATGAGGGACATTTTCCTTCAAACTTTATATATATATATATATATATATATATATATATATATAAAATACTGTTGCAACAGTATTTTAACTGTTGCAAATATTATGCAACATATGATATGTATTTTTATCATTAAAAAAGAAATTTTATATGTGATCCAGTTACTAACAATACAAATTCATCAAACACTTCCAAGTTTAAAAGTTGTTCTTCGTTGACGCAAAAATATTCAATAAAATACTCTGAATAAATAGAATTCAAGAACACATAAATGATATCATCTACTATGACCAAGTAGGCTTCATTCCAGGCATACAAGGGTGGTTCAATATAAGGAAATCCATCAATGTTATCTACCACATAAAGAAACAGAAGAAGAAAAGAAAAACGATCATTGCCTTAGATGCCAAAAAAGCATTTGACTAAATCGAACACCCATTCATGTTTAAAGTTTTGTAAATATCAGGATACAAGACACATACCTAAACATAGTAAAAGCAATATACAGCAAACCTAAAACCAAAATCAAACTCAATGGAAATAAACTGAAATCAATCCAACTGAAACGAGGGACAAGGCTGCCCACTCTCTCTATTTCTCTTCAATATAGTACTTGAAAACCTAGCTAGAGCAATAAGACAACTAAAGGAGATCAAGGGAATTCACATTGGAAAGGAAGAAGTCAAAGTATCACTATTCACAAATAATATGATAGTTTACATGAATGATCCAAAAAATTCTACCAGAGAACACCTTCAGCTGATGAATGCCTTCAGCAAAGTGGCTTGATACAAAATTAACAACAACATCAGTAGCCTTCCTGTATACAAAAGACAACCCTTTACAAGAGCCACAAATAACATAAAGTACCTTGGTGTGACTCTAACCAAGATATGAAAGACATGTATAAAAAATATTCAACACTTTGAAGAAAGAAATTGAAGAGGATATCAGAATATGGAAAGATGTCCCATGCTTATGGATGGGTAGGATTAACATAGTAAAAATGGCCATCCTACCAAAAGCAATCTACAGAGTCGATGCAATTCCTAGCAAAATACCAACACAATTCTTTACAGAATTTGAAAGAACAATTATCAATTTCACATGGAAAAAACAAAGAACCCAGAATAACCAAAACAATCCTGTATAATAAAAGATCTTCTGGATATATTCCATTCCTGATCTCAAGCTGTATTATAGAACAACAATAATAAAAACTTCATAGTACTGGCATAGAAACAGAATGGTGGATCTATAGAATTGAATAGAAGACCTAGAAATAAACTCACACATCTCCGGATATTTGATTTTTGACAAAGAAGACAAAACAATACAGTGAAAAAAGACAGCATCTTCAACAAATGGTGCTGGTCTAACTGGATATCTACATGTAGAAAATTGCAAATAGATCCATATTTATCACCGTGCACAAAACTAAAGTCCAAGTGGATCAAAGACCTCAACACAAAACCAGACACACTAAATCTGTCAGAAGAAAAAGTGGGGAAGAGCCTTGAACTCATTGGCACAGGTGACAACTTCCTGAGCAAAACACCAACAGCACATGCTCTAAAGATCAACAATAAATGGAACCTTATGAAACTCAAAAGCTTCTGTAAAGCGAAGTACACTGTCATCAGAACAAAGTGACAGCCTATAGACAGGGAAAGGATCTTCACCAATCCTATATCTGACAGAAGGCTAATATACAAAATACATAAAAAACTCAAGAACTTAAAAAGCAACAAATCAATCTAATTACTTGATTTGGGGTACAAACCAAACTTTGGGCAGAATGCAGGGAATTTTAATAAAGAAAGGAGGAGATAATAAGACATGGAGTGGACAAGAGCTCCACAAGGAGAACAACAGAACCAAAAAATCTAGGCCCAGGGGTCTTTTCTGTGGCTGATACTCCAACCAAGGACCTTTCATGGTTATAACCTAGAACTCTTGTTCAGATGTAGCCCATGGCAGCTCAGTATCCAAGACGGTTCCCTAGTAAGGGGAATGAGGACTGTCTGGGATATGAACTCAGTGTCGGGCTCTTTGATCACCTCCCCCGAGTGGGGAGCAGCTTTGCCAGGCCACAGAAGAGGGCAATACAGTCAGTCTTGATGAGACCTGATAAGCTAGGGTCAAATGGAAGGGGAGGAGGCCCTTCCCTCTCAGTGGACTTGAAGAGGGGCATGGGAAGGAGTAAGGGAGGGAGAATGAGATTGGGAGGGAATGGGAGAGGGGCTACAGGTGGGATAGAAAGTAAATTAATTGTAATTAATAAAATAAAAACTTAATAGAATATTAAAAATGGGGTACAGAGCTCAATGTAGGAATATAGAATGACAGAGAAATACTTAAAAGAAATGTTCAATGTCCTTATTCATCAGGGAAATGCAAATCAAAATATCCCTGAGATTTCATCTTACAGTCATCAGAATGGATAAGATAAAAAACTCAAGTGACAACACATGCTGGAGAGGATGTGGAGAAAAGGGAACCCTCCTCCACTGCTGGTGGGAATGTAAACTTGTACAACCACTTTGGAAATCAATCTGGTGTTTTCTCAGAAAATTAGGAATAGTGCTACCTCAAAGTCCAGCTTTATCACTCCTAGCTATATATCCAAAATATGCTCAAGTATACAAGGACATTTGCTCAACAATGTTCATAGCAGCTTTATTGGTAATAGCCAGAAGCTGGAAACATCCTAGTTGTCCCTCAGTGGAGGAATGGATAGAGAAATTGTAGTCCATTTACATAATGTAATATTATTCTGCTATTAAAAACAAGGAAATCATGAAATTTTCAGGCAAATGGTGGGAACTATTTGAGTAAGGTAGCCCAGAAGCAGAAAGCAAAACATGGTATATACTCACTCATAAGTGGATATTCGCTATATAATATAGGATAAGCATATTAAATTTATACTCCTAAAGAAGCTAAACAACAAGATCCTAGGGAAGATGCTAAATCCTCATTCAGAAGGATAAATACAATAGACATTGATAGCAGAAGAAGACAGGGAACAGGACAGGAGCCTATCATGGAAGGCTTCTGAAAGACTGATTAAGGTGTTGAAGCAGATGCTGAAATTCATAGCCAAAGTTTGGGCAGAGTGCAGTGAATCTTATGAAAGAAGGGGAAGATAGTACGACCTGGAGGGGACAGGAGCTGCCCCCACCAAAAAAAAAAAAAAAAGAAAGAAAAAAAAAGGAAAACAACTGAGCTCTGGGGGTTCTGCAGAGACTGATACCCCAACCAAGGTCATTGCACGGACAGGATCTAAAATCCCTTCTCAAATGTAGCCCATAGACTCAGAATCCAAGTGGGGCCCCTAGTAAGAGGAGCAGGGGCTTTCCTTGGCATGAACTCAGTGCAGACTCTCTGATCACCTCCCCCTTTTGGTAGCAGCCTTGTCAGGCCACTGAGGAAGACAATGCAAACCAGTGATGAAACCTGATTGGCTAGGGTCAATAGGAGAGGAGGACCTCCCCTATCAGTGGACTAGGGGAGGAGCAAAAGGGGAGAAGAAGGAGGGAGAGTGGGATTGGGAGGAGACAGGAGACAAGGGAGCTGGATTCAAATTGAATAAATTGTAATAAATGATAATGATATAAAAAGAATGTCTTTTTCCCTTCCCTTTCTCACACACACACACACACGCACACGCACACGCTGTTCTTCCTGTCATCATGTGCCCTGCATTCTGCAGCATGAGAACCCAAGAAAGTGCTGAGACCTCAGAGCTCTCCCAAATGAGGGTTTTACTATACCTGCAATGGCTTGCTTTACACTTTACATAACTTGAGCACCCTCAAACCACACAGCTGCATGCTTTCAGGCATCTTGTCAAAACCTCTGAGCAAGTTAAGTCAGTCCTGAATCTCTCAAGTCAGTTCAGCTTCTTTTCATTCAACTTAGGAATGCTCCCTGGGTTAGCCTGCGGCTACACCCATTCACACTTTGCAATTCTTACTTTTACTGTTAGTGAACTATGATGTTTTGGGGGATTGGTTTTGTAGTTATTTCAGCTAAATGTATTTTATTTCATTTGTTTTGTTTTCTAAAACCAGAGAACAGCTTCCTTCCACTTAGTAGACCAGAATCTCCAGGACATTAACACTTCCTTTCCAGCAGAACTCACTGGTGTGGATAGGCAGCTCAGGTGAGCCACCCCTCAGTAGGGAGGAGCTGGGTTCAGAAAGATGCTTGGGTCAGGTGCTTTAACATAACTGCAGTTTCTTTGCAGTTTCCTTGCTCAGCTCAGGGTGCTCCTTGGGAGTAGGTTAAATAATGTATCTTCCCTTCTCTTCCAAAAATTTCTCTCTTATTGGTATTTGCTGCATTTCCCAAATGAATCTTGAGTACTCAAAACTTTTTCTCTGTGTCTGCATCTGGGATTAACCTAAACTAACACAATTTTCTTCTTCGTTTTAAATCTGGGCACTTGATGCTCCTCGACTCTCAGAGCGAGTCTCTGAATGAAGAAGACAAAGGACAAAGCGAATTCACTTTGTGACCACAAAATATGAAAAATCCCTAGAGATCTCAGAGGAAGCAGAGCCCAGGCTCTGAAAATAGAAGGCTCACAGAGTTTCTTGTGAAGGTAAGGGAAACCCAGTCCTCTCCACTTATTTTTCTGAGCTTCTATAGTCATACAGAGGACAATAAAAAATAAATCTTGTCCTGGGTGGAAATTTTTATTCCATATGGCTAGCTTTATATGGGAAATAAATATCTGGCCCATAGGAAAACATCATTCTATATTACTGTAGATCCTATTTTAATTTTCTCTGCATTAAAATTTATATTCACAAGTATAGGAAAGGTATTTCTGGAGGAAAAGGTACCAGACAGTCTTTTTATATGAAACTACTCAAACGGTAGTGGTTTGAACTAAATTCATTAATTCTTATGGCCTAAGTTGAATTCTCCTTTAGTTATATATATATGACATTAGATACCAGAGATATCAGACAAATCTGAGTAGGTACATGAGTTGGGCCTATGCAGGTATCTTGGTGGCTCTAGGCTAATTTTGAAAAGGTTACTCTACAAGCCATGCCAAGCCAAGAAAAATGGCTGCATTGTTTTTTGTTATCTGTACCTTAAATTATAATTATGGCTTCCAAATTGATTTCCAGTAATATTGTGGTAATATATACTTAAATATTCAGTGAAAGTTACTGTATTCTCACATTACCAACATTTGATACCTGAAGTTCTTTGACTATATTTAAAGCATAGCTCAAGTGTCTTATTTACATTTTGCTGTTTGTTGAGAACAGACACATTTTCATATGCTTAAGGTGTGTAGTTGTTGTTCATTGTGATTTTGTTCTTTAATTTTTATATTTATTAATTGTCAGATGTTAAAAGCTTATTGTGATACATCTTGCAATTTTTTGATATGTACACATTGTGGAATGGCAAAACTAAATTTCTATTTTAATAACTAAGTTTCGTTTTGAGGATGAGATTTTTCATTGAAAATAGGTTCTTCTCTCATACAGTGCATCCTGATCACAGGTTCCCCTCCCTCTGCTCCTCCCAGCTCCCTCCTCACCTCCTCTCTGCCCCACGTCCACTCCCCATGTCTCCCTTCAGAAAAGAGCAGCTCAGGAAGACAAGAGCCCTCATATCTAAGCTGGACAAGGCATCCCAATAGTAGGAAAACATGCTCAAAAGCAGCCAAAAGGGTCAGAGACACAACCGCTCCTACAAAAAACACCAAACTAACAGCCATAACATATATGCGGAGGACCCGGTGCAGACCCAGGGCTTGCGTCTTTGGTCTCTGTCAGCGCACGTGAGCCCTGCTCAGTTGTTTTGGTGAGCCATGTTCTCCTGTTGTCCCCCACCCTTCTGGTTCCTACAAATCTTTTCTCTCTTCCTTGGACTTACCCCAGCTAGAAGGGGGGAAACCTGAGAAAACTTTAAAATCTACTGTCGGAGAGAAATTTAAGGCCTCAAATTACTAACATTAGAGTTAGCATCCCCTACAACGGGTCTCTAGCCCTCACTCTTGGGAACAACTGTGACTTCAGCCATTTTGAATATACAGGTTTTTTGCTCAGACTGTAGATTTTGGGGTAAAACTACAAATTCAGCCTTCTTGAACATAGATTATTACTTCTCTTTGGATTCCATCCTCATATGTTTCACTCGTTTTCTTTAGTTCTGTCCAAAGAAACAAAAGAATGCTTGTTTATGCTGGTCCTGACTTGTTGAGGTTTCGTGCATTGCAAATTTCTTTTTCTAGCCTCTGGCTTCTCTCTTAAATTTGTTTGTAGCTTTGTTTTTGGCTTGAATATAAATTGTTCCATTTTCAGTAAAACAAATTATCAATGTTTTTCTCTGTATTTTATTTACTGAGTTTAGATAATCCGTGTGACTGGAATTTGAGTCATAACTTTATCAAAAAGGTGGTAAAAGTTCTTTCAACAGTATAGCCAAGAATAATGTAATTGTTTTCCTCAGGTTCTTTTTTAAAAACCTGAGAATGTCCATGTATTGGATTTTTTTGTAGTCCTTTGTGGTATATAATCATGAAAATCACTTTCTCAGGAAAGGCAAAAGACTATGGGCAATGGTAAAGAAGCAAACATGAACAGAAGGGTTGCTTCCCACGGATTGCTTCAAAAGAAGCACGGGGAAACGTTTCTTAGAATACACAAACTATGAGGGACTGGAGAGATGGCTTAGCAATTTAGAGACAGTACTGATCTTCTAGGACCCAAGCTTGGTTCCCAGAACGCACATCAGATAGCTCATACCTGACTGTAACCCCAGCACTTCTGGTCTCTGTAGACACCTGGCATGCAGGTGTATATAGCATGACAGTGATATAGACATAATAATTTAAAATAAAAGTATTTCATAAACAATAAACAAAATGTACACTAATGGAAAATATTTTTACTTTCATAATATAAATAATCTAAGTAGATTCATCAGGCCAAATAGCTAACAAACATTAATGAAAGTGCAGTAGCATTCAAATGTGCACACATTTTTGTCTCTAATGAACGATGTTTTGAGGGAACAGTACATATAATGATGTCACAAAGAGCCCATCACTTGATATCTAACTATCAAGTGATCCTGTGCACTGATTTCTAAGGTTGTAATGACAGCACGTTCATCCTGGATGCTGGGTGATGATGACTCAAGCGGACCTCAAGTCAGTTCTCTTTGCCTCTGTGTTCCAAACTCCCAGGTTTTTATGATCACTTTTCTGAGACAAATAAATAAATTTCATATATGAAAATAACGTACAAATTCACAAAAAGTTTTGAAACGCTAGGCTAATGGCTGTAAGTTTGAGTGTATGTTTTGCATGTATGTATGTGTGTGTGCAATAGAGAGAGAAAAGAGAGGAGGAGAGGGAGGTAATATGGATGCTGATTCTCACGATGAGGGGAGAGAGTATCTGCAATTAGAAATGACACAAAAATGTCACTTTCATCTTCAAGTTGCACTGATTTATATTTTCACTAATTGATAATTTCCTCCTACATGCTAGACCTTCTTTGTATCCACATGTGCTTTGAAGACTATTATACTGTTTGACAAATATGTGAGAAAAAATTTAAAAGGTGACTATTGATCAAATTATAGTTGGAGAAATTCTCTCAAATAGCATCTCAAATAACATAAACTACAAGCATAGACATGAAGTTTGGCTTAAGACTCTAAGTTATTGGATGCTTTGGTATGAGATGCAGTAATTTCTCAAGGTGGTCCAGGAAAAGATATGATTACCATAGATATATTCTGCTATCAGTGAGTTCAGTCCTCAGCTCTTGAAAAAAAAATAGACAAAATGTTCTGCTATCAGTGTCAATTTAAGTAACTAAATGACCTATAAAAAACACTTAACATGAACCTAGGTTCTTGACATGAACCTAGGTTTCCAAAAAGATCTGAAACAAAGTGATTAATCTATACTACTGAAAACAATTTTATATAACATTTAATTACATGGAAGAATTTCACAAAAGTATTTCATGAAAAAAAGAAGAAAAATGGCATGGTGAGGTGGTTCTAAACCTGTGGGTCATGACCTTTTGGGGGTTGAATGA
This sequence comes from Pachyuromys duprasi, assembly GCA_028658305.1. Classification (NCBI taxonomy): domain Eukaryota; kingdom Metazoa; phylum Chordata; class Mammalia; order Rodentia; family Muridae; genus Pachyuromys; species Pachyuromys duprasi. Next base: position 37,397,703 of record CM053763.1, read on the forward strand.
TCTTTTTACAGGAGTTGCATATCAGATGTCCTGCATAGCAGATGTCTACATTACTATTCATAATTGCAGCAAAATTGCAGTTACGAAGTAACAATGGAAATAATTTTATGGTTGGGGGTCAGCACAAAATGAGGAACTGTGTTAAAAAGTGACAGCTGTATTAAAAGGCTGAGAACCAGTGTTACCTTACATTTACATAAGAAAAGAAGTACGAGAAGTTATATGGAATGATATGGCAGGCTTTAAGTAGTACGACTGCAAGACGGGTTATGGATTTATACTTTTCACTTTATTCTCTTTGCAACATCATAATAAATTCCATCATAAAATAAATGGCAGATATTAATAGCAAAATCAAACTCAAAATTTAGACAAAGTCTAAAGCACCATTATAAGACAGTAAGAAGAACACTGAGTGATATCCTGGAACATATCCTTAATCTGTCTAAATAACAGCTTAGATTAAGAGTAAACCAGGCATAAAGGAGCGGTGGAACTTCTCTTCATGACTGGCTCAGAGGTATGCCCTGGGTTCTTCTGAGGTTGTTATTGTTTGTACTATTGGATACTGCTGGTACTCACCCAAAGGCAAGGACAAAGAGGCATGGGAAGAACAGTGCATTGTCTTTTTTCCTCATTAAACAAAAGTTCTTAGGAGTCTCCTTGTAAACATGAAATATAAAAATGATAAATCTATTATGGTAGATAGCTTTTAAGATATAAATAATTGTAGAGCATTCTTAGTTGAAAATTATGTAGATTGGAGACTTTTGGCAAGTGAAAAGTGACACTGAGAAATAGCCAGAATATATCCCATTAAATGCCTTACACTCTTCAGATAATAATCTGAAAGTATTTGCACATTATTCTTTATTCTACAAGCAGTGGCAACTCACAAGAATGTTTAAAGCATAATGTGAGTATTATACAGTTTCCTGATGGAGAATTAGACGTGAAATAAAAGATAAAAAAGGAAACAAGCAGAGTAGGATTTCCAATATAATGGTTTATATAGATAACTATAAAGATAGGAGGATATACTCAGTGCATTGGAGAAGCATTTGGCAGGCAGAAAAATAAAAATAAAATTTGCAGAAAATGAAACTCTAAATGTTTGCTTTCATATACTGAGAGAATAAAAAGCAGATTTCATGAATGGCCAGAAATATGTCATGATCCTTATTTAACTAAATTGAAGCATGTAATTTAATTAGAAAATTGGAGAAGGGCGGAGCAACAGAAATTAAATATTTGTTAGGAATCACTTCCCATCAACCACTTGTCCATGCTTAGATTAAAGAGATCTAATAATTTCTTGATAAATTCATCACTTTTCATTAGAAGAGCAATTGTAGTTGGTAAAAGGTAGTGGTTACAGTGTGTTACACAATTAATACAGTGTGAAATGAACTAAAACACGCTCTCAATACATCATTTCTGAAAAAGTAGATATTAGATTTAGAATACTTAAATGTAAGGTTTTTTCTCAATGTTTTATTACTTTGTCAATGAAAACATATTTATTTATTATAAATACATTTTAATATAAATTTTACATTATATCCATAAATATGTATATATCCATATGCAGAAGTTGGTACCAAGAAGTAGAGTGTCTCTGCAAAGAGCCTGACCATAAGAAGGGAAGTGGATCTTTTAAGCTTGAGAGGGGTAGTGAAGTTCATGTGACATTAAAACAAAAGGGAGAAATATTTGATAGAGGAAGGAGAAAAGCAAGAAAAGTATAAGAGAAATGGTTTGGGGAGGTAGAGGAAGAGGATGAATAAGAACAAGCCATATTACAATTCATTGCCGTAAACTGCCTTAAAATAATTTTTAAAAGGAGAAAATGCATTTTTACCTTGAAATAATTCCTTATTTTCTTTATTTATCAGTATTTTATTGTTTTATAACTTTTAAATTATGAAATTTTATCTTCTGTTTTCTTCCTCTATATTTAAAAATATCATATATGAAAACTATACTCATAATTTAAATTCATAAATCAATGTGTTACATCCATATAATCTTAGTAAATATGAACCCCATATTGTAGAACAATCTTATGCATATTGCTATAATATTTAGCATTTCATTATTCATATTTGTCTCAAGTCTGCCTATCATTTGGTGAACATATTCTACTTAATTAATATGAATGAGTATTTTTAAATAGATTCACCAATAGATTTCACTAAGATATCTTATTATTTCCTCTAAAACTTCTATAATATTACTACTTGTAAGGTTTTTTTCCTTTCTTGGTTAACTAAATATTAATCCATCATTAAATTTTATCAAAAGTACTTCTTTGTTAAATTTTCACTTATTTATGGCCAGGAGAGATGGCTTAGTGGGTGACGCGCTTACTGTTCAAACATGAATTCCTGAATTTGAATTCCCAGCCTCCTTGTAGAAATCTCTGCATGGCAGGACATACCTGAAATCACAGCGCTGGGAGACAGAAACTGGAGGATGCCAGAGGCTCTCTGTTAAGCCCATCAGCCAATTCAGCCTCAATGGCAGATCATGGCTCCAAAGATAAAGGGGAAAGGAATAGAGGAAAACATGATTTTCCTCCAACATTAACCTGATATTTTTTTCCTAGAACCCTTATAAAATGTTCTTCACATCAGGGCCCACCTACACACACACACACACACTCAAATTAAGCAATGCCTTATATTTAGGGGATATTGGTTTTGTTTTCTCTTTTAAAATAAAATTTATAGCATGGGGTATTAATTTTCCTGCTTTTGAGCAAAGTGAGAAGCATGATTAAAACACTTCTAGAAAGAAAAAAAAAGACAGCGTGGAGAGCCTTAGATGTCTCAGCTGATCATGTCCCCATCTCACACCAGGTGGATGGGACTGACCAGCACAGTAGATGAAGAGGGAATTCCCCAGTGGAAGAACTGTTCCTTCTCATACTGCCAGTTGTACAGAAGACAGACAAGAACAGAACTTGTTAATAGGATAAGCAAAAAAAAAAAAATCAGGATTTGCAAATTGAACAGGTGAAATGTAACTGGTGATAATTGAAAGCTAATTCTTATCAGCTAGCAATTGGCAAACAGGTGTTCCAAGTCATCTAAAAGGAAAATCAGGAAGGATCTTAAAGATACTTTTGTCCTTGTGGAGGTCCTGTCCTCTCCAGGTCATACTAACTCCCCCTTTTATCACATGATTCCCTGTACTCTACCGAAGGTTTGGTTATGAGTTTCAGCATCTGCTTGGATACACTGCTAGGCAGAGTCTTTCAGAGGCCCTCTGTGGTAGGCTCCTGTCCTGTTTCTTGCATGGGGGTCCTCTATGAGACTGTTTCTCCAACCAAGGACCATGTATGGATATAACCTAAAACCCCTGCTCGGATGTAGCCCATGGTAGCTCAGTATCCAAGTGGGTTTCCCTAGTAAGGGGAACAGGAACTATTTCTGACATGAACTCAAGGACTGACTCCTCTACTTCCTCCCGCCCCCGAGGAAGGAGCAGCCTTGCTAGGCCACAGAGGAGGAGATTGCAGCCAGTCCTGATATCTGATAAGCTAGGATCAGATGGAAGGGGAAGAGGACCTCCCCTAGCAGTGGACTTGGAAAGGGACAGGGAGAAGATGAGGAAGGGAGGGTGGGATTGGGAGGGAATGGGGGAGGGGACTACAGCTGGGATACAAAGCAAATAACCTGTGATTAATATTTAAAAAAAAAGAGTGGAAAATAAAAAATAATAAAATAAAATGTAGTAAAAAAAAGATACTTTTGGCTTAAGTGAGATGAAAGTGTTTCTTAACTGACAGTTCAGCATAGGAAAATTAATTTTATGTTTGCATTGTCTTAGCCAGCCTAGGACCTAAGCAGGATATAAAGTATGGTAAAAGCAAAGTGATTATGGATTTTGTGTCATTCACACCTTATGCTTTTCTTGAGTTGGAATTTTTCAAGCAAATAAAAGCAGAAATACAGTAACCACCAAAGCCACATCTTTTGGCTGGAAGCCATTCTGCGAGCATGCCTCCTCCACTTTTCCAGCAGCTCTAAGCACCAAATCTACTGCCACAAAATAAAAGGTCCTTTTTGTGTAATGACACATATTATATATTCCTGCAGTGGAATTTCATTTACAAGCAAATGTGTGGTAAGGTCAAGGTCATAAAATTAGTAAGCAGTTGACTCAAGAGAGAAACACAAAACCACCTGTTCTTTGGTGCATTTTTACTGCTGCTCCAGCCTTCTTTTTGATGAAAATATGTTCCATGCTTGAAACAATAACAGGTGTCTTCATTTTTTTTTCCTCAACAAAAAATTTCCATGGCTCTCCTGAATTAGGATGTAATAATTTCCAAATAATTTAACAAACTCTTATTATATCCACATTGAGTTTTATAGGAAACAAACCACGTGTGCTGTGCTCAGTGAGAGAACATGGTGAACACATCTATCTAGGAGAGAAGGACAAAAGCACCAAGAATTCAGATAGTGATAGCAATAACCACAACAACAACTGCTGTCCTGCCTCCTCAGTAAGGTTTATCCTGGCCAAATTAGAACTTCATGTGAATGAGGAACAGCTTGTGTGTTATTACTAACTTATTCTTGGCGAATACCAAGCAATTGCTATTCATTCTGATTAATCTCACTTCCCCGTCTCTCACACCTATTAACCACCATCTTCACCCCACAAATTCCTTTTTCACATTCCTGACTTTTGTTTGTTGTGTGACTCAGAGAACTTAACCAAGGCTGTCTCATTGACAATGGACGTGTAACTCGCTTGGTAACTATCGATTTGGACCTAGTAAAATCACCAGTAAGTACACAACCAAAGGCAGAGACTGTCCCTCCTCTTAAATCCATCAGTAGGCTGTAGGTCACTAGGGGAGAGTAAAACCACATAAACCTCTCCTCATCCAGGACTGACTGTTACCAGGTTGTCTCTGTTAGGGTTTCAGGTATGTGATAAAAGTACAATGACTAAATGCAAGTTCAGGTGGGAGGAGGTTTATTTTAACTTTCCGTACTATATCACAACCCATCATCAAAGGAAGTCATGGCAACTGGGAGGTGGAAACTGAAGTAGAAGCAATAAAGGATAGTGCTTACTGGTTTACGAATCATGACTTGCTTGTCCTGCTTTCTCACACCATCAAGAACCGCATACCCATAGCAATCATGAACCAAAGCAATATCCTACAAGTGTGCCTAAAGATAAATCTTACGGAAGTATTTTCTCAACTTAGATTCCCTTTTTCCAGATATGTCTAGGATTGTGTCACGTTGACAAAGCCAACCAGAGCACATGCCCAATCTTACTCAAACCCAATGCAAATACCTGCATCTGCTGTGAGTTCATCATGATAGCATCAGCCGGGTTGTGCCCTAAAGAAAGGGTTTCTCACTCTTTATCCCTAACTTCAAGCTCATTGAAATTTTTTCTTCTGATATTCCCTGAGCATTCAAGATGATGGTGAAAACATAGTATTTAGTAAAAAGCATTAAACCTTCACTATTCTCAGCTCCTTTAAGTAGCCACGAGTTTCTGCATTCATTGGCGTTCGCCACAAGCAGATATTTCCCTGATCAAGGCCGATTCTAGGATGTGTCCATATGTACCTGGGTAATGAACAATCTACTAATGATTCTTTTTAGGGGCCAAAATGCTGATAAAAACTAACCCTCCCTCACCCAGCATCCATTATTTGCCAATATCTTCTCAGGTAGGAATGAGACTTCCTCATGCTGGTACTTTTGGTTGGCTTGCACACATACTTTATGTGTGCAATAGCCCTGACATATCTGTCACTACAGATGTCTGAAACCTCTGACTCTTGCAATCTTTATGCCCCCTGCTTCTAAGCTGATCCCAAAGTCTTCAGGAAAATACTGTAATCTAAGTTCCCTGTTGAGGTCTGGGAATTTCATAGTCTCCTGCTCTCCATAAGTTGACTAAAGACATTATCTACTACAAGAAGAAGAATCTCTGATGATGTTTGAGAGATCCACTAATCTCTAAGTATGGAAAAAGACTGTAAGGCAGTTTATTAATGCATATGTTTAGTATAAGAATAATAATCAGTTCTCTGGTATGATCCCATAACATAGCCATTTAGGAGGTTTTAACGCAGTCATTGATAGCAGGCATCAGTTCTATCTTATGGATCTTTTTCTATATTCTTTGGCTTGCTGCCAAGTAATGGAAAAATTTCTCTTTAAACCTTTACTGTTAACATGATAGACCTAATAGATGTCTACATAACTTTTCACCAAAAATCAAGAGTATACCTTCTTTTCAGCACCTCATGGAACCTTCTCCAAAATAGACCATATAGTTGGTCACAAAGCAAGCCTCAGCAGATACAGGAAGATTGAAATAATCCCTTGTATCCAATCTGACCATCACGGTCTAAAGCTGGACCTCAACAACAACAGAAACAGCAAAAAGCCTGCACATACACGGAAAGTGAACAACGTAATACTCAAGGACAGCTTGGTTAGGGAAGAAATTAAGAAAGTAAAGACTTCCTAGAATTCAATGAAAATGAAAGCACAACATACCCAAACTTATGGGACACAATGAAGGCAGTGCTAAGAGGAAATTTCAGAGCACTAAGTGCCTTCAAGAAGAAATTTGAAACATCTCATACAAGCAACTTAAAGAAGCAGATACACCCAAGAGGAGCAGACGGCTGGAAATAATCAAACTCAGGGCAGAAATCAATCAATTAGAAACAAATAAAACAATTCAAAGAATCAATGAAACCAAGAGCTGGTTCTTTGAGAAAATCAACAAGATAGACAAGCCCCTAGCCAAACTAACAAAAAGGCAGAGAGAAACAATCCAAATCAGCAAAATCAGAAATGAAAAGGGGGACATAACTACAGACACTGAGGAAATCCAAACAATCATTAGGTCTTAATACAAAAGGCTATATGCTACAAAATTTGAAACTCTAAATGAAATGGACAATTTTCTTGAGAGATTCCACCTACCTAACTTAAGCCAAGATCAGATAGGAAGATTGAATAGACCTATATCCCCCAAGGAAATAGAAGAAGTCATCAACAGCCTCCCTACGAAAAAAAGCCCTGGGCCAGATGGTTTTAATGCAGAATTCTACCAGACCTTCAAAGAAGTCCTAACATCAATCCTCTCTAAACTGTTCCGCAAAATAGAAAGAGAAGGAAAATTACCGAACTCTTTCTATGAAGCCACAGTCACCTTTATACGTAAACCACACAAAGACCCAACAAAAAAGAGAACTTCAAACCTATCTCTCTCATGAAAATTGATGCAAAAATACACAATAAAATATTTGCAAACCAAATCCAAGAACACATAAAAGACATCATCCACCATGACCAAGTAGGCTTCATCCTAGGCATGCAAGGGTGGTTCAATATATGGAAATCCATCAATGTGATCCACCATATAAACAAACTGAAGAAGAAAAACCACATGATCATTTCCCTAGATGCCTAAAAAGCATTTGACAAAATCCAACACCCATTCATATTTAAAGTCTTGGAGAGATCAGGGTTACAAGGCACATACATAAACATAGTAAAGGCAATATATAGCAAGCCTATAGCTGACATCAAACTCAATGGAGAGAAACTTAAGTCAATCCCACTGAAACCAAGGACAAGGCAAGGCTGCCCATTGTCTCCATATCTCTTCAACATAGAACTTGAAGTCTTAGCTAGAGCAATAAGACAACTAAAGGAGATCAAAGGGATACAAATTGGAAAGGAAGAAGTCAAAGTATCACTATTTGCAGACGATAAGATAATATACATGAGTGACCCCAAAAATTCAACCAGAGAACTCCTTCAACTGATAAACACCTTCAGCATAGTGGCTGGATACAAAATCAACTCAAAAAAGAAAATTAGAAG
>CM053763.1:37406091-37429601 GCA_028658305.1 Pachyuromys duprasi
CACCAACAGGGGAGGACCTCCTTCCCTTCCATCCAACCCCAGCTTATCCTGTCTCCTCAGGGCTGGCTGCAATGTCCTCCCCTGGGATCTAGCCAGTCTGTCACTCCCTGGCTTGTATGGGGGAGGGTCAAAGAGTCAGCCATCAAGATCATGACTGAAACAGTCCCTGTTTCCCTGAGTAGGGTCTTCAGTCCTACACTGAGCTATCATGGGCCCCATCTGTGCGGGGGTTCCAGGCCATAAAATTTATTTTAATTGATTTTTTTTCTGGCAATATTTTTTCTTTCAACCATTCAGTCTATTTATGTTTACTGCAATTATTTATAATTGGGGATTTGTTTTATTGTATTTTATTATTTAAAACAATTTTAACTTCAAATACATTTTATTCATATTCTTCCCTCTCACAGGTTAAATATGCATATTCACAGATATATCTGTATGGATTATCTGTATGGATACTTACATAAACTGCATAACATTTTATTTTACTTTGAAGTATTCATTTTACTTTGCCCAAGTATCTAATCTTTCACATCATCAAATCTTTTCTGATCTGCTAAATCTATCAAAGACTTTAAACAGGTTATTCTGCAAAATAGTATTAAGTACCCCAGAATGTCTGTTATAATATGAATTCTTTGTCAAAACTAAAACTGAATTTATGAGGAATGAAAGACAAACGTCTCTTGTTCTTTCTCACATGTCAACACTTGCTTCTGATTCTTTTCATATGTGAGAGTGACTGTGACTCTAAGTCATAATTAGAAACAGAAAGAGATGGTTTCATAAAGAAATAGGAAGGATAAGAGAATACATGATACATGTGAGATGAAAGTGAAACGTGACCACTGGGAACAGAAAGTATAATCTGTGAGCAAGTACAGAACAGAAGAAAGGAGAGACATTAACATGGAAAAATACAACCCTCTAACCTTTGTGGTGAGGTACAACACTATAGAGGCTATTCACAACAAAATGTTTTACGAAATTTTTTTGACAGATTTCATAAAATTTGTGTAAGTTTTGTGGACAGAATATGCACTTGGATACAGTTTCGTTACAACTAATCGTTATTTAAAGTCTCATTTACGTAATTTTACTTTAACTATTGAAACTTAAGTTGGGTGGCTATCATAAAATTTCAGTTGCTTAAAAAAGCACTTCCATGATTGCATAATTATTCCTTCATGTAGCCTAAATCCCCCTGTGTTTCTAATGTTTGCTTACTTTCTGGGTTTCCCTAATGAGACTATAAGCCCCTCAGAATTAATAAGGATCAATATATAACCCTTTAATCTTAAACTAAACATGACAGTGGTAAAGAAGAGAGGCACAAAATCAACTGGAAAATGATTGGCAGTTAAGACGAGTTGATTTAAAAACAAGGCATCAGGTGAGTTCCTAGATAACAAAGGGAGAAAAGAGTGGTCTCAGTATCTCTGGGACAGTAATAAAACACCATTGCCAAAAGCTACTTGGGAGGAAAGGGTTAATTTTAACTGCTTACATTTCCACTGTCATAGTCTATCACTGAAGGGAACATGGCAGGGATTCAAGGAGACATCTAGAAGCAGAGGCTATGGAGTAATGAACACTGCTTATTGGTTCTCTATTTTCTAGGAGTGTGAGGACCCAGCCTACAGTGGGTGGTGCGGCCCCAAGGCACATGGTCCTGCATAGAATGAAAACACAGGCTAAGGAAGCCACAAAGAACAGGCTAGTAAGTCTTCCTCTGTGGCTTCTGCTGAGTTCTTGTTCTGACTTGAAAATATAAGATGAAATCGACCCTTTTCTACCCTTATTTTTTTGTCAGAGTTTTATCACAGCAATAGAGACTCTAAGACGGGGTCAAAACTTTCACCCATGAATCACAATGGGTGATTAGAAGCCTGAGTAGTGGAGGGGAAGAAAATAACCAGAAATATGTTCAGTGAGTTGAAAAAATAAAAGCAAGCGATCTTTCACGTATATTATAATCCATCCAAAACTAAGAAGCCTCTGTAGTTCAAGGGGCTTGAGATGCTCTCCCTCATTTCCACATACCTCTGTGGAAACACTAAGAGTTTATAAGTCATAATCATTAAATTATACATTAAATGGTGCTTTTTAAATTAGATTATTTCTCTTGTTTTTATGCCTGCATCAAACCAAAGGTCCAGCACGCACAGGACTTTCACAGATCTGCACTGGGTCCTTGTGTATTATAGCTTTCCAGTTTAACGTTTTTATGGATTTCTTGAGTAGGAGAACGAGTGGGTCTGTTTCTTGTGCCTTCTCTTGGGCCTTATCATTCTGTTTATTTGCTTTGTTCAATTCTGGTGTGTTTGGGTTTTTTATCTTATTATATTTTACTACATTATTTTATTTAATTTTATCCTTATCCCATAGAAGCCTGTTTGTTTTCCAATGAGAGGCAGAAAGTGGAGTGAATCTGGATGGGAGGGGAGATGGAGAGGAACTGGAAAAGTAGAGAGAGGGAAAACTGTATTCAGAATATATTATGTAAGAAAAAATTGATTTTCAATAAAAGTGGGAAAATTATTAACATATAAAAAAGCCTAATAGCCTAGGTCAGCTTGTGTGGGGGTGTGCAGCAGAGTGTCTAAGAAGAGAGGGTAGAGAGGTTCTCTGTTGAAGAAATGTAGGGTCAGAAGGAAACACCTGGCTCCTCTGAATCAGAAGCTGGACCATTTTCTTGAATTTGTTGCTACTTTCCTCTTTTTTGTCCCTCAGAATCTAAGGAATCTTACCCAAGTCCCAACTCTTTAATTTAGATGCTAATGAGCAGTGAAATGACTAAACCACGGACAGGCATAAAGGGAAGACAGACAACAGAGGTCTTAAGGGGAAGCTTGTGCAGAAGATAATAAACCCTTGACTAATCCAGCATCACCTGCTTACCCTGACCTATGATATTCAGGGCAAGAGGACTCCTCTTTCGGACCAGGGGTGTGCGCACAGGAACCTGAACGTCTCACTGCTATGGTGTGCAAGCAGAATTAGTTCTGAATCATTGCTGTAAACTGCCTGATACTTGACCTTCCCCAACCTTCTGCGAGCTGTGCAGACATGGACATTTGTTTTCTTCCTATTGGTGCTGTTTATTCTTTTTTTTCCCCCCACAGCCTATGCTAGATTTCCTTGATTCCTTACTAATAAGAATGCAGTGTCTCTAGAAGGATATCATGCAAATTTTAACCCTCCCTGACTTTCATGTGGCAAAAACCACTTCCCGTTCCAGAGTTTCTTACTCCCTTTTGTGCTGCAAGCAAGGGCAAAAACTGAAAGGTACAAAAGGTACAGCCACAATTTTTAGGTGGGTGGTCAGGATAGTGACTGAGAGAGGAGGGTCATGGTCTTCCTACTTGACCTCTGGCCTTTGAGTAGAAGGTCATTGATAATTCATTATAAATAAATTGTGCATTAAATGGTGCATTTTAAATTACAGTGTTTCTCTTGTCTTCTTGTCTGTGTTAAACCAAAGGTCCAGCATGCACAGGGCCTACAGTAGTAGAGGTACAGGTAGGAATGATCTGTGCTTGTACTAAAGTGACAGGACATAACGAACTAGTTGTCAATTAATAAATATAATTAAGTTTGACATGTGACTGTACTTCTCAGGTCACCTTTTCTAGACAAAGAAATTCTTGCTCCATTGAAGAATTATTTTTCTCAAGTCTTATATCCTCTCTTGCTTTAACATTTTTACCACAGGGTTCCCTGAGCTCTGAGGGGAGGGATTTGGAGGAGACTTCCCATCTAAGGCTGAATCCAAGGCCTCTTGCTTATTCCATAATGCCTGGCTGTGGGTCTCTAGATATTCACTCTGGTCTGCTGCAGAAGAAAGCTTCTCTGATAATGGATGATGAAGAAACTATAGCAGAAAGAATTTTGTTGCTTTTTTTTTTTACAACAGCAGTATTTCCGTTTACCCTAGTCATGTGGACTATTTATTCTCAAATTCTTGATAATTCAAACTATTTCAAGGACAGGTTCCCTACTGTGGAGTAAACCTTCAATCAAATCAGTTATTGGTTGGTTACTCCCATGCACTTTCTGCCACCTTTGCACTAGAGGATCTGGATGGCAGATACAGGTCAAAGGATTTGTGACTGGGTTGGTATTTACATTTCTCTTTTGGTACTACACAGAGTACCTTCCTATACCAAAGACACTAGCATTAAGGGTGAAGGCTTTATTCAGGTACCAGCTCAACTTCTCCATATTTAATGAGTTGTGTAGTGCTGCCTTCCACAATGGAGCTGTGTTCTCAGTTTGTGCAGAGAAATCTACAATTTTGGCAATATCCTGAATTGTTTGGGGATTCTCATGGGACCCTTTTAGCCAATGTATGTAACCCAATTATATATAACACAATCCTGTCATATACTAAAATGGCTATACCACCTTGCTTTGTAGGTCCATTTGCTTAGAATATCTCTTTCTATCCTTTTACCTTGAGGTGATATTTATTTTTGATGTTAAGGTGTGTTTCTTGGATACTGCAGAGGATGTTTTCAAGTCCATGCCTTAGTATGTGACTTCTTATTGAGGAATTGAGACTATTGATGTTAAGAGATACATCTGAGCAGTGATAATTGATTCCTATTGTTTTGTTGTTGTATTTTTTTGTGGGGTTGTGGTAGTGGTCATGAAGGTGTGTGTGTATGTGTGTCCTCTTTAGATTTTTCGGTCTGGGATTATTTATTCCTTGTGTTTTCTTCTGAGTGTTTAACCTTTATAGGTTGGAGTTTTTCTTTTGGTGCCTTTTTTAGAGCTGGATTTATAGATAGACGTAGTGAGAGTTTTTGTTTTTGTTTAAAAAAAAAACAGAAATGTTATGGAATATGTTCTCGTTTTATTCCAGGTGTGGGATGTGGAGCTGCTTCAGACTGTCCATAGCAGCTGAGTGTGATTTGTGTTGCTGAAGATAGGCTCTGCGAGCTCGTGATAAATGCGAGAGCCCCAAAAGGCACAGGAGCGGCTGCTGCTCCCCTTGCTGCTGCTGCCCTTGTTTCTGTTGAAGGTTACTTTTTGCTCCTGCTGAAGTTGCTGTTTGCTCCTGCTGCTGTTGCTCTTTGTTGTTTGCTAGATTGCTGGTGGAGGATTGAAGATATTCTGACAACATGAAACAAAAGAACTCAACACCCTTAATCAACAGGAAGTAGTCTAACAATATCAACTCCCCTTTTCCCCTCTAACCTTCTTTCTCTCCTACTTAGTGTTGGGGGCAGTGGGCTGGAAGGGATAAGGGCGGTGCAGAAAGGTAGGAAAAAGAACTCAATAATGTAGCCAGAAGTCCAGCTGCAGATATATATTGTTTAAATTTGGTCTTATAATAGAATGTCTTATTTTCTCCATCTATGATGATTGAATGTTTTGCTGGGTATATTGGTCTGAAGTGGTGTCTGAGGTCTCCTATAGTCTATAGAACATCTGTCCAGGCCCTTACAGCTTTGAGATTCTCTTTTGAAAACTCAGGTGTTATTCTAATCTGTCTGCCTTTATTGTTATTTTTTCTTTTCCTTTGAAGCTTGTAATAGTCTTTGTTACGTATGTTTAGTGTTTTAATTATTATGTGCTGAGAATTTTTTTTCCTTTGGGTATAATGTATTTGGTCTTCTGTATACCTTTTGTACTTTGATAAGGATCTCCTCCTTTAGGTTAGGGAATTTTTCTTCTATGATTTTGCTGAAAATGTTTTCTTTACCTTTGACCTTGGATCTTCTTCTTCTATTCCTATTATTCTTAGAATTGGTCTTTTCATAGTGTCCCAAGATTTCTTGGATGTTATATGTCAGAAACTTTTTAGATTTAATATTTTATTTGAATGATGTATCTATTCCTCCCATTTCTTCTATTTCTTCCAGGTATCTTCAATGCCTGAAATTTCTCCTCTATCTCTTGTCTTCTGTTGAGAGGCTTACCTTTGAGTTTCCTGTTTGAGTTCCTAATTTTTTTTATTTACATAAGCTTGAGGTTTCCTTATATATCCTATTTCCACTTTCAGGTATTGAACAATTTTATTAATTTTCTTCCACTGTTTCTATTTTTGTATGTTTCTTTAAGAGATTTTTCATTTTCCTCTAAAAAACCTCTATGATATTCATAAAAGCTATTTTAAAGTCTTTATCTTGTGCCTTAGTTTTCTTGCAACACTCAGGGCCTACTGTGTAAGGATATAGTGAGGATGGATCATCCTGGTTGTAATTTATTATGTTTTTATGATGGTGTCTAGGCATAAGGGTTTAGAAAGATTATAGGTGCCGATATCTGGTCTTGTCTTTATTGGGTGGGCATTTGTTCCTTGGTTTCTGTTGCACTCTCTGGTTATTAGAATAGTGTAGTGATACGTTTCACCCTGTAGGATAATTTTCTGGGATCTTGATAAATATGGCCATGGGGGAATCACAGTACAATATTTTACTAGGTATCCAATGCTGACTCTTAGGAGTTGTGATGGGCTAGGAGGGCAATTTAGGAGGGCAACATTAAAGAGGAAAGCGATGTTCCATCAGGATCTTCCTATGTCCCAGTCTATCATATCACAGAGAGAGGAGAACCCGCAAAATGTAGTCTTCTACAAAGAAGGAAATGACACTAGGTTTGAATATGGAGTGGAGTAGAGGAGGGAGAGTAAAGATCTGAAGCCTGTCTACATGCTTAGCTGCCCCACTTGCCTCTCTATCAAGCTGGAGGGTTCTCAGAGAAAGCATGCTGGAGTTGGGGACTGAGATAACAGGATGGGTAGGGAGGAAGGCTGGAGTAGAAATGTGTGATCTGCTGGAGATGGAGGCAGAGAGAAAAAGGAAGTCACAACAGGTCATCTGTCACACAGATGGGAGTGAAAGTTGGGGGTTAGGTTTGGAGGAGAGTAGTTAATTGGTTATGCTACCTGTTCTTCTCTCCAGAGTGACCTGCAAATTCCCAAGGAAAGTCTGCTGGACATGGAGGCTTGGATAAATTGATTAATGGGGTGAGGAAAAGGTGGGAGAGTTCTATATGCTCCACCGGAAGTGGAGACAAGAAAGGAGGTGAGGCTGTAGCAGGTGTTCTGCTAGAGAGCTGAGGATGAGATTAGGGGATTGGACTTGGAGGAAAAAGGAGAAAATGAAGATCAGTGGTTAGCCTACTCTTGGACTGAGTTCTAATAAAACTGTTTGGATCCAAACAGTATCAATAACTTGAAAATGAAACCAGTGAAAAATTAGCATGCATGCACAAAAGGTAGAAGAAGTTGTTTAAAGTAGGAAGGGTCTGAGCACCATTGAAACCAGCATTGTAGGAACATGCCTGAACATTTGATTAACAAGGTTTAAACAGCTTTGGCATGATGCAGCTTTCAGGTGTTTTAAAATTATTTTACTCTGTATGTCTTTGTTTGTGTCTCTGTCTCTCAGTGTTTGTGTTTCACTTTTTCTGACTCTCTGTCTCCCTTTGGCTAGCTGGCTGGCTGGCTCTCTCTCTCTTTCTCCTGAGGGCGTGTGTGCATTGGAGGTCATAGGACAATGTATGTGAGTCATTTTTCTCCTTTTCCAATTTGGGTACCAGGGATCAAACTCAACTCTTTGGGCATGTTAGCAAGCATTTTTACTCAATGAACTCATATTACCAGCTTAGGTTTTAGTTCCATTACTAGTAGGAGATTTTGTTTTTAAAAATTGTGTTATATAAATTATAAATATCTTAGCATGTCATAAATATAACTGAAGCGTGTTTATCAATACAAAGGAGTGACGTGAGCACACAGGGCGGGACTCCAGAAATACCAGTCATCTTCCACTGCGCCAAGAATAATCAGGATTCTTTTAAGCAGGTGAAAACTCTGACATTTGGCTCCAAATAGTGAATAATTTCAAACAACAAAAAGGGATGTTACTTTCACCTACTACTGGTGTTGTACGCCTTCACGTGCTAATCCTAACATACACAGTACATCACCAGCAAGGCAAGGTTTAGCTAAGCCCCAACAAGGTCCTTCATACCTGAGCCTGTCTGCCTGTGTCTTGACTCTGTCTCTCTCTGACTTCTACCTGGTTTTGTATCTCTTTCTCACCAAAAGGTGAATGTCACTTACTTAAGTCATAATTATATGCCTAATGGAACTCAGATATGATACTGCTAAAAATGATCTCTACTTGTCATTGCTACATAAAACTTTAACCAAGTTATATCAGGCATATCAGAAACTCCTGTCTACTTCTCCAGCCTTATCACATGCATTCACATATACATATATTAATCTAACTTGTCAGAAACAGCAGGCTCTCTGGCTATAATATCTTCTTCCCTCAGCTTACTCGGCCTGTGAGACACAATTCAATTCTCAGCTCAGTTCTCCTATGAATTGGCATTCATAATTGCCAATCCCACCCTACTCCATAAGCCCAAGTAAGTTGCATTGTTTATTTCCTGGAATTTCTTTTCTGCCTGAATAAGTCTCATTCAGGAATTATACTACGGCTTTGCTCTCTGTCTTCACAAGGTCAGTCATGGTCCCTAGCACACAACAGAAGATTGCTACATGATAGTAGGTTAGCCATTTAATTACTTTCTGGTTTTGTATTGTCATTGTTAATTATTATTACTACTATTATTTACTATTATCTTTAATTTTTTACTATATATTTTGTTCACATCTGTTCTTCTCTCTCAAGTTCTTCAGGATACTTCTGACTTCACTATTCACAAAACTTCATGTTCTTTCTCTTAGAAAACTGAATAGTTCCCCAAATATTAAATCAAGAAAACAAAACAAAAGCAAAAAGGGAAAAACACCAAACCTTAACAACAACAACAAAAAGCACACACAGTTAAGCATGGTGTTGGTTTTGTGTTGGTCAACAACCCTTGAGAATGAAGCCTGCCTTATTGGAATGCAGCTGATATACCAGTGCCATTTCATTGGAGAAAATTTACTTCCCCTCTCCCAGCAGCTATCAATTACAAATAGTTTCTCATTCAAGAGTGGTACCTTGTGCCCACTTCCTCTTTCATTCTGGCATTTTATAAATTTATGCAAGTTTTCTTCATGCTGCTACAGATCTCTGTAAGTTCATTAAGTCCATATACGTATCAGTCCTGTTATTTGTTTGTTTGCTTTTCTTTCTTTCTTTCTTTCTTTCTTTCTTTCTTTTAGGCAGGGTTTCTCTGTGTAGCTGTGGCTATCTTAGACTCACTTTATAGACCAGGCTGACTCCAAATTGCAGAGATCCACTTGCCTCTGCCTTCCCAATTGCAAGGATTACAACTGTGTGCCACTGCCCAGCCTCAGTCCTGTTACTTCTAAAGGAAATTGCTTCCTTGGAGCCATCCACCATCTATAGCTCTAACAATCTTTCTTCCTTCCCTTCCACATAGATTTCTGAGCTCTGAGGGAGGGATTTCATATAGACATTCAATTTTGAGCTGAGTGCTCCAAGGTCTTACACTCTTTGCATATTGTTCAGTTGTGTAGTACACAACTATCTACTTCAAGAAGACGTTTCTCTGATGAGGGTTGATTATATATATATATATCCATATATATCCATATATATATATATATGGATATAGCAATATGTCATTAGGAGTTATGTTAGTTCTATGTTCATTTAGCAGAATAATTGTTGATTTCCTCCTATAGTCCATTACCTATATAATTTCAGGCTTGGAGCCTCTTTAATAGTGCCAAGTCAATACTTACTGAATGGGCCCGGAAATCAATCACAAAGTGGTTGGTAACATTACGCCAGTATATCTGTCTATCAGGGAGCTCACTATTGTATGGCACAGGGTTTGTAGTTGGGTGACATTGATGATCATTCTTCTCTTCTAGTAGCTTATATAGTACCTTCCAGCATTATGAGTGATATTCAATAAGGGATGAAGTTTCTAGTTGGTTAACAGCTTTATTTCTCTGTGCTTGATATTGTAAATAAGTAGCGTATTTAGCCATAGGGATTCACCCTCATCTTGTGAAGGGCAACCAATAGTATTTGAAATAGTCTAGTATTGGGGGAGTTTTGTAGACATCTTTGGCCAATTATTCAACAAGATGTAACACATTCCTGATGCTGGATTTTTGCATGGTGAGATAAGCTGTCTAATTGGACTGTTTCCATTATATAGTAACTCCATTTAAATTTCTTTATGTGTTTTAGGAAGTATATAGATGCTACTCGAAGCTTCTGGTAGATGTTCATATTGCTATTAAAAAGGCTTTTCATGAGCTGCATTATGCTATGAAGTAGGATTATAATTGAGCTAAAAGCTGATTGGATCTTACTTTGAAGATGCCTCCTTTTCATAGGATTATTTTATAGAATTACAATATATTATTGATAATAGTTTTCTTGATATTCAAGCCATTTAACTAAGCTTTAGAGAGCAAATGGTTTCTCTTCACACACACAAGTAGTTTTCGCTATCTGTAGTAGTTTAATAAAAAAGATACCAGTGCTACTCAGAACAAAAAATGTGTTTAATAGCTTAATAAATTTAATTAATAGTAAAAATAAAAATAAATTATGCAGTTTTATTTTGCCCAAAGGGTGCTGTAATTCTTTGTTGTTTTAACATATCCTGTCAGGTCTAAAATTCAAACCACTGAAAAGTTTTCTTAAAATGGGGAAATGCTGCTGCTCAAATTTAATATGAAATCTTCTCTCAGGTAAGAAGGACCCCAGGTGAGAAGACCCACTGTTAGATGCAGAGAGGAATAATGCTGTTCAAAATGGCCTTGCCATGAAACTCATTCGTGGATTTTAGCATCCATGAAATTAAAGGAAAAAGCATGCCTTGATGTGGTTTTATTTTCTTTTAGGAAGCAGGGCAGCACTTCCTTGCTTTGCTGCTTCTTGAAGGTTTTTGGATCTTCAAATGGCATTAAAAGCTAGAGAATGGAAAACAAAACTACAAGCAATTGCCTAGCTAATGTTTGTCTGGAATGCAAAGTCGGGGAAAAGTAGAACATCTTCAAAGAATGTAATCAGCTTGAAATGAGTGGTAAAAATTCGATTATGTACCAGTGCAAATTTGTGCAACAAATTGCCATCAGCGATGTGTGGCCTGGGAACATATTTGCTATTTTCATGTCATTTTGACTTTCAGTGGAAAAAAACATAATCACAAAGACCTCAAAAATATTTTTAAAGTTGTCACTGCCTATAAAATAAGACTATATGTGCCATTCATGGAACTCAATTAAACTTTCTTCAAATTTTTTATTATAATATTTAAACCACTCTAGAGAAACTTTTTACATGTATATTTGTATTGTTATAATTGATGTTACTAGAAACAACAAAATATCAAAACAAACTATTTATCATGGTGAAAAAACATTGGAAACCCTATAAATTAAGCCAACCCTGTTCTTGGAACTTGTTCCACATAATGGCTCTATCAGATTTGTTTTTGTTTAGTTGTTTTTTTTTCTAGTGCTGAAGTTGGAACCCAGGACCTTGTATATGCTCTGAAGGTGAAAGAACACTGAGCTACATTGCCAGGCCCCTATGTTTTTTGTGTTTTTGTTGTTGATTTGTTTCGTTTTGCTTTTGTTTGGTGTTTTGTATTTTAAGCTTGGTTTTCCTCTGTGTAGCCTTGGCTGTCATGGACTTTGCTTTGTAGAGCAGGCTGGCCTCTTTGATCTCAGAGATCTGCCTGCCTCTGCCTCCCTGAGTGCTGGGATTACAGACATGTGCCCTGCTGCCTGTGTATTTTTGGTTTGGTTTTGTTGTTTGTTGTTGTTGTTTTCTTTAATCTAAAAATATGTTAGAGGCTACATTAGGCCAACATACGCTGCGAAACTCTTTGAAGGGAATGGTTTTCTAAAGTCATGTGATTGCAAGAGATGAATGTTCCACAAGAAATCACTAATAGGGCCACATTTAAGAATTGGTGAACAAGTATAAAACATTTTTTTCATGGTATCTCATTACAATTTATAAATGTAGCTTTTGCTGTTGTTAGTGTTCCTCCTGTTCTGGGTCCACTGTTTTAGAGTACTCATGGTGATTCAAGAAGAGCTAAGCCTCTGATTTATGTCAAGATTTATGCTTCTTAGGAATGAATAAAATCAGTAAACTTGGTGGGCAGTTCCAAATTTTCATTAGGGTCATGATTATCAGCATTTTTATTGTGTACTCATTCACTGTGGTTAATACAACAGAAATCAACAAGCTGAATAGTGAATAAACAACAAAAATGTGTTTCTCACAGTTAGCCCGTAGATTCCAAGGTCAAGGAGCATCACATTTGTTGTCTTATTTTCTCTCATACATGGTATATTATTTCTGTCCTCACTCAAAAGAAGGGGTGAGGATACTTTCAGACATATTTTACAGGAATATTAATTCATTAATGAGTATTTTGTACTTACATCTTTCAAAAACACAACTTCTTTCATCATTAAAAGATTAGGACTTCAGGGTGCATTTTGCAGAGGACCCATACAGAGTATGCTATTTAGCACCATAACTCTTCTCTTTCCATCATACACTTCCACTGTTTTTCAGAGAATGAAACAGACTCTTCTCTGATAGTTGTTTCTCATAATCTGGAATAGAAGAATTGGGAGGTCTCTATCTTGGCCCAACATCCATATAGCTCCAATATTAACTCACTCAGAGTTTAGCAAGAAGTCATCTTAACTTCCGGTTGCATAGAGACTTTGTTAAGACCTTATGGAACCCATTTAATATGAAGTATGTAGTTCATATTATTCAATGATACAATTTCTTAAGCATTCAAATGTAGCTTTGTCTGTTAGATGACAGTTTCACTCAACATTATTGATAATTTCCTCCGAAAATTTGGTTTTAAAGTAGATACAAGTCTCATGTGGACAGAGCTTTCCATATGCTGTTCTTGTTGTTTTAACACCAGTACTTATAATAAGACACACTGTGGGGTAGACAGTAAAATATTATGAGCTGAATGAATGAATTTTAAATCATGAATTCCATTATTTCTGAGATCCTACAAGTAAGAGGAAATATGGTGAAGGCAGAAGAAATTGGCCATTCAGATTTTATGCAATACAGTTTAGATCATGACTAATTCTCCAGGTCCCTATAATAAACTTTGCCCTTTACATATATAAATCACATTGCTGTATCACATTGCTGTTTAAAATAGAAATAAGAGCAAGTTTGTCAACCAAATATAAAGGAATAACCATCTTCAACTCAGTTTCTCTGAATTATTGTAAGCTTATTCCTCCATAGTTATGGCTACAAACTCTTTCCTCTGTCCTAGCTCCATTTGCCTTTATTTAGGAACAGCCATTGAGGAAAGCATGAATGTAGTTTTTATTTCCTCAGATGATGGGATGAGAGAACAGACATACCCAAGCTTATAAATATGTGGCTTGAGCTCAGCCCAGAACATTGTTATCTATCTATCTATCTATCTATCTATCTATCTATCTATCTATCTATCTATCTATCTATCTATCTATCTAATCTATCTCTCTATATATCTGTCTGCCTCTCTGTCTCTCTCTCTCTCTCTCTCTCTCTCTCTCTCTACCTACCTACCTATCTATCTAATCTAGTCTAATCTATCTATCTGTCTATCCCTAGGCCTCTGACTGGAAGTTTCTAGCATCTATTCAATCTAATCTTCTGTAATCTGGACTTCAAGGGCTTCAGCTTCCAGCCTCTGTCTGCTAACCTAGGCCTATAATATTTTTAGCCTCTGAGACTTACTACTGAATAAGCTCACCCTTTTCACTACTTTCTGAATTCTGGCTGTCTGTTTTAACCCAGCTGTTCTGGATCAAAACTCCTCTATGAGCTGACTGATTAAACTGGCTTCTCTCAGCTTCTTACTGAATTGCTCTGCTTGGAAAAACTGCTTCTGAAATCCATGAATTGAACTGCACTGACTGCAGGAACTATACTCACCTGAACTACATCAAATTGAACGACTGAACTCAACTGTACTGTCTCCATGAACTCTCTTGCTCTCTCCCTGCCTGCTCTTAAGTAGCTTCTTTTTCCTGTCTTTTCTCCTAAGAGTTGGGCAGATCCCATCTCTGACTCATTCTGTCAAATCTTTCTCTGTTTCTTCACTTTGTCTCACAGTTAGACATCTGTTATAGTAAATTATATTTAAAAAATGGCTGTTTGGAGATTCAAACCTAGGGCACTGGGGCCTGCGGAGGGAAGCTATGTGTGAGCTGGAAGCATTGCCCTCAGTGCCTCTGCAGGTGAGCTGTCCAGCCATCGTGGAAGCAGGTGCTGAGGGAAGGTCGCAAAAATGGTGTTCTCCTCCACAGTCTCCAAGCGGGTAAAGGGTAAAGCTGTAAAGTGCAAGGCGACCCGTGGTTTCCTCAAGGGCATGGTCAAGCAGAGGAAGCCACACCTCTGTCTGGATAGGTGCAGCGACTTCCTGATTCATCTGAATTGCTTACTCTTTTTTCATCGGTTGGCAAAAGAATCCAGGACAAATACTTGTGAGAATAAATCTAGAGTTATCAAACGGGATCATGTACTGGCTGCAGCCAAGGTAATTCTGAAGAAGAGCATAGGTTATAGGTCAACACATATTTAAGAATGATATGTGTGTTAATTTACATGGCAACAGATAAAAAAACCCATTGTATGTATCAGTTCATATTGTGTATTATTGAAACATTGCTTTATATGTGCAGTATGTGCAGTTTACTTTTTAAAGGCATTATGTTTTATTCATTAATGGCTTCTCAGTTTCCTTCTGTGTTGCTGCTGTTGTGCACCACATCGTACTGCATTAAACAGTTTTTGATGTATTCACAAAGTATTTCTGTTTAGTTTTGTGCTACATTAACAGTCACAGGACAGGAGTATGCCAAGGAGGACCTCTGGAGAGGTCAACGTAAAGATGTATCAAAGCACATATTAAGACTCGTGATCAAGCCTTTGGCAGAGGGCAAGAAATGATGATAGAAAGGGAGGAGGTTGGTGAAACTTGGAGAGAACATGAGCTCCACAATGACTAAACTGAGCAGGGCACAGGGGTCTTGTATGAGACGGTTTCTACAACCAAGGACCATGTGTGGATGTGGCCTGGAACCCCTGTGCAAATGGGACCCAGGATAGCTCGGTGTAGGACTAAAGACCCTAGTGAGGGAAACAGGGACTGTTTCAGTCTTGAACTTGATGGCTGACTCTTTGACCCTCCCCCATACAAGCCGGGGAATGACAGACTGGCTAGATCCCAGTGGAGGACATTGCAACCAGCCCTGAGGAGACAGGATGAGCTGGGGTAGGATGGAAGGGGAGGAGGTCCTCCCCCGTTGGTGGACTTAGAGGGGGGGAGGAGATGAGGGAGGGTTGGGGAGGGTGGGAGGGAATGAGGGAGGGGGCTACGCCTGGGATGCAAAGTACCTAACCTGTGATTGATATAAAAATAAATAAATTACATTAAAAAAACAGTAACAGTAAAATTTCTCAATTAGAAGATTGTAAGCATGAGCTAAAGATTTTACAAACCTGTTTCCTTCTATAAAGCACAAGAAGTTTTGAAGCAAACTGACCTGCTTTCTTCACACAATGGAATTTAGTAGATCAGATACTTTTCCACAGCAGCATTTCAGTTCCACAGAGCTCTTCTTGGGTCCCCTTACACTCAATCAGCCGCCATGCCTTCTGCCTTCTAGCAGACTGCCACCCTAACCGACTCTTCTCTACCTCTATACTTACGAGAATGGTACCTAAATGGAAAGCGTGTAGGAAACAACCTGTGGAGACTTCCTGCATTGCAGTGACACCCTTGTGTTCTCTTCAAGTCATTGCATGTGTTTGGTGTGGATGCACCAACTTTTGTATAGCTGCTTATTGAGGGACATTTTGATATGTCTAATTTGGGGGATTATTATAAATTAAATTTCTATGAATGGTTGTAAAAAAATGGCTGTTTGGCTATATGATGTTTATTAGTAGGCCTAAGATTCTTGCAGCTGTATTGTTTAACCCGCTATCACAAATAATAAGACACAGACACCCGTTAGGTTTATAATTGCCATATTTACCTTGGAGTGGGCAGATATTTCACTTATGCTGGCTCACTAATCTCACTATCCATCTCCCAATCCCCATCCGATGTCATCCACCTTAATCCTCCTCATCAGGTCTAACTTCTATGCATAATCCCATTGTACTTACTTATATTCTTCTTCTGGACCTTTTTGTGCCACTATTGGAGTCCTTCCTCACAGCCCACATGGTTTCTTCTCCGGGCTAACCCATTGAGGCATCCTTCTTCTCCCTCTCCTTTTGTCCATCTGCCCACGATTCTTGTGAATCTTCTGTCCTCCAAAGCCCAGGAACCTACCCACGACACCCCCATTCTGCCCTGCCCATGTATAGGCCATGTAATAAACCAATCAGGTATAATGTTTTAACCAAGTTTACACAAACAAGGATGGGTATGTTCCACCAAAAGTAACCAGATATTAGGAGCCAGTAATTAGCATTAGACCAAACTCCAACAGACATCATTGTTTGGGATTAAAGATGTATTCTAAATGTGTGACTCTATTCCAGCCAAAGAGGTTAAAGGTGTCTACTAAGGATGTGATCCCTTGCCAGAGCAACCATGTTGCTGGACTAAAATTCCTCTACAGGAAAGACTACAAGCATAACAACATTTGAAATTGGAAATTTAAGTCAATAGGAATGGTTAACATTAGAACATGAGTGTCTCAGCTCTCAACATTCTTTTGGCAATTCCACCATGAAGAAAATTAGGTTGGGCACATATCTCAAAACTCCTTTTTTTGCCTGTCTTTCTTTTTTTTTTAACTTACTACTTAAATCTAATGCATATATTTAGATAGAAGGATCAGATTCGTTTTTCCTTATATCTGCCTGTGAGAATTTCAATGAAAAATACGCTCAAGTAGACTTATTTTTATCATAACTATTAATTAGGAATGTTTTCTGTACCACCCTTCCTAACACTTTATCCTATACCTCTATAGATAAAACATAATCCCAGGCTTGGAGGTCACATTAGGCTTGGGCTTCTGCAAGAGTGGGGCTTCTGAAAGACAGACTCTTATTGAATTGGGACTAATGATAGAGAGCCAATATAAGATTAGATTCATAATCAAGTTGGAATGAAATATTTGAGGACATTCTTAAAATGTTCTTAAAATGAAATTTTAAAAATAAAAACATTCTTAAATGTTTCTTAAAATGAAATTATTATATACTAATGAAACTTTGAACACTATTTTTGGTTCTTTATCTTACATAATAATCAATGCAGCCAGTCCTGATGAGACCTGATAAGCTAGGGTCAGATGGAAGGGGAGGAGGACCTCCCCTATCAGTGGACTTGTATTTGGAGATGGGAATGAGAGGAGATGAGGGAGGGTGGGATTGGGAGGAAATGGGGGAGGGAGCTACAGCTGGGATACAAAGTGAATAAACTGTAATTAATATAAAAACTAAAACTTTAATTAAAATTTTCGTTAAAAATATGAAAAATTAGGAAGTAGAGAAAAGAAAAGGAGAAAAATCACGTTATTGATTACATCAAGAAAAACAACTATTAAAAATACATTTCATTTGTTCTTGTTTTTTTTTCTTCAATGTTTTTCTAGGCAAAATTGTTAACATCATTTAGGCAGATTAATTGAAACATTCTGGTATTTTACTTTCATTTAATTAACACATGTTAAATATTTTCAAAATTTTGTTTTTAATTTCTGCACGGTAGTTCATCAAGTAAATATCCTGTGATTAACTTAAGTAAATACCCTGTGTATCCCCGTTTTAGCTCCCTCATCTCTTCCTGGTCCCACCCTTCCCACTTCTTTCCCCATGATTCCCCTTCCACTGATAGGGGAAGTCCTCCTTCTCTACTACCTGACCCTAGCCTATAAGATCTCATCAGGACTGCCTGGATCCTCTTTCTCTGTGGCCTAGTAAGGCCATCCCACCAGGAGAAGGTGATCAAAGAGCAGGCAACCCCAGATCATGTCACAGACTGCCCCTGCTCCTCTTACTAGGAAACCCACATGAAGACTGAGCGGCCTCTGGGTTAGATCTGAGCAAGGGTTCTAGGTCTTCTCCATGTGTGGTCCTTGGTTGATGCATCAGTCTTTGCAGCCACCTTGGGCCCAACTTTTTTGGCTCTGTTGGTCTCCTTATGGAGCTACTGTCACTTCCTGTTCTTTCTATCTCCCCCTTCTTCCATGAGACTCCCTGAACTCTGCCCAAAGGTTGGCTGTGAGTCTTTGCATTGCTTCCATCCCCTGCTAGGTGGAGTCTTTCAGAGGATATCTGTGGTAGGCTTCGGTCCTCTTCCCTCTCTTCTACTGCTTCCAGTATCTATACTTTTTGCTCTTCTAAATGAGAATTAACCATCTTCTCTAGGATCCTTATTGTTGTTTAGCTTCTTTGGGTCTGTAGATTTTAGTATGTTTATCTTATATGTTTAATATCCACTTATAAGTGAGTATATGCCATATTGTCTTTCTGCTTCTGGGTTACCTGACTCTGGATGATCTTTTCTAGTTCCATCCATTTGCCTGCAAATTTCATGATTTTCTTGTTTTTAATAGCTGAGTAGTAATCCAGTGCAAATGTACCACAATTTCTGTATCCATTCATTGTTGAGGGACATACAGATTGTTTCCAAATTCTGGCTGTTACAAATAAAGCTGCTATGAACATAGTTGAGTCCTTGTTGTATGGTTGAGTATCTTTTGGATATATGCCCAGAAGTGGTATAGCTGGGACTTGAGGAAGCACTATTCCCAATTTTCTGAGAACGCACCAGATCGATTTCCAAAAATGGTTTTACATGTTTACATTTCCACCAGCAACAGAAGAGGGTCCCCCTTTCTCTACATCCTCTCCAGCATATGTTGTCACTTGAGTTTTTTGATCCTAGCCATTCTGATAGGTGTAAGATGGAATCTCAAGGTCATTTTGATTTATATTTCCCTGATGACTAATAAACCCAGAGTAGCTAAAAACAACCCTCTACAATAAAAGATCATCTGGAGGTATCTCCATCTCTGATCTCAAGCTGTACTTAAGAGCAACAGTAATAAAAACACCATGGTATTAGCATAAAAACAGAATGGTGGATCAAAGGAACTGAATTGAAGAACAAGATATAAACCCATACACCTACAGATTCTTAATCTTTTACAAAGAAGCCAAAACAGTACAATAGAAAAAGATAGTATCTTCAACAAATGGTGCTGGTCTAACTGGATGTCTACATGTAGAAAATTAAAATAGATTCATATTTATCAACCTTCACAAAAGTAAAGTCCAAGTGGATCAAGACCTCAACATAAAATTAGAAACACTAAATCTGTTAAAATTAAAAGTAAGGAAAAGCCTTAAGAGCCTCAAGACAAATTCTTGAACAGAACATCAACAGCACAGGCTCTAAGATCAACAATCAATAAATGGGGCCTCATAAAACTGAAAAACCTTTTGTAAAGCAAAGGACACTGTCAACAGAACAAGACTACAGCCTACAGACTGAAAAAAAAATCTTCACCAACCCTTCATCTGACTGAGGAATAATATCTAGGGTATATAGAGAACTCAAGAAATTAAACACCAACAAGCCAAATAATCCAATTTAAAAATGGAGTATAGAGCTGGACAGAGAATTCCAAAGGAATATCAAATGGCAGAGAAACACTTAAATAAATGTTCAGTGTCTTTAGTCATTTGGGAACTACAATTCAAAATGGTTCTCTTAGTAGACACTTTAATTCCTATATAATATTCGACCACTTAAAATAGCACTTAATTGAACAGATTGGTACATAAAAATTGTGCAGTACTTGCAGTAGTTTTCTTGAAAATCATCTTCAGAATTAAAATTTGTTACTCCAGA
This sequence comes from Pachyuromys duprasi, assembly GCA_028658305.1. Classification (NCBI taxonomy): domain Eukaryota; kingdom Metazoa; phylum Chordata; class Mammalia; order Rodentia; family Muridae; genus Pachyuromys; species Pachyuromys duprasi. Next base: position 37,425,934 of record CM053763.1, read on the forward strand.
AATATGGCCATTTTTAAGGCTCTTGATATTTACCACAAATTTCTTCCCAAAATGTTATATTTTAGTGTTTAAAATTTTACTACATTGCCCTTTTATTCTTTGATCTGAATTGAGCATTTCTTTCTGTGAAGTTGTTGAATTTGAGAATAGCAGAGTTGACACAAAGGTTTTGAGTTTGGCACCAGGTCAGTGGAGGCTTCTGAGCATCTTTTGGTTTTCTGTATTTGACAGGGATGATCTGGTCTCACAGCTACAGATCAGAGCTCGCACAGGCTGTGCTCCTCTTGTTATCAACAAAACTTCTTTGAAATAATGAGCTTTGAGGCCCATGGTTATTTGTGCTGAGTTGTTACTCAGACTCCCTGTTTTGTATCATCTTCCTGGTAGAAAACTATGTATTCATTGTAAACAAGATGAATACATAAAATAACTAAGAGGAACTTATTTCTATAAATTTAAATGAAAATATAATTGCATCACTTTCTTTTTCCCTTGTATGAGAAATTTTTTAATATTTATAATGTCATTTGTTTACCAATAATCACTTTCAACATATGTCACATTTCCTCTGGATGTATTGACACAAAGCATTTTATATTTATGATTTTGTTATCACCATGGCATCAAAATATACATAGCTATAATAAAACAAAACTCTGAGACCCTGACATTTTTCAGGGGGCATGGTAAGTCATTCATATTCAATTAAGTATCACTGGCATATCTTAGTTATTAAAGCATATTTCAGAGGCTAAAAAGGTAGCTCAGTGCTTAAGAGTGTTTTCTGCTCTTGCAAAGGAGCTAGGGTCAATCACCTATGCTCACAACTACCTGTTACTCCAGTTCCAAGAGATCTGATGTCCTCGTCTGACTTTCCCGAACCTTTGCATGCAGGCAGTGCATGTAGATTCATGTAGGTACACACATGTATAGATCAGAATGCCTGGGTTATATCAGTGCTCTTTTAGTGTGGGTATTCCTAGACTGCAGTGAGGTCCACAGCTCTCATATGATAATAGGAAAAGACATGAGAGCAATGTCCTTGCTCTCTGCCAGGTGAAGATACAACTGGGTGAACATCTGCAAAGAGGGACTGTACCAAGACTAGACTATTCTGTTACACTGATCTCAGATTTGAGAAAAATAAATTTTTATTGTTTAAACCAAAAAGAAAAAGGTGTGTTTTATAAAGTGAGAATAGACCATAATATATATGATAGCTCTTTGATTAGACATTCAATATTTTCTTTATGATTTTTCTTTGATTTCTTCATTTATGATAACTCTGAGTACTTGCATGTGGATTTGTGATTACTCAGCATGAATTCTTAGATGGATTTCTGAGCTAAAATTGTGGATATGTTTTGAAGGCTTCACTTTCTTCTTTTATTATAAAAGAAAAAAAAAAGATGGCAAAGATACAAGACAAAGTATCATGGCAACTTCACAACTCCAAATACTCTATGGTTGCTTTGGGATATAAGTAAATTAGACTTAAAAACGAGTATACTGAAAACTACTTAGATATGTTTCTGATTAATATTTATTTACTGCTTATGAAATGACTTTTTAAACAGTAATTTCTTCAGTTTTTTTTATGTAGAACAACAAAACTACAATTTTGTTTGCTTCGAAATTTATCAAGGACAGAATGCAGAAGCAGTATATGCTACATTTATTCCATTACTTAAAAATAGTTTTGTACAAAATTATAAAAAGTTTGACTTAATATGGTTAAACTATCCTGATTTTCATGTGTAAAATTATACAAGCTAATTACAGTAAGCATTGTGAATGCACACAGACCACCTCTATAATTATATATAAAAGTATACATTTCAATAGGAAAGCAGTCTGTATTTCTAAGTAACATAAGAGCAAAGAAACTTTAGGTATAACCAGTTTATCTTCAGGGTACACATTCCATGACACAGTACATGGAAAAACTACATATAATATAAACCTTACACTGTATGTTTCTTCTATTCTCTATACATATTATTATGATGAGGTTCACCTTATAGATTGGGCAAGTAGGAGACTGGTAACAATGACATCAAATAGAATTATGAAAACATATGTAATAAAAGTTATGTCTGTTCTCTTTCTCTCTGCCTTTCCCACTGCTGCACTTTACTATACATACCTTGTGAAGATGTAAAATACTATTTATATCAGTGGTTTTAAAACTAGTTCACAAGTCCTTTGGGGATGGAATGACCCTTTTAAAGGGGTTTCCTAAGATCATTGGAAAACATGGATGCTTACATTAATTTATAACAGTAGCAATATTACAGTTATTAAGTAGAAATGTAATAAATTTGTAGTTGAGGGTCACTACAACAAAAATAACTGCGTTTAAAGGTCACATCATTAAGAAGGTTGAGAACCACTGATTTTGATGAAGCAACCCATGGCCTCTCTTTGGGAAATCTGAATTGTACACATCATTTATTCTGTGCTTCAGTGCTATTATTCAGATAATAATAAAGGTTACTTGGGCAAAAGCACTGACACTAAAAGAGTTAATTTGATAATTAAGATGCCACAAAATGACAAAAAGGTAGGTAATGTGTACAGTGATGATCTGTTGGCAAAGGATGATTTATATCCTGGGAAGAACAGAGCAGGACGGTCCAGGGTTTTATCATGCTAAGCAGGGCACCAAGCAATTTAAAATTATAAATTATTTATATCAGGTATATTCCATTTACTATTTCCAGGCCACGATTGGCCATGGATTTCTGCAACCATGGAAAGTGAAGTCAGAGATGGTGATGTGAATAGGATAATACAGAAATATGTACCTAGAGTAATATCAAATGGTAAAATTTGATCCACTCACAAATTTTTGGTCATATAAAACACATTCTTAGTGTTCTAGTAGATTCAACGAGCATAAGAAGACTGTGTGATCTAGAAAGGAAGATACATAAGTAAAAAGTATCCAACTGTACATAACTATAGGTCAAAAGAAATAGATCCGTTACATGTAAAGAACAACTCAAGTGATTTGTATATTCCTTAGGTTAAGCTAGATGATCCAACAGCAAAGAATCTTTTCATACAGTTTTTTATAATGCTTGAAATATTTTATTTATTTATTTATTTATTTATTTATTTATTTCTATGTTTATCATTTTTTCAACACATAGAAATCTAAGTTTCAAATTAAAGACTTCCTAGAATTCAATGAAAATGAAAGCACAACATACCCAAACTTATGGGACACAATGAAGGCAGTGCTAAGAGGAAAGTTCATAGCACTAAGTGCCTTCAAGAAGAAATTTGAAACATCCCATAAAAGCAACTTAATGGCCCAACTGAAAGCTCTAGAAAAAAAAGAAGCAGATACACCCAAGAGGAGCAGACGGCTGGAAATAATCAAAATCAGGGCTGAAATCAATCAATTAGAAACAAATAAAACTATTCAAAGAATCAATGAAACCAAGAGCTGGTTCTTTGAGAAAATCAACGAGATAGACAAGCCCCTAGCCAAACTAACAAAAAGGCAGAGAGAAATGGTCCAAATCAGCAAAATCAGAAATGATAAGGGGGACATAACTACAGACACTGAGGAAATCCAAACAATCATTAGGTCTTACTACTAAAGCCTATATGCCACAAAATTTGAAAATCTCAATGAAATGGACAATTTTCTTGAGAGA
>CM053763.1:37430101-37451453 GCA_028658305.1 Pachyuromys duprasi
AGCAGGGCACAGGGGTCTTATATGAGACTGTTTCTACAATCAAGGACCATGTGTGGATGTGGCCTGGAACCCCCACTCCGATGGGGCCCATGATAGCTCAGTGTAGGACTGAAGACCCTAGTGAGGGAAACAGGGACTGTTTCAGTCATGATCTTGATGGCTGACTCTTTGACCCTCCCCCATACAAGCTGGGGAGTGACCGACTGGCTAGATCCCAGGGGAGGACATTTCAGCCAGCCCTGTGGAGACAGGATGAGCTGGAGTTGGATGGAAGGGGAGGAGGTCTTCCCCTGTTGGTGGACTTGGAGGGGGCGGGGAGGAGGGAGGGAGTGGGAGGGTGGGAGGGAATGAGGGAAGAGGATATGCCTGGGATGCAAAGTACCTAACCTGTGATTGATATAAAAATAAATAAATTAAAAAATAAACAACAACAACAAAAAATCTAAGTTTTACTATGATGAGAGTAGGTCATTTCCCTAGACACTAATGTCTGCATTTGATTTTGGACCAAACAATTAGTGTTTTGTACCATCAAAACAAATAGCCACAAGAAAATTGCTGAGTAACTTCATAGACAATTATCATTATAGTATGTCTCTGCCATTTTTGTGACTAATTTACAGATTTGGGTGTACCAGGGGGTCAAATAATATTTACTGAATATAACATTGTGAGCTTTAAAAACAAACTGCCGCATGTTATCTGTGTACATCACCTACATGTGTTGATATGCACATTCACCAAGATAAATATGTACATAAGAAGAAACATGTGTCTTCAGAGGTGATCATTTAGAAGTGAATAAGCAAGTGGTACGCTCCTCCCTCCTACTCCCAGCGTTCCTTTGTGGCCTGTAGCTTTTTGTGTAGAGTGAAGCCTCGAGGCCTTTCTTCATCTGCTTTCTCATGCATATTGTTGTCATCCTTATTCATTTGGCATTTGGGCAGTATGTTGGAGAGACTTTATGGGTGTAACTTCTGATGTTACTAGGAGACACAATCTCATAACAAAACCTCTGATCCTCTGCCTCATACAACCTTTCTGGCCTCTCTTCTTCAGTGTTCCCCGAACCTAATGTGTGGCAGTGCTTTGTAGATGAATGCATTGAGACTGGACTCTAATCTTCTACATTTTCATTGGTTATTGTTTTCCGTAATGGTCTCTGGTTGTTGCAAAGAGAAGTTTTCTTGGTGAAGGCAAGGACTACATTTATCTGTAGGTAGAAAAGTGAATGTTTTGATTATATTTTGAAATTGTGATAGTTGAGTAAAGCAGAGGTTTTTGGTCAATGTTGAAAACTCATATACAGACTGAGCAGGTTATATTTTAAAATATATTCACACACATATATACATACAAACATACAAATTTGACATAATTAATGGTAAAAGATGCCATAAATATAAAAGACAGAAATGAGAGGTATGTAAAAGGGTTTGGAGTGGCAAAGGGAAGTGGAAAACGATGTAATTATAATATAAAATAAAAAACAGTCAAGTAGTGGTGCAAGCCTTTAATTCCAGCACTAGGGAAGCAGAGCAGGGAATATCTGTGAGTCCAAGGCCAACCTGGTCAATAAAACAAGTCTAGGACAACCAGGGCTCTGTTACACAGAGAAACCCTAAGTCAAAAAAATAATAAATAAACAAAAAATTTACTTTGCCATATGTGTGTATGTATGCACATGTATGTCTATTTCCAGTCTTCTAGAGTTTATCAGCTTTATATGAAATAACAATCATTAGAAGCTCATGTTAATAATTAACTTGCTGGAGATCACTGTTCTTTGTATTTCCAGTTTTGTAGCCTCCAGGTGGGCAGACGGGCCCTATAAACACTATGACTGCCTGTTCTCTAAGGATGATAACAGGATCTAAAGTAGCATATGACTACATCCATATGTTCAGGGTTAAAGTAGTCTTTGGCTCTTTGTCATGCATCGTGACTGGCCAGCCAGCCAGTGCCAAATCAATCTGAAAATGTACCATCCTCTTCTTTTTCTCACTATGGATAAATCAGCCAAATCCCAAACAAGCCTTTCCCATGCTTAAACTTCCTCTCCATGCCTTTTAAAATGTTCTGAAGACATCCTTATTAAAGATTTTGTTGTAATCTCTTTAGAAATTAATGTTAAAAAAATCAGCAACCCAATGTTTTCTATTCTCTTACAGAAAAACCTGTTGTCCACTTATGCTGTGCACCATAGCAGCCTACTGCATAGCCATGATGAACCTGGCTTCGCTACACATTTCTAATCTTACCTATAATCTAGGCAGTAAAAGGTTAGGGAATGTCATTAAGCATTACAGCACAAGATGTCACTAATATCCTTAACCTAAATTAGCTGTCTTATAGCAGACAGTTTAGAAAAGTTATGGATCAGTCTCAGGGCTGCTTTGCATTAATGAACACACCTCACTAGGAGTTTTAAAGACCAGCAAAGCACAAGCTTTATCCTTGAGAATCTGATGGGGGTAACACAAAGAGAAAGCCTAATCATCTATTTTTCAAAGATCTCTAGATCCTTGTGGAATCTCAGTGGGAGTAGTAAAAAGGGAATAATTTAGACTGAAAATGCATTTTCCCACATAAACACAGGTAGTAAAAAGAACACAGTTGTTTATAAATCACTTTGTCTCAAGAGCCTTCACAACCCTATTGTGTTTGTTTCTGTAGTAATTTAAAAATGAACAACATTGTCATTGCTTTTTAACATTGTATTCTAGTTCTCAGTTTATCATATAATCTTTACTGAAATAAATACAGTTGCATTGTTGTTATTCCTTTTAACATACTATTTCAATTCTCAGGTTAGAATATATTTGTACCAAAATCAATGACACAGCTAGCGTTCATCAAGTATAGAGTACAAAACTGAGTTATGACATAATCTTTATCTTACTTAATCCTTATAATTTTGGGAGGTAACTGTTATTATATCTATTTTAAAGATTAAGAATCTGGGACCCAAGTGAAGTAAAATGATTTTTGGTAGGGACACCAGAAGAGCTTATCCCATATATAATCTTTCCCAATCTCTTTCCAAGTCCAAACTTTAAAACAAAAACTTAACATGGTTCCATATCTGCTTGTTCTGGAGTCAACATCATGTTTCCCAGTGCAAGGACTGGCCTTATCTACAGGTTAATATAAGGAATTGAATGGGAGAAAACAGGGAACAGGACAGGAGCTTACCATAGAGGGACTCTGAAAGACTCTACCCTGCAGGGTATCAAAGCAGGGGCTGAGAGACACAGCCAAACTTTAGGCAGAGTGTAGGGAATCTTATGAAAGAAGGGGGAGATGGAAATATCTGGAGGGGACAGGAGCTCAACAAGGAGAGCAATAGAATAAAAAAAAAAATCTGGGCACAGGGATCTTTTCTGAGACTGATTCTCCAACCAAGGACTATTCAAGGAGCTAACCAAGAACCCCTGCACAGATGTAGCCCATGGCAGCTCAGTGTCCAAGTGGGTACCCTAGTAATGGGAACAGAGACTGTCTCTGACATGAACTCAGTGGCCTGCTCTTTGATCATCTCCCCCTAAGTGAGGTGTAGCCTTACCAGGCCACAGAGGAAGACAATGTAGCCACTCCTGATGAGACCTGATACACTAGGATCAGAAAAGGGAGAGGAGGACCTCCCCTATCACTGGACTTGGGGAGGGGCATGGGAGGAGAAGAGGAAAGGAGGGTGGGATTTGGAGGGGATGAGGGAGGGGGCTACAGTTGGTATACAAAGTCAATAAACTGTAATTAATAAAAAGTAAATAAATTTTTTAAAAGAATTGAATGATGATACAGTGGTTTGTATTTTGTCTTCATAAGATTTTCAATAATGGGAATTAAACCTTGAGAAAATATTATCAAAATGTACACTGACTACTCTCCTTTCCTGCTAGAGGACTTGGATCCAGAATGAGACGCTTCTTCCCTGCAAAAGAGCAGTAGCACAGACATGGAGCCATAAATATGCCTTGGGATGACAGCTTGCAGGATTTAGTGAACATAAATCATCCCAGAAAGCCCTAAATCTCATGCATTGCCATACAGCATTTTAGCAGAATTACAAAGTCACTTGCACAGGGGTGAAATTACCAACTTACTTTGCTCCCATTTTTATAAGAAATAAATTTCAGACCAGAGCCAGGTTTGTGTTTATTTTGCTTGCAATCTCTTTTATAGTAGTTTTACAGTTTGGATTGCACGCAGTCCCCACAGAACCAAATGCTAAGGGTTTGGTTGCCAGACTGGGGCATTATTGGAAGGAGTTGGACTGTCTAGAATGTTGGCTCTTGAGAAAGCAAGCTCCATAATTGGTGACATGCTTTGATAGCAATATTTAGACTCTGGCCCCTTCCTCTCTTTCTTGGCTTCCCTGCTACCAGGAAACATGTTTGTTTCACCACACACTCTCTATCATGAAGTTCTACAATACCACAGGTCCAAAAGGAGAGGAACAATTTAAGCATTGACTGAAGCCACTGAAACTTTGATCCAAAATAAATCCTTCTCCTCTTAAAATGCTGATCTTGGGTATTTTACAGCAATGAAATGATGGCTAACCTAATAGATCTCATGTAAAGTTTGGTGAGACATTTACCAAGAAATTCTTCATCTTTATGAAACAATGAGGTTTTCCAATACTTGTGTGGTATATTCCACTGATGGGAGTTTTTATAGAAAATTGAAAATTTGCATTTCCTTTCCAAACCAAAAAATTAACTGGGTTTAAAATCAAGAGTACACTTAGGTATAAAATATTATAATGATTTCTGTATGCCTACAAACTACCTCATCAACTCACTAAGATAACATATCTATAGTTTTTATAACATTGCCATATGATTCTTCAGTTAATTTTAGATTTTGGTTTTTTTTTTCACTTTTTAATTGGTTGTATTGCCTTTTGTGCATAAACCTTACATCATTTGTATTCAAAGGTCAGGTCACTAAAGAATGTCTGATAGAGGAGGAATCAGAAATTCACATTGAATCTGCAGGTCTCTCTCTGTGTGACCTGAGCCAGTGACTTAGTCAAACAAATGATTTGCTCATCTTTCTAGTACTTCTTTTGCTGCCAACCTGAGAAGACAGGTATGAAAAAAGTAAAATGACATACTAAAGTAAGTTTTTTGGGGGGAGATCAAGACATAAAATAAGCTTTTTAGTAGATTTATAAAAAAGAACAGGTAATTTTTGAAAAATATTTAAAAATTATAATTTGTATTTTAATTATAAATAATTTCAGAAGTCTTATCTTTATAGGAACAAAGTACTTAGGATGTTGTTAAGTCATTACTTCCTTCAGCTAATTGTACCACGTTTTTAAATGTGAGTATGCCATTGCTTAGATGCTGGTACAGAAAACTTTTACAGGTGGCATAGGTATATTCAGTTCAATAGTACTATTTCAGCTAAGGGTGCAGCCCAGTGGTAGAGCACTTGCCAAGTATACACAAGACCATGCTTTTGATCCAAAGTAGATTGTAAGATTGGGTTTACTTTTAAAATAAGTAAATTATAGCTTTTCACTATTTCAATATTTGTTGGTTAAGTACTTTAACCAGGAAAAATGGCAATATTTCAAAAATGAAAAAAAATCATTATTTTTTTCAAGAAGATATAATGTGATAACTTTGTATGTACTGGATAATATATTCTCAAAAAAATGCAACAAAAATGGCCGACATGATGGAGCTCAAGAGGTGGCCGGACAGATAAGAACACTGACTGTTCTCCAAAAGGTTCGGGATTCAGTTCCCAAGGCCTGCATCAGGTGATTCACATGTGGGGCACATAAACTCACATAGGTGCACACACAGACTCATAAAATAAATGATAAGTATATAGGTGATAGATATATCTATTTTAAAATGACATAAATGAAAGAATAGATAAGATAATATTAATAGTTTCAAACTTTAATGTACTTATTAATGGAAAAATCAAATATGCACAAAATTTGTAAGGATATTGAATTCCTAAACATTTTCTACCAACCTGATACAGTTGATATTATTCATCTTTACAACAAAAACAGTAAAACATAATATTTAAGGTCATATAAACAACCCTTTAGCTAAATAGAACATATGCTGGCCTACAAAATATCTCTCAAAAAACCTAGAGATTACACTCATGCAAGCTATAGCCCTGGGCCACAGAGAAGATAAATATAAGTAGCCAAAAGATGTATGAAAATTCTCAAATATTTGAAAATTAAACACTATGCATCAAATCATACCATTTTCCAATGACAAGAATATTTTGAGAACACATAGTAATAAAAATAAAATCAGCACGTATCAAAATATATAGACATAGAGGTCCAAACGACAGAAATATGTTGAAAAGTAGATCATTTACATATGTTCAATCACTGGGTCTTTTTTTAAACAAAGTTTTGATAATTTAACAGGTAACACAGTTTTCAACAAAGATGGCTGGAGAAAATTTTGCTCCTTTGGAACCACTGCATCAACTCATATGCAGAACACAAAAGGTATCTTTAAATATGTCATATAGCTAAACAAAAATGACTAAACTCAAAAACTTGTGGAATAAAATAAAAATAAGCAAAAATGTGTTAGGATACCAATAAGTCATCAACTATTTAAATGACAAGTGGAAATTCTTTCTCCTTAAAAACCTTATTTATAAAACTTAACAGTAATCTAAGGTAGGACAAGGTTTTGTATCCAGAATATGTATTTCAAAAATAATGAATAGAAATTCTACAATTCAATAATTTCAAAATAAAAAATATTCTAATAGATAGACTTTGAAAAATAATGTATGCGTTGTTAATAGCATCTAAGGCAGTACCCTGCATCACAGATCACAAAGAAAGTACAAAGTTAAACGAGTAGGAGATAGGTTTACATATTAATTATGGTGAATAAGACTGGCAATATCAAGTGTGAAAAATCCACAGGCCAACAATTTAACCCTAGACCATCCATAGAAATGTAAAATGAATAAAGCCATTTCATAAAGTAATTAGTATATTTCTCAAAAGTATACTCTTATGAGCAGAAAACCATATTTCTAGTCATAATCATTTACCCTACAAGAATGAGATGCAACACCACGCATAATACATATTCACAAATACCAAAGCAGCTCTCTTCACAATAGCTAAAATCCAAGTGATTTATAGAATGTAAACTGAATAACTTTCAAAAACAATATAGAAGGGAGTAAGCTAGTTTTTTTTTAAAAGGTACATTTCACCATGAAAACATGGAATAAGAAAAATTTTACCTTTGTTGAAAGACGGCATATGAAGTGTGCTGTCACACTGAACACATAAAGACATAAGGGAACATTTTAGGGTGATGGGGATTTTCTGTGTTAGGAATGCAATGATAAGTACAGTCTATTACACTACACTCTTAAAGTGATTATATTTTATGTAAGTTTTACCTCAATAAACATGTTTTCAAAAATTTACATTTACAAGGTATTATTGTACAGTCACAACTGAGAGCAGAAAAATGTCAAATAAAAATTTTGTACTCTTGTTTGATATAGATTTCACAGAAGCATTTTCCCATCTCAATGTTAATGACTGTAGCTTAGCATGGGGTAATTGTAGACAAACTTCAGTAATGGAGTTGAAAATGAGGAGAAAAGCATGTCACAGAAGAGGAGAAATGCAGTAAAAATCGTCCCTCTCTGCAAGCTGAGTATATGCTCTTAGACTCAGTATAACACACACAACTTCTCTGCTTAAGAGCTCTGAATAAAGATCTAATGATCACTGGAAATCTGTTCCTGGTCCCTGCAGAATGTTATCACCCTGACCCTTCCAGCCTGCTGCACAAGAAGCAGAGCAAATTTTATTGGTCAGAGACTTTCAGAAAAGCAATAGTCAAACAATGTGGACTGAAGTCATAAGAGGAGCCAGGCTCTAAGGGAGACTGTCCAAGTCTGTCTCAGCAGGGCACTCACAACAAGCAGAGCATAGTGATATTTCATAAAATTTGGGGCATTGGCATATTTGAGTTAAGTAATACATTGGCTTCTCTATTGTTGTTATTGGCTTCTACTTGTTTCAAGGTAAATATATCTTTTATAATTGTAATGGTGGAAGCCCCCCCCAAAAAAAACTGTGTGAATAATGCCAAGTTCTGCCATCACATTAAATACGCATCCACGGATAGAATAAAAATTGGAAACAACACTCATAAATGTGGAATTATTCTTCTTTCAATGGCCTTTATTCAACACTTTCTCCAGATCGCTCATTACCAGAAATGTATTTGTTATAATATAATATCTAAGATGCTTAGCTAATAAAAGTGCTTATTAAACTAGTATTCTGTAACAGAAGATTCTAAACTGTTTTCACAGAGGCCTAGGATAAATAATATAAAATAAATCTCACCTATGAAAGCAGGCAGTTCTACCTACTCTTGTGTGTTTTACAAATGTTGCAAGCCAGCAAGAACCTATGGTTGTAACTATTTAGCTTTGCAAACATATTTACACTTCTAAATGAATATAGATTCCATATGTTTAATCTCCAGCACGGTACTTTTAAATCAATTACCTCATGACAACACTTTTATTTGGACCAAATGAATCAGCCCCAAGGACATAATGATGTACACAATTACATGATCAGTACATTTTTTCTAGTCACATTAAGTATCATAATATTTGCATATTGTAACTCAAAGCTTCTTTCCTGAATTATGAGGTCCTGGTTGCACAATTCGGAGGAATCTGAGATGAACTCTCATGCCAGTACCTACAGCTTTGGAAAAGGTTTTCCTGACAAGACTGGACTTTTACAACATTCTCAAACATCATTCCAAATACTTTCTGATGAAATATTTTGTTTTATTATTTATCTTCTCATTTTTGCTCCAAAATTAAAATTCATAAATTATAATTTTATAATAATTATTAAACATTATTAAAATGTTTAGTAAAATGATTAACTTGCATATAGTTAAGTATCTTACAGATACACTTTCAAAAGTAATCATACGCCAGGTACAGTGTGCAAGCTTGTAATCCCAGAACTCAGGGAGGCAGAGGCAGGCAGATCTCTGTGTTTGAGGCCAGCCTGGACTACAAAGCAAATCCAGGATAGCTAAGGCTACACAGAGAAATCCTGTGTAGGGAAAAACAAACAAACAAAACCAGTAATCATAAACTCTCTAAACTTCTTTTACTATTTAAGTAAAAATTCAACGCTTTTTTACTTCTTCAATTTCACTGTTCTTAAAGGCATTGTCTTTAAAAACTCCTATATGAAATGGAAGCTAAATTTTCTCTTCCAATGAAAAAACTGAATGTATTCATTGGGAACTTTTGCAGCCAACATTAAGTCCTGCTTTGAAATCATCACCCTATTTATAGATAATATTAAAATGTGTTAAAATATCAATTATAAATAATTGAAAGATATTGAACATAAAGGATACGATAATCTTATATAATAATATGCATATATGAAAATGACATGATGAAACCTATTATTATATACTATTATACCCTTATTAGCAAGACATTTTTCAGGATCCACTGTCTACTTAATTGCTTTTTCCAATTAACATAATCATTTTCCTCTCAATTTTCCACACTGGATTAATGTAACATAAATCCCATCCAATATAAAAGAAAGTGTTTTTCAAGTATTTTTAAAAAGTGACATCTCAGGAAAATAACTATACAAAATAACATAATGCATTAAAATGCAATAAATACACAACTATACATAGAGACTTTTCAAATGTAATTTCCTTTCTTTTTCAAGGGTTCTGAAGAGATGGGCCAAAAATATTAGCTAAAAGCAATCAAATAATATGTGAACATAAGTAACTGCTAGCTACTTTCAAAATGGGCTTTAAAATGTTTGTTTTCTTAAAGATTTCATTTATTTTTATTTTATGGGAATGGGTGTTTGACCTGCATGTGTGTCTGTGCAGCGGGGGCATGCCTGAAGCCCTAACAGAACCACAGGAGAGCATTGGAGCCCTTGGATCCAGAGTTACTAGATTAAGAGCCACCGTGTTGCTGGTAACAGAACCAATGTCCTCTGCAAGAACAGCTAATACTCTTAATCTCTGAGCCATCTCTAAAGTTCTAAAATGATAGATTTTTTAAAATAAAATTTTTCTCTCTCTCTCTACACACACACACACACACACACACGTATCCAGATATAAAACATAACCATTATTGGCTCCTGTTTCTTTCATGTCTCATGAGCCTACAAACGAATCCAGGATTCCACCTTTGCAGCAGATTGAGGATTTAATGATGTCTTGCTACCTACACTGTAACCGCCTTGCTCTGAATCTGACACATCTCCTCTCTTACCTGCATTATTACAGCAGTTTCACACTCGGTCTTCTTGACCTCATGCTTTCTTTTTATAAAATTTAGTTCCATCATGTAATTTGTCTTCTCAAAACTCTCTGAGTGCTTCTTTTGTAGTTGAAACGCTTCTTCTTTTATAGCTTAGTTTATCTTTCTCTACAGCTGTCTCGCTGCTCCTTCTCCCGTAGCCTATGGCTACCCACCCAAATCTACCACAGCCATTTATGATGCTAAGCTGGCCCTTGCACTAATTTCCATTATACCTAAGTGGCTAGCTCCCTGTCTTTTTTTCAAATGTTAACATAAGATTACCAGTTACCAATGGTAAATGTGAACAATACTATGTACTTTTTAGTGAGGGTTGTCTTTTCCCATGATCCATGATGATGGGGATACTGTCCAGTTGTTTGGTTTGGTTTGGTTTTGATGACTGTAGCTTTAGAATCTACACAGTGCATAGAACAACGAAAGCATGCAATAAATATATCCAAAGCATAAATTTATACCCAAAGGGATAGGTAAACTAGACACCCATTTCCCAACCTCCATAATTCCTTACTCAGAGACACATGAAGAATTTCTGCTAGAGTTCCCAGATATTTAAAACACACAAACTGTGGGCATGATATAGAAATGTAGTTTTCGGATATATAAGTAAGGCCAATTAAGGGATTATAAAGTAGATTTGTGATGTAATAAAAACAAGCATTACACTGATATCCTTTAGCATAAGACTGAATAATATTTGCAGTTCAGTGCATTCTGTACAGAAATGTTTTGTAAGATTCCTAAAAACTCTTTTCTGTGTGTCAATTTATAAAATTTACTACATTATTTGCAAACTATTAAATTGTGACCAGAAAAAAAGGGAGAATTGAAAGTATGGATTGCAAACATTATTTATCCTCTACTATCTCCTTCCTATTTTTCTAAGTATCTTTTTGATCCAAAAACATTACTGTTATTATTATGTAGTGAAATATAAATAATGAAGTTATGCTAAGTACCAGAAAGGTCTTAATATCTCTTTGCATCCTAATAAGATGCCACGTCTTTCAATAGACTCCACTCTGTGTTGAACCTGATTCATAGTGTACTACTGCTTCAAGTTCTGTAAAAGCATATCCGCAAACTCCATTGAATGATTGACGGTATATCCAGCAGATATTAATTACATCCTATATAGTTTATTGTAGAAAAAATAATCTTCTCTAACTTGATTTTTCTCTGAAAGCCAAATATCCTTACAAGAAACCATAGTAAGCCAGGTGTCTCGGGTTTTCTCATCCTGTTCCAAAGATTGCATAAGACTTCCCACAGGTCATGGGTAGAACTCTGGTCTTATTTGGAGATGGTACCTCATTTTCACCACCATCATCCCATTCTGCCATTTTCAGAGACCCAAATCCCATCTGGTCATCCAAAGTCAACAATGTCAAACTGTTTTTGTGTGTGTCCATCCCAATCTTGTGGCTACAACAGCCTGTGCACGCAACATTTTAACGTCATTCCCCATGTCCTACACACCCTATATAAAAGCCTTGTATTTTCCAAAATTTTCACTTACAAGCAAGAGTTTTATGGTCAAAGAACTCCTAAAAGCTCTTCCTCAGGGACATGCTACCATTACATTTCTAGAAGAAGAAAACTCCCTTTCTCTGTGATGTAAATCAGGAGCACCTGTTGTGAATATGCATAGAGTGCACAGGACTCTATGTTCTTAACCTGCCCACAGTGGTAGACACAGTGTAATATGTCCATCCTAGTGCTTCAAGGGTTCTCTTTTAGTACAAATATTTCAAGATTTAAGAAAACAAGAAACCTGGGGGGGGGGGGGACTGGTGAACTTAAGAAAATGAAGAGAATTTTAACTCAACTTGTGGTCAGGAAAGGAAATAAAACAGGCTAATGATAGGTGAGAATGAGCAAAATACATTATATGAATTTATGATGTCAAAAATAAATCACAGTATATTTTAAAATAATGGCCTAGTATAGGAAATGCCATGTAGTAATCAAAAAGCATATCAGTCGTTAACTAAGGGTGTAAGATTTGGAGTTGTTGCCAGAGGTAACAACAGTACACAGGTAATTTGTGGGAGAGTAAGAAATGTATTTCCTATTATTATACACTGTAATGGTGTTGTATGTATACCCACAAATATACAACCCTGGATACTGGTATGTTATTGTATGTCAAGTGTACCTCAATAAAATAGTCTTTTTCTTATGGCTTATATAGAATGAAATACTGCATTTTTTACACTATAAAGTGTTTCAATGGTAAATTACATGATCTTTTGCTGATAAATTCTGTTCAAGTTAACACTTGGAGAGAATATAAAGATGATGATTGGGTTCAGCTAATGATGAAGAGAATTCTCAGATCATACTGGAAGAATATGAACATGGTTCTAGTAAAAAAGAGTAGATAGTAACTTCCTACTTTTTTAAGTACCGACTGCTTGGAACATTTGTAGAACATGGGCAAATATATTTTAAAAAATTACATGAGTAGAAGTTTACTTTGTCATTAGAGAAAGTAATATACCAGGAAACATCAGGAAGAAAACACAGAGCAGCCCCCAACTCTTTCATGTAGAAACTTCAGAAAGGATGAAAATAAAGTTTTGATATACTTTTTGAATAATAAGTGCAGGAAGTAAAATTAAAGCATGTTTGAGCTTTTTTTCAAATTTACCCATTCACTCAACTTAATGCGGAGATTAGCTCATGTGTTTTGTATGCATGCATGCACGTCTATGAGAAAACTCGATTCATAACCTAATAAAGTAATGTAAGAACACTCTAACTGAACCCATATCAAAATTGCTTGAGTCATTTTAGTAGAAACTAAAACTACAGTGCTGAGAGTTTCCTAAGCATGAAGCAAATATTTCCCTGAAATGAGACTCTGTGCAGGAGCCTGCAGTAATTCAGAACTACATTATTACTCATGTATTGCTGATATAAGTCGCATATTTATCAAGCTCGAAGACATCTCTGTCTCCAAATAAAAGGTGAGTTAGCAAATAGGAGTTTGGGAAACGACCTTGATGCCACACTGCTGGCAGTGTCAATCAAAGCTGACTTCTGCCTAAGCAGGGACCAGGGCTGGAAACTGGCACAGGATGCTGTCCAAGGGATCCTGAACTTGATGAAATCTTAACAACCTGATGAACAGATATCATGTAACATACAATCTCCCACAACACTGTTAGGAATGCAATAATAAGTAAATGGATAAGCATAATATGAAAAATTGGATTTCAGAAAGGTTAAAAGAATTATTTTTGACAATAGCGATTGTGTGTTTTAGTGTAGTTACTTAGCAGCACCTGCATGTTAACAAAGTTCTTGCAGTATTTTGTCAACACTCAAAATTCCAAGGATCATGTTTACTCCCTTCTTATTTAGAACATAGATTCAGAGAGTAGGAACTCTAGAGCTGTTATGTGAAGTCCTAACACAAAATCTTTACTAATAAATCAGTGCCAGACAGGGGGGAATAAGAATGGACTTGTGGGCTGGGCAGTGGTGGCACACATCTCTAATTCCAGCACTCAGGAGGCAGAGACAGGTGGACCTAGGAACTCAAGGTGAGCCCAGACTATACAGTGAGTTTCAGGGCAGCTAGGGCTAGACAAAGAATGGACACAGTGTCTAATCCCAGGTTAAAACCTAGACTAGATCTAGATCCCCCTAACAATAGCTGTTGTACCCACCAGGAGAAAATATCTCAGCTCACTCCTAGGGGTAAGCACCTTCCTGTAACTCATCAAGGATAACATGCATATATCTGCAAGGCAGAAATATGAAAATTGGTGTTCTTTTGATCAAACTTAGGATGCTTTCCCAGATGAATGGCACTCATTTTAGGATGTTTCTCTCAACATTACTCAGAGAAAATCAAAACTAGAACTGTTTTTTTAAAACTTCCAATTTTTCCATCCTATTAAAAAGAAAGATAATGATATGTTTCTTATTTTAAACATTTTAATTAGATATAAAATTCAAAGAAGAGGTCCTAAGCTTTCACTATTTCCTAGCAACCATTCTCTGATACACAGGTATCTGAAACCTCTTCAAAATGCTGACCTAATAATCGGTTTTTAAGGATTCTGTTCAGGCAGTATGGATGAATTCAAGTTTTGTCACCTATAAACTAAGTAAATGGTGATATTATGTAGGCAAATCAGCTTTGGTTTGTTTTTTTTTATTATTTCTGAATGCGTCTACTGATTTATATTTGATTCTTATAAAAATAAAGGTAAATTAGATAGACAAATAGGTTATTAATTAAATGAAGTGTCTGCAGCTGATCTGTTAACTTACTCGTTCTAAGTTTATAAGCACATCCACCTGTGTTTGCTTCTGGCTAAAACTTGGCGTTCACAGTTGATGGTGAAGATGCAAATTGCTCTTCCAAAGAGCTGTTTATATTGGTTAAGCTGCTTTTCCATGCAAAGCAGTGGGAAAACAGTTTCTCAGGCTTCTCAGGATTTGTTTAAATCTATTGTGTTAAAAAATATGGCTTACAGTCCCTTGCTGAAGTGAAGACTCAGGCAACGCATTTAAATTTAACAAGCCTCTCAAGTACTTGCAAAATAACACTATCATCTGCATTATTGACTACAGTGTCTACTTCCACTCAAGCACAAAAGCTCTGCTGATGTTCATGGATCCAAAAGCTGAAACTATAAATGGACAAACCGACAATGTCACTTTTCTTCTGTGAGGCAAGAAGCTATGGTAATAGATTTTTTCTCTTAATTTCAATTTTATTGAAATGTTTTTTTAACTAGAAAATCGACAAACCTTTGTACTCTGTACTTCTGAAGGTTTTTTTCTTCTGTATCTTTGCGAAAGTGTGGGATGATTTTCAGAATCTGAGAGGTGTTTCCTTTCACTACATAAAGTTCATTTTTGCCAGGGATGGTGCTGTTTTAGATACAATTAAGACTTAGTTACCTAGCTTGCTGAAGTAGCAAGTTGTTCCATCAGTTTTAGTATTCGTATCTAAAACTCCCATGTTAGTGATCTTCCTCTACGTGGTTCCCGTCAATCACAGGAAGAATATATTAGATACATCATAAAACTTCTGCATCGTCGTGACTTCTCTGGATCATACATGGACAGTGTTGAAAATGTTGGGGTTTGGAAAGCTATTTACAGGCCCAGAGAGAGACTAAAATGTTTAGATTTTTTTTAAATAATTGAAATCAAAAGTTTGCATTTTGTGTTTCTCAAAAAGAAAACCTTAGAATGGCAAATAAGTTGATCACAGTGGTAGGCATATTCTATATGTTTACAAAGATAAGTAAGCAGTATTTTGCTGGGGGATTGCAAAACAGAGTGCAGGAGTAGAGACTAAAGCAGGCTTTGATCTCATTTTGAATTTTGGATTGCGAAAAGACACTTCAGACCAAATAAATGAAAGCCACAGTCTAATCTTCAAAAGACCCTAAAAAACAATTGATTTTCCCCATTTATCTCTTTTGTTAGGTAGGAAACAAGTCTGAATTGATAATAGTTATACATAAGCACCAGGTTAGAAGACTTATTTGTGGGAAGCATATCCAACAGCTGGAATGCATGAAGTACTTACTGCCTGTTCAGCCAGAGTTCTGACCATAAGCTCTAAATTTCATGGACAGTTCATTCACACTCTGAGAAAAATGGCTACCTACACATGTCAGATGGTCTAAGATATGGACACTTATCAGGGTACAGGTTTGATTAACAGGTGAGGAGTCCTTCATGAGAGCGCTTAGTGAGCTTCCCAATTTTGTGGCTTTGTTTTACTCTCATTCTTCTGTTGGTTTCTCTGTGAATAAGGGCCCAACCTAAGGAGAATGGGAGAGCATGACAGTGGATGTGTGCCACTAATTTGACTTCTTTGGCTAACTTTTGAGATTCTCCATATTGCAACACTAAATCTATGGTTTTAAAATGAGTGACCTTGCACATTTCTTCAGCTGCTTATTTTTCTAGGATTGTGTACAGCAACTGTAAAAATAAATCTTAGTGTCTACATACAATGCTACATAGATAATTTGATCTCATCTGGTATAAGCAATTTGAGACTTGGCGCTCCTCCCCCTCCCTCACTGCTGTCCCAATTTCTCTGGTAGATGGGTGCCATCACAACAGACTCAGGGAAATTCAGCCACAATCTTCAAGACAGCTTGGTTTTCTTTTAAAGAGAAAACATGGCCTTCACTTCAGTACTCCTACTAAATAAAGACTATACATGGGAGAAAGTCTACTCATGGTAATTAATTTAAGCGACAACAGTATTCTCCCTCTGTTCGCTGGAAATTCTTTTCTTTCTTGGTACTCTTGAATAGCTAGCATTACAGTAAACCAAAAAAATGCATGCAGTGTTGTATGCCACAATTATTTCCCAGGCTTGAGACTGAGACTCTTAAATTGTTTTGACTAGGCAGCTAATAGCAATTTAGATAATTCTGCTCAAATTCAGAGACATGAGATGTGAAGCCATGGCTGTGTTCCAGCACATTCTTCTTGTCAGAACCATTTAAATCACCATGTTACACAAGTACATACTGAAACTCAACTTTAAGTGTTTTATTTTATGTACACTTCTTTTTTGTCCAGAAATAAAATATCTAAATACAGACAGTGTAATGTTGTATATGTATAGCTTTCAACAATACTTGAGCTGAATAGATGCTTTGTATATTAAATTTCTTTTTAATGAAGTTCACAGCTACATTGATAAAATTGTTTCCTTAGATCCTTTTGTTCTTTTTAACCAATAACAAGCAGAGGGACAAGTACAATTTAATATTAATAAGCAGCTCAAATAACACTTGGTTAAACTATATACAATACAAACCATTCATACAAATGAAGACTAGGATATTGAGTTTGTTACAATATGTGTAGTAAAGATAAGACAGACACTTATAACTTACAAGGTGTCTGCCAGGCATTTCCCTTCTTATATAATGATCAGAACTTGTATTAAGCAGCCTTAGTTGGTCTTAACATTGCAAAGGTCCAGTGATAGGCAAGAAAAGCTGTAATCCCAGTGTCTGCCCACATGTAAATTCCAAATGTTTGCTCATCTTTACTAAGAACTGGCTCTTCCTTCCAAAGAAAGAAAAGCCATCCAGTATCACCTTGAATGTGCCTACTGTATGCTGGGAAAAGGTTACTACACTTTGTTGTGTTCATAAAATAAAGAATACTGAGCTCTAAAGACACATTTTTTTCCATTTAACAAGCATATAACTCCTACAGTAATATTCACCAGCACAGCTACTCCAAGCAGTAGGAATGCATGAGTGGGGATTATTGATTAGCATGGACTCAAGACCTTAAAAGAGATTTCCATAACAGTGTGTTAGACACATCCTCTGTCTAGTTAATTTTTTTTATTCGATCATAGTTTATCCTGAACCATCATGAGTCAGGCAATGAAAGCCCTCTCAAAGGGAACCGTGATAGATGCAAGCTGAAATGTGCAAGAGTGAGTGCTCATGTGCCTCTGTATGTAATAGCATGTCTTCAGGTGAGACTCTGAGATCTATGGTGATTTACAACTACGCCGAGAGATGAAGGTGACTGTGCAGAAATTACATGAATTGTTTTCCACTAGCATGTTTGCACCAGTCAACAAGAGCAGCAGTGTAGACACATTCCAGGCAACAGATGTGACCTTCTTCCTTGAGGTAACAGCCCTGTCCTATGACCTTTAATTCTTCAGGCTTCAGTCTCAGGCCCTGTTCATCCTCATCCTGAGGGGAAGTAAGGTGTGTCACTGTGGTAGTTGTAGTCAGGGCATACTTTCTGTACTAGTTTATAGTCCGTACTATAAAAGGAAATGTAAATGCAGATCACCTTGAAGGGCTTGGAGCAGAGCCAGGATACGTGACTTTGGGTCTGCTCCTGGTAACAGGTTTTTGAAGGGTCGTAGTTGCAGAGTGTGTTCTTGGTAGCCTTGTCAACCTTTTCGTATTCAATGCGACAGTTGAAGGACTTGGAATCTTTGGCATCAATCACGGTTTGTTGTGCCAAGTCGAATTCCACGATTTTTGTTGGGGGCACCAAGCTGACAGATACATTCCCTTGACCAGTGGAATTATGCCTGAAATAAACACTGAACGTCCCGTTGCCATGATCGACAATTTTCCCGGTTATCAACAGGTTTAACTTCACTGTCTTGATGTTGGAATGAAAATCACCCCATCCAAACATTTTCTTAAACTTGCCAGTCTTAACAATGGGCCGTCTTTTGGCCCTGGGCCGAGGTTCCTGAAGGTCTGTGGAGTTCCTCAGCCAGTCCCAGAGGTCTTGCTCAGAGTAAGGTTCTGGGGTGTCGTAGCGCAGGTCCAAATCTGTGTCATTCTCTTTACCACGGAAAGTCTGTGAGAGGAGCCGACTGATTGACAAGTCTTTGCTGCTTTCTGTCCATATGTGCTTTAGTGTGGATTTGCTGCTTCCCGACTTCAGAAGTTCCGACTTTCCACCGTTTGTTAGGTTGGCACACGTGACCTGAGAAGAGAATTTAAAAGATGGGTGTTTATTTACATCCCCACATCTAAGAATACGCAGCGCACACATTCCAGCCCTTGCTGGGAGGCGCAAAATTAAATGATGACTCTCACTGTCTGTTATTGTGCTTAAGAGCACCTTCAGTGTCCGGCCACTGTTTATTAAGCTGTGATAAAATACCACTTCTATTTCTGTTCAACAGTGGGAAAGGGGAGGTGTCAGTGGTTAGAAACCACAAAGCATGACCTGAAGATCCATATAAAACATTGACTAACGAAGGAAAAGGCCGCCTAGCATGAGTAAGCCAAATTGAATTCAAATATAAACTAAACTTTAGTAAATAATGTCTCAGCCCCCAAACCCATCTTTAAAGTAAACTTTAAAATCATTGTGTTCTTTTTCTGATTCAGAGTCACCATAAGTTCTAAAACTATATGATCCTCTTAAATATGTCAGCTGATTCCCTATTTACTTTTTGTTTGCTTATGTGACTAAATCAGAATTAGTAGCTTTACAAAGAATGTGGCATGTTTTAACTTGTAAACACACACACACACACAAATGTCCCTATTATCACCAATCATAAGCACCAGGCACAACACAGAGGATAATTTTTAAACTTTCAGGGCTTAAAATGTGGTTTAAGAAAAGAGTTTTAAGTGATAACATCCAATATTCACTAGCGGATAGACATTTGACAGTCTGAAAAGCAGCACAAAGGAGGTCACTTCAAGTGAGACTGTAAGAGTCACATTCGGAAGACACTCTCCAAGATCCCATCTTGCCTCTGTGAAATAATTATTCCCTCAAAGAACCCCAGGGTACAAAAGAACCAGTACTTCAAGGGTCTCAAAGCAACAATTGCTCATTCTGACATGGCACACTCGGGACAAAATCTGTAAGCATAACCCAGAACCCACAGAAAGCAACAGCCAATGCAAGCAAACCATTGGCCATATGGACTGACTCATTTGGCTGAGGTTACTGAGGGAATCCCACAGATGCCCACTGAAAACCTTAGTTTCCCCCCCAAAAATTTCAAATATGAATCTTATTACTATACATCAGCCTCTTTGGACTGTTCTTCATCTAAAAAGTTCTCAAAGTAAAAGACAATTGCCAAAGAGCTCTCTTATATATAGCCACGGCTAGCCTCAAACTCGTGATCCTCCTGCCTCTACCTCCTTCAGCAAATCCTACTGGTGTGTATACTCACTAATAAGTGAATATTAGACATATAATGTAGGGTAAATATACTAAAATCTGTACACCTAAAGAAGCTAAGCAATAAGGAGGATCCTGGGTAAGATGATCAATGCACATTCAGAAAGGCAAATGGTATAGATATCAGAAGAGGGTGAAAACAAGGAACAAAACAGGAGCTTACCGCAGAAGGCCTCTGAAAAACTCTACCCAGAAAGGTATAGAAGCATATGCTGAGACCCATAGCCATTCTTTGGGCAGAGTGTAGGAAATCTTATGAAAGAATGGGGAGATGAAAGACCTAGAGGGTCAGGAGCTCCACAAGGAGAGCAACAGAAGCAAGAAATCTGGGGCCAGGGGTCTTTTCTGAGTCTGAGGTCTTTTCTTGGTCCTTGGGTCCAACCAAAGACCATGCATGGAGATAACCTAGAACCCTTGAACAGATGTACCCCATGGCAGCTCATTATCCAAGTGGAACAGGGACTAAGCGGAACAGGGACTGTCTCTGACATGAACTCAGTGGATGGTTCTAAATCACCTCCCCCTGACTGGGGGATGGAGGAAGGGATGCAGCTTTGCCTGGCCACAGAGGAAGACAATGCAGCCAGTCCTGATAAGACCTGCTAGGCTGGGGTCAGAGGGAAGGGGAGGAGTCCCTCACCTATCAGCAGACTGGGGAAGGGTTGTGGGAGGAAAAGAAGGAAGGACAGCGGGATTCAGAGGGGACGACTGCGGGGGCTTCAGCTGGGATACAAAATGAATAAATTGTAATAAATAAAAACAAATTATAAAAAATAAAATAAAAAAGAGCTCTCTTGTGTGAGGTACACTAGGAATTAGAGCTCTGTTCTAGACCACGCCCACCTGTACCTATCGACTTATCGATGAATGCCTCCTGATATGGCCCAGATCTCTACCAAGTATATCCTTCTATCAGATGCTCATGATGGTAAGAGTCTTCACCAGTTCCTGGAGTGCACAAGCTTGGGAGCCAGACTTACTAAGATTCCAAGTTCTGTTCCAAGATTCCAAGCTCCGCTGCTTCCTTGAGACCATATAATTGATGTGGGACCATTTTCACAAATACCAGTCAAAGATGTTCTAGTTGGAAAACTGCTGATCTTAAGAAATATTGCCTCTGGAAATCAATTTGGCGCTTTCTTAGACAATTAGAAATAGTGATTCCTCAAGACCCAGCTATACCACTCTTAGGCATATATCCAAAAGATGTTCAAGTACACAACAAGGACATTTGCTCAACCATGTTCGTTGCTGCTTTATTTGTAAT
>CM053763.1:37451953-37484516 GCA_028658305.1 Pachyuromys duprasi
GATAAGCTGGGGTTAGATGGAAGGGAAGGAGGTCCTCCCCTGTTGGTGGACTTGGAGGGGGCAGGGAGGAGGGAGATGAGGGAGGGAGTGGGAGGGTAGGAGGGACTGAGGGAGGGGGCTACGCCTGGAATTCAAAGTACCTAACCTGAGATAAAAATAAATAAATTAAAAAAAAAGAAATATTGCACTGATGTCCATGTAAACCTATTGCATCTAAGATAAAATATGTTTTTCTCATGAGTTTACATCCCGTGACTTCACTTCACCTTACAAAACCAAGGCTAAAACACTGGAGAGACTAACACAAAAACTTTAAAAACAAAATTCAAGCTGAGAATTAATATCCTGTTACATCTGCTTGCTTTCTCTAAGGCAATATGCCTTAGAAACACACAAGGATCAAAGTAGATTTTACCAGAGGTCATACAACTACAGAGACTTATATTCTAGGAACAGGATATGCTTTTGAAAGGATAGACAGATAACAGAGTGGGCATGGTCAAGCCTAAGTGGAATAAAGGTCAGGCTTATGTTCACAGTCATTGTTCAGACTTTTAATTCATCACCTACCAAACAAATCAAAACCCTAGATGGCTAAGATAGATCATTACCATCTTACAGGGACTTTAGGAAATTTAGAGGAGGGTATATTGCTACCAACTTTCCTGCTCTTTGATCACCTCACCCTGATGGGGGAGCAGCCTTACCAGGCCACAGAAGAAGACAATGCAACCACTCCTGATGAGAGCTGAAAGACTAGGATCAGAAGGAAGGAAAGGAAGACCTCCCTATCAGTGGACTTGGGAAGGGGCATGTGTGGAGAAGGGGGAGGGAAAGTGGGATTGGGAGAGGAGGAGGGAGGGGTTTATGGGGAGATACAAAGTGAATAAAGTGTAATTAATAAAAAATAAAAAGGAAAAAATAAATTTAGAAAGAATATTGAGTATTCTGTCTCCTTTCGATTCTTCCCTTAAATTGGTTTCTGTATTCCCTCTCCACCCAAATTGTTTCCTATCTATAGTTTCTCATAAGTATTCAAGAATGGATCATGTTCAAGAAGCATTTATTACTAATAACATAAAAAATTTAAGGCAACTAATGCTTTGGAACATGGACTAAATATTATGAATATTTAAGTCATAAATGTTATGACTTAAAGAAATGAAATGGAAGGGGCAATATTATTTGAAGGAGGGGAATTAGGCAAGGAATGTATATAGAATAAGTATGAAATTAATTTCCCAACTCTCCTTTTGCCTAATTATCTAATCTGTTATACGCCAATTTTCGTTTCTCATATAAAGAGAAAATCATGATACTTTCAGAGTTAATATTATCCCACACAATAACAAAATAGTAGAAGCAGCTGAAGTTATTTTAATAAATTCCCTAAATTTAATGCATTTCAAAGCATACTATTTTAGGATGAAGTTATATACTCAGCAATAGTGCACTTGCCAGCTTCTGTTAGACCCTGGATTCAGAATCCGGCAATGAGAGAAAAGGGGGAAGCATTTTACTATGGTATAACAAGGTTATCAATTATAATCTATAATAGATTTTAAAACTTACCAACACTAAATTGGTAAAACTAGTATTGATCTTTTAATTTGAGGATGCTTTTTTAATGAGTGTTGGTCTTTCATATTTCAGTAAAATCTGCTTTGTGGTTAAACATCCAAGCGTGTAATTGCCAACTATACAAGCATTGTCTTCCTACAATCCTCATATTTATTCTTTAGAATAAAGGACATAAATGCATGTACTTTTCCCTGGTGCTTTTTCTAGGAGTTAGGTGTGTTCCCATTGTTTGCCTAGCGAAGATAAACTCAGGCATGCCCAGAGAGGCTTTTAAAGTACTTTACCTCAGAATCAACAAAGGACTGAAATGTGATACTTCTGCCATGAGCTTGTTAACAAACCATGGTGAAATTGTCCCAATACTTAAAGGGAAAAGCACTTACAGTGCAATTTTTCAACAGCTTGTGGAGCGTAAAATGGGAAAACTATAGAAGTGGGCATATGAGATATAAAAGGGAAGAACTACTGTATCCAGAAAATGTTTTGATTCTAATGAACAAACAGGCCTCTGATTTTCAGGCAGAGATCCATTGTTTAGCTCTAAATTATATTCTTCACTCACAGTGATTATGAGTGCAGACTTTGGAGTAGACCATCTGAATCTCACATTAGAGTTT
This sequence comes from Pachyuromys duprasi, assembly GCA_028658305.1. Lineage (NCBI taxonomy): Eukaryota > Metazoa > Chordata > Mammalia > Rodentia > Muridae > Pachyuromys > Pachyuromys duprasi. Next base: position 37,454,152 of record CM053763.1, read on the forward strand.
GATCCTTGATAACTGTGTTATGTGTGAACTTTATTTATTGTGTAGCAGCTTTTTTTTCATTCTAGAAACTAGGAGATATTACCCATATCTGTCACAGGAATGGTATAAGGAATACAAAGCACAATCCACTGAAAGCACATAGGAAAGTCTGTGGAACATGTTGAGTGTTAAACATGAGTGTCAGTACTTATACTTGTCACACTTTCACCTCTATGTTCTACTTCATATTGGCTTATGGAGATGAACAACTATGAATAATTTGTGATATATTTGCAAGCATCCAATTGCTTAAAACAAAATAATCTGTCATTAGCAGAACTGCAAATATAAACAATGAAAAAATTTATCATACTAAGTGAGAGAGGGGGTGGGAAAGATATATGCTCAAAGCTTCATGTAAGAAAGAATGAAATAAATCCTAGAAACCTGCTTACAGCATCATACCTTTAGCCAACAAAACAGTATTAAATTCTCACAAATGTGTTAAAAAGTCAACTCTGACAGTAAACATGTTCACCAAAATAAAAAAATTTAAATATGTCTTAGTAAATGTAAGAGCATATATTAAATGCTAATAAAAATATGTGCTGAAATAGTTTTTAAAAAGGAAAAAAAACGTATTTTTTTCAAGTGCTGCTATGACAGCATAAGAAACTTGCCAAGTTAAAAAGGCAGTAAAAGCCCATGTAACAAAGAATGGGCATAAGTTCAGCTATTAAAGAGTTCAAGCACCCAAAGAAATAAATGCAATTTTTTCCTTGCTGTGGGGTGCAAAGCCTTCAGCAGTGCTGACAATCAAGAAAATCCTGAGTGTCACTTCCAAATCAAAACCTCTTCCAGCTGTAATGTCAGCCATATCTTTACATGTTACACACTCTCACTCTTTCTCCCTCTGAGTTGAGAAGAATCCGACAGTATCTACAGGGTAATTTAATAATGAAATACCGAGAAGAAGCTTTAACAATAGGCCTCTTGACTTACTCAATGTTAACAACTGTGATTTCTTTTGTTTTAAGAATTCAGTAGCTGTGGAATAAGACTCTGTTAATAAGAACATGAATAGAGAAAATCAGAGATAAATGGTGCACGCATGGTTATTGATCTCAAGGAGTTCACAGTTTAATCTGGTAATCAGTTAAATGAATTACACTGTGATGCTGCTATCAGCACAAGTAATGCTCTTGAAGTCACAAAGCTTAAAAGCAGCAAAGGTGTAACACAAGAGATGATCTTAAAAGCTCATTTTGATTTTTACATAGTGTATAATGGGTTAGAGGAATTCTTCCAAACATGTGGAACATAATGGAGGAAAGTTACAAAGTCCAGAAAGGATATGTCACAGAAAAACATGGAAAAGGGCTTTTTACCATGTCACTGCAATTTTGTTTCCTATCTCTTTCCATTCCCCACTTTTCCAGCAACTACCTTTTAATTTTTAAATTTTATTTAGATATATATTTATTACAATTTATTCACTTTGCATACCCCGTGCAGCGCCCTCCCTAGTCTCCTCCCAGCCCCAGCCACCCTTCCTCTTCTCCCCTATACCCTTTCCTTAGTAAGGGGTACAGGAGCTGTCTCTGACATGAACTCAGTGGCCTGCTCTTTGATCACCTCCCCCTGAGGGGGTGTACAGCCTTGCTAGGCTACCGAGGAAGATGATGCAGGCAGCCCTGAGGAGACCTGATAAGCTAGGGTCAGATAGAAGGGGAGGAGGACCTCCCCTATCAGCAACTACCTTTTAATCTCTTCTAGGGTTCAAACTTGCTTATCCCACTCACAGTGAAATCAAGGCTAATAAGATCTGCATCAAAGCTAGAGATAAATATGTGAGACACTACATGTATTAGATAGTTTGATTCAGTAATTCTGCAATATGTGTGCAAGTGTGCTTGTGTTTAGATGCATTATGTCTACACCATACTATGGTAGATACAGGTTTTTTTTTTATTTGACAATAGGAAGGAAGGAGAGAGGGGAGAGAAAGATGTATTTTTTTCTGGACTCCAGGAACTCTGCCAGCTACATGGTGGAATATACAGGAGACAGTAGCCCATCTCTATTCTGAATGTCCTATTATTGCATTTAATCTTAATCTTGGATAACAGGGAATTATTGAGATTTGGTTTTTGCTTTCTTTTCCTAGCTCCAAAAACAAACAAACAAAAAAATTCACTAGGCATCAAAGGCAGATTGGTTGGACAAAATCCTGAGGGAAGAGAGGTTAGTTAAGTAATAACTGAAAGACTTGTTGAGAAAATAAATAGGGAAAGAAAAAAAGAGGAAGAAGACATGAATTTAACAGATACTTTATAGGAATACATCAATTTTATTACTTTTAATATGTATTATTTTTGAGACAGAGTATTAATTAACATAGTCCAGGCTGATCTTGAACTCATGAGCAAGATCCTGTCCTTTCATCTAGAGTGTTGAAATTACTGTGTGACACAATGTCCTGTTCAACTTGATAACTGACTGACTAAAGGGAAATAGGAAAAGGCTGAAATCAATGCATTTTTGTATACCTTTTAAGAATGCCAAAGGAATAATAGTCAAGGATATAAAATTAAATCTCATAGGAGCATTGTGACCTACAAACTATTCTTGCCATCCCACTGAAAAGTGGAGACATGGGTCTGAAGATATAAAAACTTACTTGCCCAGTTGCAAAAATCAAAGCAGTATTTTGAAACTTTGTCTTGAATATTATTTCCCCCAAAATATTACAAAGAAAATCTGAAATTTTTTCTAATTGCTTATACTCTTCCAAGTGATAATGATGGCTAATTCATATTTTAAGGCTCTCTTGTCCATTGATCCCATGTTCAAGTATGTTTACTTGTATGTCATCCATTTAATTGTTTAAAAGCACAGTTATGTCTGTGCATTTTTAAGACTATATTTCTTGGAGAGTGTAAACATTAAGCATAAAGACAGAGCATGGTTCTGAAACCAAACATTTTTATATCTGAGGCCAGAGCTTGACTGGAACTCTGGAGGAAACAGTGACCTGTGGTGAAGTGTGCTCATCTGAGGCTAGCTTCACCTTGGTCAGCCTATCTTTACATGTCTTAAGGCCAAGCTTTCAATATTTGCTCATTATGGACTTTACATCATGCCAGAGTGGTACTGCAGAAAATGTCATTGAAAAAGCAGTATTTTTATAAAATAGACCATCTGTCAACTTCTCTCCTACCTGAACTATGTTTCTGACCTTCTGAAAAAGAGGTGCCTACAACATTCACATTTCCATTTTCATGAAAATGCAATGGGATGCCTCTTCATTTCCGTTAGCATGATCATCTTGCTGTTAATCTATTACTATTGGATATAAATACAAATAATCCTAAGCATACTGTGCAATTTTACTATTTGCTGCATCAAGAGCATGAATACTTGTAGTCAAACAGAAATTTGAGACAACTTGGTGCTTAAACAATATTGCTGATCAGTGAGTAACTAATCAACAAAATGACCTACTTTATGATTGCAACTTCATTTTAGTAGTTTTATGAATAATGTGTTGAATATCTTCTACAAAATATCAAACGATTCTACTTAAGGGAACACTTTATCTCTGGCAATCTATTTAGCATCATACACATAACATTGCATTTCATTTAAGCCATATGCACACATACACAGAAACTTGAGCTGACTAATGGAGTCTTGACGCTCATAGGGTAAAACGACTACTTCTTAGTTATCCCATAAAGTAACTTCTTTATTTTAAATGTTCTGACATCCTATCCCCCTTTCTCACCTAAAGTTTGCTTTCTTTGAGTATACAGGCTGTGTGAGTTTGACAGAAAAGGTTTGTGTAAGATAAACTACAAGCTTATCCGTGACTACAAATGTCTTCATTGGCCACTGACTTGCATTTGGTATAGATATTTATTCTTGCTTTAACTTGATTGTTTAGTTTCTTTTTTAAAAAATTTATTTATTTTTGTATCAATCACAGGTTAGGTACTTTGCATCCCAGGCATAGCCTCCTCCCTTATTCCCTCCCACCCTCCCACTCCCTCCCTCATCTCCCTCCTCCCCGCCCCCTCCAAGTCCACCAACTGGGGAGGACCTCCTCCCCTTCCATCCAACCCCAGCTCATCCTGTCTCCTCAGGGCTGGCTGCAATGTCCTCCCCTGGGATCTAGCCAGTCTGTTTAGTTTCATTTGGTATTTTCATGAATTTGAGAAGGTTATCTCAGGCATGTTTGACGCTCACAAGGTAAATTCCATTAGCAAGACTTTTGTTAACCCTTTTAATAGCTACGTTATTGAAACAAGACAGATATTCTTTTTTAATGAAATGTTTTATGTTAATTAGTTTATTCACTTTGTATCCCAGCTGTAGCCCCCTCTCTCATTCCCTCCCAACCCCATCCTCCCTCCCTCATCTCCTCCCTGTCCCTCTCCAAGTCCACTGATAGGGGAAGAACTCCTCCCCTTCCCTCTGACCTTAGCTTATCAGGTCTCAACAGGACTGGCTGCATTGTCCTCCTCTGTGGCCTGGCAAGGCTGCTCCCCTCTCAGTGGGGTGGTGGTCAAAGAGCCTGTTACTGAGTTTATGATATTCTTGTCTATTGATATTAAGCTCATTTTCAAAAGTTCTCTCAAAAACCGTAACAGATTTACAGAACAGGCTTTCAACATCACACTCAGGGTCCTGTGCAGGTAAGAATGCTTGGGACACAATGAGTACTCACTAAGCCCATTGCATGGTTTATGTTCATACATACACTGATTCAGCCATAAAATATTTATTTTTTCAGTCACATGTTCAAGATTTGAGGGACATGTAGTCCTCAAAGACTTTTAATTTTGTAACCTCAAGTGTTCCATTGGTAACTTCTACCATGCCTGCTTTGTGCCTGATAAACTATTGGAAATTGATTAGCATCATAATATGTTAAAATACATTATTTTCTCTGAGTCAAAACTGCAATGCAATGTCCCCTCACACCTGGTAATGTAGTTCACATGATACTGTAGCAAAAAAGGATTATTAGTCAGATAGTGAATAAAAATGGTCACTATTTAAAAAGAGAGTTTTTTTTTTAAGAAAACAAACAGAGCTGCAACTTAATCCAGAAATCACATTTGTGGGAATGTATGTGAAAGAAATAAAATGGGTATTTCAAAGAGATATCTGAATTCTCATGTTCCTCCCATCACTGATTAGTGCACAATGCCCACCTGCATGTTTGTTAATGAATGCGTAGATAAAGAAGACCACACACACACACATACATACACACAGACACCTACACAGGACGGATTACTATTCAGCTTTAAAAAAAGGAGGTCATTCCATTTGAAGTAACAAGAATATACCCAGAATACTTCAGAAAAGGTGAAATAATCCACTCATTGAAACACAATCACAACAAGCCCCACATGTAAGTTGACCATGCAGAAGTCAGATGTTAAATAAATAAATAAATAAATACATACATACATACATACATAATTGAGTGGTATTACCACAGGCTAGGATAGAAAAATGAAAGTCCCTTGGTCAACATGTACATAGATACATGTTCTGGTACACAGCACAATGACTAATATTAGTAAAAATGCAAACTTTAAATAGACATAGAGACAAGTGTCCAGTGTTCTCCCCAGAATATGTTAACTATGTAAGGCCATGGCTGCATTAAACTGATCACAGCAATCTCTTCATAATGTAAGCAAATGATCTAACATCACATTTTATACCTTAAGCATAAACAATTGTTGTCAATTAGACTTCAATAAAATACTTTTTTAAAACTAGAAGCAATCTGGATCATTGGGTCACCCAACAAAGCCCAAGGTGAAAACTGGGCTGTGTGTAATGAGGCTCCGCTGACCAGATCCCCACAGAGGCCATGCCTGGATAGAGATGGAGGAGGAACCTGACCTGCCTCACCTTTCTGTGACCATGTGCTCTCTTTGCCAGGGTCCAGGTTGCTGGGCAGATAGCCCTCACTGACTCATCAGTCATTCACTCTGCTTCTGACACTTTTTTTCAGGAAACCATCACCCAAGGCCTAGCAAAGTGTTCTTTTTTCTGTCTGCCCCACACTGGTTGGAAGCTCCCTCAGGTTCACCTTGCTCTCATTTTAAAATGTGTAGTAAGGGGATGAGAGCTGCTCTTGTTTTCGCTGGCCAGCCATGGCTTTCTTGGAAGGAGAAAGCCACTGGGGTCTGGTTTGCTGTTGTACTGGCCTAGGACTGCTTATCTCCTCATGTCCCCAGAATCCTTCGTGTCTTGGTTAAAGGATATATATATATATATATATGTATATATGTATATATATGTATGTATATATATGCAAATGCGTGTATGTATGATAGAGATTTCTATTTTTATGAAATTATGTTAGAGTAAAAAATAAGCAGATACTATTGGTACACTTTGAAGAGATGTTGGTCAACCTTGGCAGTGGGGAAGACACCAAATGCTTCTGAATAAGCATTCCCTTTTTGGAGGCTATGGGAGACAGGTCCAGTACCTGACACTGACTCTGGAAATTGAGTAAAGGACCCTTGAATGAGAAACAGAAAAAAATAAAAAATTAAAAACCCTACAACAACAAAAACAACAGCACTAGAAGCAAAACAAGAAAAAGTTTGAAAAACAGCAACAGAAGTTGCAGAACTTCTTCAAGTCTGAAGCAGGCTCCAGCAGCAGACATGCTCCTCTAGCAGTGGAAATGCAGGCATGAAGATCTGTGCCTCTTCCTTTAACCCAGTAAGTGCTGGGAGGCTGTGTGGCAAAGGAATCAAGAGAGTGGATGTGCCGATCAAGATCAATCTTCACTGGGAACGTGGTTGGATTGACAGAGGCCTAAGCCATTAAGAAAGCATACTCCCTAGGTTTGTCTGTCTGAACACTTCCAGACTGGTGTGGGAGAGCAAACCAAATGGGAAGAGACCTACCCGAATACGAATACTGTCTCCAAATAGACTGGGGGCCAGATGGAACAAATACAGAAAGGGGACTCCTGCCAGCAAAAGCTTCCTTTCTGCTCTCTGCTTCCAGGAGGCTGAGTGAGCAGCCTCCTTAATCACTTATTCCTGCTTTTAGAAGAGTTATCCTCCCCGGAGGATCAATGGATTAACCAGATGTGAACTGAAACTTCTGAGACTATAAACCAAAAACAAAACAAAAACCTTCTTTTTTTTTTCTTATACTTTTGTCATGGAGCAGGAAACTGATTAATACAGTAGGCTTTGAATGAAACACCACACCTTAAATGTGAGTTCTGACATTTCATTATTAATCTTATTTTAGGAACACATTTTTTCCACTTACAAAATTCAGAGGATGCTTGTAGAATCCATTGAGTTTTTTTTTTTTTTGTGGAGAACAAAAGTTTCATATGACGTATTTCATAGGATCAAGAACAAGTCTACATATTTAGATTTATATAAATAAATCTTGTCTTGTAACACAAATTTTAAACACTGAATATTTCTAAATAAAAAATCAGAAACAATATTTCCTCTATAATAGACAAGAGTACTGAATTTACATATCAAATGAATAAACACAATGCCCTACACAGCCTCAAAACAACATGTAAGAACAGCATTACTTTTTGGACCGCACACTGCTCTATTCGTTCCATATTCTGAATAAAGCTACTAAGTTTGCTCAGATCATCCAAACACACTGAAATGGATATTTGCATAGTTTGAACAATTCTCTGAAAAAGAGCAATACAGTAAAGGGGGGAGCTTGCTGATAATTTCACAGTGTAAGCGACACAAAAGTGGATTGTAACTTATCTTTAACGGCACCATTTCAGACTGTCTTGCCCGCCAGTGTTTCTATATCATCCTCATGCTGTTCGTTCCCATCAGTTTGAAAAAAACTCCTCATTGGCTAGGCATGCAAGTCCATCCTACTCGTCCTGCCGAGGGCACACAGTGCACCAACTGCCCCATTTGTTTCTGTACTGAGAGTTGATGCTAACTCATGAGTGACTGGATGTCAGAACTCAGGGTTTTCTTTAATTCCGTTTTGTGCAAAGAACATATAAGAATCGTCTTTAAAATGTTCCGAGTGGTTTAACACTCGGGGAGGGGGAGGGCATGTTCTTTGGAGAGCTGTGAAAAGCTGTTGAGGAGCTGGCTTTTTGTCATTTGAAAGTGTTCCCTACCCCACCATATTCATTGTATAAATAGATACACACACATACAAGTTTTGACATATGGTCATTAATATTGATGAGAAATTAACAATTATTAGTCTACACAACCTTGCTTAGCTATTCTCTCTAAATATAATTACAGATTATTCATGTTTGCACTGCCAACGCTTCATTCTTTTAAAAAATAGTATGAAAATTCATAGTGATAAAACTACTCAGAAAGGTATGGCTAGTGTTTTCTATGGCTTCTTTGTGAAATATATACAGAGCATCGCATATGAAAGCCCTAGGTACATAGTTATAATAATGAACAAACCACTAGAAATAGGTCTATTTTCTTCATTAATGCAAAGTCACTATTTATCGTTTTTCATTATTCATAAAAAGGTTAGAATGAATCGATAAATCTAGGTTTTCATTGACAGAGCAGAAATAGACTTTATGTATGGATAACTTCTTTCTGTCTGAATTGGATGTAAAAATGGCTGACCACATGACAAGGTGTGCTGTGTAGATACAAATGGATGAATTCATGGCTGTTTGAAGGAAAATAAGGCCCATGTATATGCCATGGACCACAGCAGGAATTACTAATTCATACTACTAGCATTTGCACGTGTTGTGGAATTCAGATATTCATGGGCAGGAAACTTTTTCTCCAACAAATCCAAAGATAGTTGAATCTTACAGAGGTAATCCTTGCAAGGAGTAATTATTTCATGGCGATTCTACTCTCAGAAGTAATTAATATGCTTCCTAAGAAAGTGAGCAAGTTCTCATAGACTGGCTTAGTTACTGTAGAGCAGGCTACTATGGAATGAGCTTCTTCAGCTCAGCTATGTACTCTGTTCTCATACATGCTTTTTTTTTTGCCATGTGATTCTATCCACCATGTTGTGAACCAGAATGAAGCCCTCACTGAGTGACCACCCAAGCTTGGACTTTTGTGTTTGTGGTGGTGGTGTTTGAGACAGATTCTTTCTGTGTAGCCTTGACTTTCCTGGACTCATTTTGTAGATGAGGCAGGCATTGAACTCACAAAGATCCACCTGCCTCTGCCTCCCTGAATGCTAGGATCAAGCTTGGAATTTTTAAGCTCCTTAATCATAAGCCAAAGGAAACCTCTTTCCCTTATAAAGCATACAGTTTCAGTATTTTCCTATAGCAACACAAAACAAACAAAGACGGATTTCAACCCTTTTCATAAATGTGAACAGTTATATGCCCAGATGTATATGAGAACATATTTACATAAAGCATATATTATCTTAGCTATATGTCACTGTTTTAGGAATAAAATGTGGTACCTTTTACAAGAAAATGAGCTGTAATAAAATGAAGCCCGGCCATACATTTGACCCTTTCTACATGGCACATAAAAACATTCTGAGTAGAAATAATCACACAATTCATCAAATAAGGGCCAGATTCCATGAGCAAAGAGTGATATTGATGATGTATATAATATGTGTAGGTAATACCCGCTGATATCCTGGGATTGATCTGAAAACCTTTCCTTAGACTGAGGAAGAAATCCTGTAAACAAATTGAAAGATACCAGATGCAAAGGAATGTCAAATCTATGATTTTTAAACATTGCATTATCTCAAAATAAGTCTCTCATGGACTCTTTCTTATCACACTGTAGAGCACATAACACTGCTCAGAGCATTCTCAGAGCACAGTGAACAAATCAGCCAATCCAAAAAATAAAATGAGGAAATAGTTCTGGGAGTGTAAACCCTCACTCTCCAAATTCTGTAAACATTTTAGGGACTGGGAGTCTTCAAATCTCTGAAGCATAACAGAGCCAAGATGTTCTGGTTGCAATGTCTAAGAAAAATAACATAGCAGAGAGATGGTACTCCTCATCACCTTTACTTAACTGGGGTTGGAAATCTGAAGTTTGTGTTGTGTCAAAACTTTTGATATTGCACAAATAAATACCTTTAATCTAATACCTTTCTCATTAGAGAAAGTGGTTTTTACAAAGCATATCCACCCAACAAAACCAGAGCCCAATGAACTATTAAACTTAGCTCTGAGAAGACATGAATACAGGAACATTCATACTTCTATGACTATACATGTGGCACACACATGTATACACACTAATGCATGAACACACACAACATGTTTATCTGGAAAATGCTGAACTATGTTTTTATAAAATATTCTTGGCAATATTCATAATAGCTGTAACTACAGACTGACCTCCGAAAATAGCTTCAGAAGTATGAATTCATAAGAATCAATATCATTGTTGAGCTAAACTCAACTTGTACAGCTCCCTTCTCTCCTTCCATGTTACTGAAGGGATTGCAAATGAAGTCACATAATTAAGAACCAGGTTGCTAAGGGAAATGATATTTATGCAGAGATATCCTAAACAAATAGAAAGATAACCTCTAGATCTGGTTCTGTTGCTTTAAGGAAAGCTAATCAGAAAGCAAATTAACTCCTATGCTTGCAGTAAAATAAAAAGAACAAAAAGTAGCACTTTATTTAAAAAGAAATGGAATAAAACAACTGCACTAAGTCAAAGAATATTTCAATAATATGTTAAAGGCTGAAACAGGTCATCAATAGAATTGTGTGAAAAAATCCAAAGACAGCGAGAAACTGAAATAAAGAGATCAGATGATTATTAATTTGGTGAGATCTCAACAAATCTCTAGCACTATTCTTAAAGTACCCTAAAATAGGAGGGGAAAAAAAGAAGGACAAAATGCTAGAAGACATTCCTCCTCCCTGGTATAAGTCCCACATGACTTTCTCATTCTGAAAAGTCATTACTTTTCTTTAAGGAGCTGGATAAAGGTCCACTAGAGGGAGCACCTGGGACATATGACAGCTGTCTCTGTTCATGGTGCTGAAGATCAGACAGTTGAGTCACTATGGGTCAGAAGGTTCATAGAGCAAAGATGTACCAGAGAGCTTTATGCTCACTACTGGTTGATACCACTTCAGAAAGGTAAGTCTTCTGTGAGTTGAGGAGAACAGTAAGGAAGTGTGTTTCTCAAAGAATTATTAGAAGCCCTAGTCACCCAAAGAAGCTCTTATGAGTTTGCATAGCTTCTAAAGCATTGTTTAAAGACAAAATATATGTTTGTTTATCCCTATAGGTCAATTGAACATATATCACCGAACAGCATCATATTAATCTCATAATTCTTGTTATATTAGTCATTTTTGTATGTTCTATTTCTTCCAGCCACAAGACCATTGCATAGGCTTCTTTCACTTACTAGAAACCCTCTACGCATTTGTTTTTTTCTGTGATAATTTTACACTCTATAGATAAACTTAGGCCTTCTAAATGAATCTGTAAGTCCTCTTATAACATTCATACTATTCCTTTGTAAATATAATGCATATATGAAGGAAGAAATATACATACATATATATGCATGTATAGATAAATATGTATTCTTTCCATAGATTGACATTTTAATGTGGGGTTCATCTAATGTATTTCTATTGCTTTTCTATTATGTTTTATTAAATATACATACCAAACAGGTACTCTACATATATCCATGAGATGAATAAATTCGCGTATGAACATAAATTCCTATTCACATACAATCACACCACTTTGTAGGTGATTTTTTTCCACAAGCAAATAATCAGCTCACTTTCTAGAACAAATAAATATATTTATGATGCAATACTTTATGTGGGTTTTATCCTATTCTATAAACATGGAGAGTGAGAAAGAGGAGTCAGGAATGTTACATTAAAATTTCTAAAGTACACTTTCATTTATTTTAGTTTTTGAGATATAATTTATCCCTTTCCTTTCTTCCCCATCACTCCTCCTGTATACCTCTCCTCTCTCCGTTTATCTCTTTAAATTTCACGTTTTCCCTTTTTCATTAGTTGTCCTCATGCTTCTTCTTACACACACACACACACACACACACACACTCCTAAATGCATAAGTATATCTTTCTCTATGTAGAGAGATGAGTGAAAAGAAGTAAAAATGCCTAAACCAACACAAAAATTTACTGTGACAAATGCAATAAAACTGAATGAAACAAGCTGTTGGCCAACAAAAAAAACTGTAACAGTCTCTTGGTTTTCATCTTTGAATTTCTAGAAATTTGATCCAAAAAGTGGTAATTAAATAAATGCAAGTAGGAAACAAATAGAACAGATTCCTTCAATACAATTCTGTTATACTTCCTGGAGGTATTTTCTTTCCAGTATTTCCAATGGACATTATACTAACAAATAATAAGTTAGGCATGTGCTAGCTTATTTCCTTGTAAAAATGTTCATTTGCTTGAGAAATGCAATCAGACTTTGAAATGTGAAGATAAAGAATCAATTTGTGAGTATGTTTCCAAATGCTATAAATAATGCCTTGAAGTTCCTATTAACAGCATGGATTAAAATGTGAGTCCTTAAGGCTTTTTCTGGCATTATTTTGTAAGGATGACAAATTGTAAATAGAGGGAATTTGACTGTGGTGGTTTTGCTTTGTGGCCACATTGTGAAAAATTCATGAGTGTTAGAATAACAAAATATTTGGAGTTTAAATGGACATTTGAAAGTATTTTATAACTTGAAAAGCTAAGTATCATAGTTTTGACTTTGTATGAAATACCACATAATTTAGGACAGAGTCAATTTGTGGTAAAAAAAAAAAATAGCCTCCAGTCCATTTTTCATGTGCAGAGGTTACCTTATTGAAAGCCAAAGCTTAGAGCCTCCTTGAGGAATTAAATCAGCATGTCACATTAAGAGAAGAAAGTGGCTTCTGCACAAGGACTCTCATGATTTTGTGGAAGAAGAGAATGCTAGAAATTTAGCAACATTTGTCAACCCTGATACAACAGGATGCTTATAGTAAAGATTTGCAACATCACTAAGGATCCCCAGCCTTGGCCTTGAAAAGTACTTGGGCATTCCCATACCTAATACTGACCCATGACCTTTGACCACTATGAGGGAGAAAAATAAAATGAGGTCTGCTGTCACATGTCTTCAGCTAAACAATGCATAAGGCAGAGTAATTTTCTTCAAGCTGTGAGAGGAAAATGGTTTAATGTCTGTTACCAAAATACTACGTTCATTTTCGGATTTAATTTTTAAAAGAGAATGTCGAAATAAAACATATGCTGTATTATCTCTTCTATCTCATCAAAACATAATTCTTTTAATCCACTATGGTGTTTAAATTTTTCAAAAGTCACTTCCATAAAATTGTTTTAATATCAATACATCTGCAACTCGATTCATTCCAGACACCTGTATATAAAAGTCTTTGTTTTTAATTATGTGTATGAGTCTTTTGCCTGTGTTTTGTGTATGTGTATATTATGTGCATACCATGATGATGAGGCTAGCAGATGACATCAGACCCCCTTATACTGGAATTACATAGTTTTGAGCTGCCACATGGGTACTGGAAATCAAAACACAGCCCTCAAGAACAACGAATGTTGTCACCCACTGAGCCATCTTTTCGGCCACAGATGTCCCACAGACCTCCCCAAGGATCACAATCGATTAATAGTCAATACTATTACTTACCCTCCATATATGTGCAGTAAGATCATATTGATGAGAACATTATGTACTTAGGTCATTGAATATGTACTGTCCATGCTACCACTCTCACCCAGCTGTCGACCCTGTAAGCTACAATTTCAACATGCTGCTAAACACATCCACTGTGCACCAGTGGCACAAATGTTATAGGAGCAAGCAATCACATTTGAATTGAATTTCAGGCCCACTCCATGAGATGGAACCCATACTTGACATTGTTGATGAGGCAAGAACCTGGGGCTAGATAAACAGGTCCTGGGTCCTGAAGATAAACCTACTGCAATTATTCTACTAAATGAACATAGCAAGGAAACAACATCTAATGACGTATTGCTGTACTCAGGTCAGTTCTGCTTAATAATGAAAGATCTTCCTGTTTGCTGCAAACATCAACATCCCTAATTCTCATCAGGAATATTATAGGAGGTTCAGAGATTCATTAGATGAGAACTTTTACGAAGATCATGTAGGAATCAGCAGTAAGGCTGGAAAAACGTATAATGTCAAGTAACATATCTCAAATGTACTACTACTTTGTTTTTAGAAAAGTTTACTTATGCCATGATCTCATATAAAGTTAAGGAAGGAATAAGATAATTGTGTTTTTACTCATGTTGGAAATGTGTTTTATTAGGCTAGACAAAAAATATATTTAAAACTGATGCCATTTTTCTCTATGTAACTTTGGTTATTTAAAGAGACTGAAAGAGTAATTTATCGTCACTTAAATGTGCATATACAATAGTATTTGTGTCTAAATGCTTGTAATGTTTTATTTTGATATAATTTCTCAGCTACAAGTAATTTCCACACACACTTTATGTGAATTCACCAATTAAATTTACTTCCTCACATATTACATTGTTAGTCTTCTTCTCTCTTACATGTATGCAAGATAGTCATGTATTTGTATTTCTGAGCCATGTCAAGAGTAAATTTAAAACATCATGTTCATTTACCCCTATATAGATCTTTAAGTACTTCCTGAGGGGGGAGGGGGAGAAATGCATGTTTATATAACCACATTGTAGCTAGCAAAATCAAGAAATTTAACATTAGCACGTTGATGTGATTTAATTGATGTCTAGTGCACAAATGACATCTGTCAAGCTAGTGGCCATCCGCATGGTGATTATAATGGTTGAGGATTCAATAAGTATCATGCATTGCCTATTTATGAGTACCATGATCCTTTGGCTGCCTTTTTCTATTATTTTCCTTTATACCCATTAGGTAATTTCTATGATGTCACTCTTTTTGGGTTGAACTGAAGTGCACTGACAAGGTTCTAGAACTTGAGCCTGTTAAAGATGCTATCAGGGAAAATAAATCCCTTGATCTGAGAGTTTAGGAAGGAATGCTGTCAGTAACTATACAAAGAATAATTCTTGAACTGTGCTAAATCATAGATTTGCAAGTCATTTAGAATACTTAATATAATTTTACAGGCAATTAATCTGCATCATATACAATTGTTTTGGTATTATTAATAATAAACTCATTAAAATTTGTCGTTTTATGGTTTCCTTCAATTCTCATCTTGGTTAAATGAGGCTTACTTAAAAAATACTTTCTGGATTCAATGAACTGATCTATCAATCTGAGACTGACATCACATTCATACATCATTTAACGAAAGAGAGACATTCTAGTGATTAGGTAACTTCATCATTGAGCAAATATCATGCAATGTGCTTAGATGAGCATCCATAGTGTCTATTGTCTTGACCTGCATGATTTTGGACTTGACCTGACTGAAGTGATGAGAGAATGAAGGAATGAAAGAATATAGGCACACATCTGGTTATCCATGTGCTCTGTTGGAGATGCACCTACAGCCTGGAAACTCGATGTGTACTATCATAACTGTCCCTATAAAATTGTGGTGATTGTTTATCCTTTTTTAATAACACGAGAATTACAAATACCACCTGATATTCCAAAGGGGTTGTACTAGCTGACTCATGACATGTTTGATCTATGCTTTACAGACATTTCCATTAGTGTTTCAGAGAAATCTGTACTTTCTATTATGGTAGCACCTTTGCTGGCCTGCAGCCATCATGAGCTTTGGAGGAGGTGAACCATGAAACTATATCTCTGTAACTAGGCCAAATAGACCATGACCTAACAGGGTGTAAGCAGTCATTGTCTCCTATTAAATCTGAAAACTGCACTTTGCATATTTGAAAACGAGTATCTAGTTGCACTATAAGGTATAGCTGCCAAATAAATAATTAGATTTTTAAGAGACTATAAAGGGAACCAAAATGTTTTTCACTGTGCCAAAACCAAAGTCAATTCAGATTTTATTTCCTCTCCTCCCATGTTTTTATCCTCATTCTTTGGCACTCAGACCAAAAATGTTGCAACAACAAATAAATACACTTCTATTATACAATATGTACAGTATAAAACAAGTCCAGATGGAGATTATGTAGGAGCCAATGCCTTCTATATTGTGAACTACAGGCTGCTGCCTCAAATGTCTAGGTAGGAAGTTGTATATGTTTGCTACCTAATATTGCTTTGATTGGTGAATGTGATTACAAAGAGACTTTCATGAAATCCAAAAATGACTTAATGAGCACTTTAATGTCAAAGCTCAAAAGTGAGTTTCTCTTTTGTTTAGAAATTTAAGTGCCCTCCCTGCCCAATAGTTCCTGCTCCCTGGAGATGTCTAAGTGGCTCAACTCTCAAAGCTTTAATGGATGAGACATGAGTGATTTTAGAAAGATTTGGGAAGGAATTGAAACGTAGCTGTATAAAATATCCTATTAACTCTTGCCCCCCGTTTTACATTTTGAGAAAGATTTTTAACTAAACTCTCAGAGCTCAATACCTATGATGTCATTAAACATTTTTCACTTCAGTGAATTGTAACTCAGGGACATTTGCAACTACTCTTTTCAGCAGGGGATT
Source organism: Pachyuromys duprasi (assembly GCA_028658305.1). NCBI lineage: Eukaryota > Metazoa > Chordata > Mammalia > Rodentia > Muridae > Pachyuromys > Pachyuromys duprasi. The sequence continues at coordinate 37,470,779 of CM053763.1, forward strand.
AAACTTCCAGGGAATAAATTAAATTGGGTTAAAATGTCTAACACAGTTTTCAGATGAGTGCTTTATTCGAGTAGCACAGAGACATGTTAACTTTGAAATGAAACTCTAGTTGGGTAAATAAGGTTTGTCAAGAACCAATTGCTCAGGTGCTGTGCTGCTCTAAGCCTACTTTATTAATAGTGGGCTGTGATCTTCAATGCAGGTTCAGGAAAGAATTTTAAATGCAATTAAAACTGAGCTGGAAGGCCACACAACTGTATTTTAATCAAAAGCTGAGTTCGAGTCTGCTTTACATATAATATGTGCAAAGAAAGATTTCTTTTCCTTTCAGCATGACTGTGTAAATACTATATTTTGAAAGACAGCAAATTTATTTCAAGGAGAGAGGCAAAGGAAAGGGGGTGCCTTGCCATGAGGGATGCTATGAGCATCTGAAGACAGCTATTCTCAGGAATATATGAATACATTGGTACATATTCACAGCCAGAATTTTTTAACACCTTGGCCTATCAAGTCAAAATTAAAATACATAGGTGCAGGCCTGTGAATATGTGTGTATGCATTCAGTTTCTACTTATGTATGCAAAGAGATAGCTATACTTAAACAAATGACCCATTTTTGAAATTTTATGGCTTAATATTTATTAGAAAAAAGTTTTAATCTGTTACTCCAGAGTCATTTTAAATTAAATGTGGAAGCCATAAATACAAGAAGTTTGTCATTGTTTCGTTATTAAACCATATAAATAGAGGGTAGCAAAACAAGTTCATTGCATGCTCTGAGAATCAGGAAGGAGCTAGCACTCCTCAGTAGGAGCAAAACTGAGCATAACTGAGAGTCATATCTCAGCAAGCATTTTCCTGGTTGATTTGGCCCAGAAAATAGGAACACCTCAGTTTGTACATTTTTAAGATTAAAAAAAATCTAATTAATTATCCAACACCAACTGGTCGGCTCTGAAAACATATGCATACAAGCAACACTAAGTGGAACCAGCAGGTTGTATTTATGCATTTATGTCTGTAAATACATATGTATGAATATATATTTTCAATGCAATAATAATTAAAAAAAAGAAAGCACGAGCTTAAGAGGGATGAAGGGGGAGAATATGAGAGAACTGGAAGAGGGGAAATTGTGTAATTACCTTTTAATTTAAAAATCGAAGATGAAAAAATAAAGTTAAAAGGGAGGCTTTGATAGATGTCCCTAGCTGGTGCCCAAAATTCTCATTAAACCAATGATTGAGTTTTAGGAGCCCCGTCAGATGTTGGTAAGATAGCTCAGCAGGTAAAGGCTCTTTCTTTCAAGCCTGGTGACCGGAGTTCAGTCTCGTGGCCCCATGTGGTAGAGAGAGAACCAACTCCTGCAGGTTGTCATCTGACATCCACAGACATGAATCACACAGGACTACATACAGGTGCATGTGTGTGCATGCACACACACACAAATGTACAAAAAGTAATAAATGTAACAAAAATTTAAGAGTCATATATATATAACTATTAAAAATACATTTATTTATATCTGAGTCATAGAAACAGTTTTTGATTCATGTAAGATCAGTTAGCTAATTTTTGATATTTTTTTTTAAAAATCAATGTAAACAATGAAATCTCAACTTGAGTCCAGATACAAAGTAATGAAGCCCAGTTTACTTTTAACCATTTTTCCTAAAATAAGGTCTAGAAGACAGGAATTAGTAAGCCCAGAAACACCCACTATTCATTCAATAATAAGATGCGGCACCTCATGAACCCTATTTGTACACACCTCTGTAAACCAACATAGTGGAGAAGGACAGGTGCAGGAACAGGGCCACTTGAGACACAAGAAATAGGTATATTTGAAATTGCACTTGAAGATAACTTTTGCATGTTATTTCTTGGGCCACAATTCAAAATGGTTAACAAATCAAGGGAGGACCCTAAGGCACCCAATGGTAGCCTAGAATCTTCTCTTGTACTCTTCAAGCGTAGAGGCTGAACCTTAATGGGAGAGGAAAGGCTCCTGGCAGAAGACACTTAGGCAAATGCCCAGCAGAGGCATCTGAACAGGAGCACTCATGCACTCTTGCACTGTAGTCCAGTACTTTAATACTAGTGAATATTCACTACATAGTATTTATTATTGTTCCCAATCAAACACTCAAGAACACAGACCTAAAACTAGTGATGATTTAATCCCTAAAGCCAGGAAATTCAAAACAGCAGCAAGGCTATGAGAAATACAAGTGTTACACATTTGAATTTCTAAGTTCATTCATATTTACTGTTTTCCAATAAGCAGGTAGAATTTTTTCAATTATTGCCCTTTTAAAGATGATTGAATTAAGATCTGTGTTTCATTTTAAATTTTCTAAGATATTAAAATATTTTCATCAAATTAACCTGGACATGAAAGTATGCAACAAACTTAGCATGTTTCCTGCCTGATCCATTCATGTGAATACCAGGTCCAGATTCTGAGAAATCTTCTGTTAGCTTGAACTTTCCTCCCTCCCAATTACATTTTCTATAATCTAGCATGAATATAGGTATATCCAGTCTGTTGTCACTGAGAATGGATTCTGTTGCTCATGAAGTTCTTAGTCCAAAGCTGCAAAATTCAAAATGAATCCAGGAGATCCAAGACTACACAGAATCACCCCCCCCCTCTCCTTCTCTCTCTCACACACACACTCTTAATGTTTAAATAAGCTTATGGGTTTCTGCTGGTTAGCATTTAAAGCTACCTTTGGCCACATGATGCCCACAAGTCTTCACTTCAACAGGCCTGCATGTGTGACAAGAGGCATAGGTGGGCAAGACCCTAATGTGGTATTCATATGTGACATTCAACTGATACCTATACTACTTTATTTTTTAAATTTTGGGGGTTTTATTAATTTATTTTTATTAAATACAATTTATTCACTTTGTGTCCCAGCTGTAGCGCCCTCCCTCATCCCCTTCCCAATCCCACCCTCTGTCCCTCATCTCTTCCCATGCCCCTCCCCCAGTCCACTGATAGGGGAGGTGCTCTTCCCCTTCCCTCTGACCCTAGCCAATCAGGTCTCATCAGGGCTGGCTGCATTATCTTTCTCTGTGGCCTGGCAACGCTGCTCCCCCCTCAGGGGGAGGTAATCGAAGAGCCAGTCCGTGAGTTCATGTCCCAGACAGCCCCTGTTCTCCTTGCTAGGGTACCCACTTAGATACTGAGCTGCCATGGGCTACAACTGTGCAGAGGTTGTAGGTTATCTCCATGCATAACCTACAGTATCAGTCTCAGAAAAGACCCCTAGGCCAAAGTTTTTTGGTTCTGTTGCTCTCCTTATGGAGCTCCTGTCCCCTCCAGGTCTTTCTAGCTCTCACTTCTTTCATAAGATTCTCTGCACTCTGCCCAAAGTTTGGCTATCAGTTTCAGCATCTGCTTTGATACACTGCTGGGTAGTCTTTCAGAGGCCCTCTGTGGTAGGCTCGTGTCCTGTTCCCTATTTTCTCTCTCTCTTCCCATGTCCATCCCATTTTCCTTTCTGAATGAGGATTGAGCATCTTACCTAGGGTCCTCCTCCTTGCTTAGCTTCTTTAGGTGTACAGATTTTAGTATGCTTATCCTACATTATATGTCTAATATCCACTTATAAGTGAGTATATACTCTGTGTGTCTTTCTGCTTCTGAGATACCTCACTCAGGATGATCTTTTCTAGTTTCTACTGTTTGCCTGAAATTTTCATGATTTCTGAGTAGTATTCTATTGTGTAAATGTACTACAATTTCTGCACCATTTCTCCACTGAGGGACATCTGAGTTGTTTCCAGATTCTGGCTCTTATGAATAAAGTTGCTATGAATATTGTTGAGCAAATGTCCTTGTTGTATACTTGAGCATATTTTGGATATATGTCTAAGAGTAGTATAGCTGGATCTTGACATAGCACCATTCTTAATTTTCTGAGAAAGCACCAGATTGATTTCCTAAGTGGTTGTACGTTACATTCCCACCAACAATGGAGGAGGATTCCCCTTCCTCCACATCCTCTCCAGCATGTGTTATCATTTGAGTTTTTGATCTGAGACATTCTTGTTAGTTTTGTTGTTGTTATTTCCTTAGTTTTAATTCTGTGCAGCTTATTTTTGGCCCTTGCTCTGCTTCAGGTATTTTACTGTTATAAGTAAAAGTGTCATATCATCAGCCATGTTTGCACTCTCTGTGATGTCTTTGCCATCCATGGTCCCTGTCCATACTGTACCATAATGTCAACATATCATGACCATCTGGTTCTGTATTCAGCACTAATCTTTCTCGTCTTTACTTCTCGCTCTTCACTTCTCACCCCACTGTTGGAGCATGGCTGCAGCCTTAGTCATTGTCACTATGAGACTTCTCTCACCCAGAGAGCATTCTGCTGAAGATTCTTACTGAATCTTTGTTTCTTTTACACTACTGCAGTTGTCCCTAAAGAATAACTCATTGTAACCATTCCAATTTACCTTATTTGGGTTTAAAGTCATTAATAAGTATGTTTTGCATTTTTTATTACTGATTGTATTAGTTCCAAAAAGGATCTGTCTTAAAATTATGGAGTCATGAGTTCAGATGTGGGCTCTAATTTACTAGTAGTTACTATAAACGAAATGGCTAATTTATCCAAACATGACTCCTTGTCTGCAAAATCAAGGATGTTAAAAATGTAATCCATAGTGTTTACTGGAGAGGTAAATGAGGTACTATGTGACAATCTGGTTCAGAGCAATTACTTCACTTGACACTTTTGTTAGTTTGGAAATTTTATTAGGATACAGTTTAACATGATTTTCTTTTCCTCTTACACTGTTGCAGTCTAGATATAAGGAGAACTGGCTTTCTGATTCTCTGTGTCTTTATGAGCCCTATCTTAAGAAAAAAAAATCTGTCTTCATTGTATACCCCACCAACATTGACTGACTTTTGGAAGGAGTCTAAACTGCTGCTCATTTGTCAAAGAAGTTGCTTTACTTTGCTGTTGTACACCATCAAAAAAAGGTAGAAAAATTAAATCTAGTAAGAGTATGATAGTTGCTGACATACCAATTTATTATTAGGTGAAGAATGTAATATATATTAAATTCAATAATTTCAGACTTGTAAAATATTATATATTTCTTAGTTACAAATAAGAATTATATGATCCTGAAATTAAGCACATTGAACCCAACTTGATTTAGAAATGCATAGTCAATCCTGTCATCCTGGACTGTCTCTGCTGCAGAGTAGCTTCCTTACTTGCAAGCACATGATTTTTTCCAACATTTTCTTTCCATAACAGCCGCATAAGCACTATAGGATATGACTAATCATAACACTCAATTTCTTCCAACACAAGCCTCTGCCTAACTAACATTAGCTTCTCTATCTCACCAAAACATAACCCCAGTCCTTCCCAAACCATCCTGAATTCCATTATGTATTCAAATTATTTTTATTTTGCAGCAAGATATATACCCATTGTACACACACACATTGGGCTCTTTTCCAACAAAACATGCATCCTCCTCAGGCTCTACGACTCTTACTTCTGTCATGAACTGTGCCATATATCTCTGTTGACACAGTTATTTTAACACACCACAAGTTAACTGTATTTGTAGATATGCCTCCAAAGTAGACCATAAACTTACAAAGAAAAAAGTTTTGCTTATATTTTAGTTTCTATGGCCCATAGGAAGAATTTCTTATACTATAAGGAAGCATGTCTGAGCCACTAGCCATATAATACTATTTGATTGATCACAAAGTAAAAACAGAAACATCTAAAAGGTTATTGGAGTCAATGAGAAGATTTGCCCATAAAATATTTCTTCTCTAAGAGTATTGAGTATCTAGGTCACTCATAGGTAGTTATTATTTGGAAAGATTCACCCTTTTATTTTTCTTACACTCATCCTAGGAAATGACTTGAAACTTACTCTTCTTTATCTGAAATTGCTAAAGATAGAAGTACTGGGATATAGGAGCATTATCTGCTTTTCATGAAATATGGTATTTTACATTATCATAAAACCACAACATTTGACATGATTTTGTTCAATAAACATATAGGCAAACCTGAAAAGATTTATGTGTTTGGCAGTTGGTTACACTTGGCCTTCAACGCTGTTTGATTAACGTGTTTCTCCTTGAGCTTGTTTTGCTGAAAAGAAACCCAAGGATTAATTCATCAGTCCTAGGAAAATGTGATTCTTTATAGTGTGAAATGTGAATTTTAGAAGACAGAGAATTAGCCTCACATCTTAGTATACTATCTTTCCTCTTCCTTAGAAGGAGACTTGATTAGAAGGCAAATTCCACCTTGCTATTTCCAGAATGGCAAGAAAGCCCATTGTTCCCAGCAGTCCGGATCCATTTTAGCAGCAGGCACTTGAACATTTAATGAAAATCAAGTTGAACACTGTGGTATCAGGGAGCTGTCCAGCCTATCTGTCTGCCAGAAAAAAAAAAAAAAAAAAAAAAAAAAAAACACTGCTCAACTTGCTGCAGCACTCCTGTCCTAATCAAAAACTCAAATACCCCCACAAAGTCTCAGGATTATTCTTCCAGCCAAGGTTGATGCTGAAGAAAAAGGTTTAAAAACTATCAATATGGTTACTGCTAATTATACAGTTCTGCTCATAGGGCAAAGGAGATTCTTTTCTGACCCCTGCAGTGATTAATTTATGCCCCGAAGCATAAGATTTGATTACCCCTCTCTTAGCATGTGTAACTTGTGAGCCTTATTACTGGTCATAAAATTATTCAGCCACCATAGTTGGTTCAATGGCCTCCTGAGGCAGTCCATTCAGCTATTTGGCTTCCTGCTGGTAGAGATATATAGCCTGACATTGGCTTTGCATTCACCTGCTACTGATTTCATTAGTACATATTTGATGTGAATGATCTCTAAGTTTCTAGAAAATTGTTGTAACTCCCTTTTTTTAGAAGAACTAGACAATTTGTCTATAAAGAACCAATAATCAGCAGAATTCTCACTAACCACGATGTTTTAATTGCAGTGAATGTTCCAATTTAGTCAGAAGTCTTCTGGGTTTTGCATTTTTGTTTAAAATCCTTATAAAACACATTAGTCTACCTTTCTGGTTCAGTAAGCACAGTATTGTGTGCTGAGGATTGTTAATGCTTCCCTGATAACTATAACTCCCAGGCTACCTCACGATCTCTATCTCGAAAAATCGTCTTGGTGCTACAGACAGGTGGGTAGGAAAGAGCAGAAGCAGCTGAGACCTATCATGCTCAGATTTGCAGAAAATCCTGAAAATACTTAGCCTGTGCATTTTACTTTTGTTTCTTTATCCTTTACATCTTCATACAGAACTCACCAAAATACCTTAGAGTGATTTTAAAACTTATTAGAATCAGGGAAAGGAAGCACATAGAGATTTGCAAACACACAAAGGATGGAAGAGGAACTTTTAGCAAGCCCCAGCAGACAGTACTCAATAGCATGTAGCTTTTGAGGTAGCCAAAGTAGGGGGAAAGGATCAGCCACAAAATTTAATCTTGAAAAGATTAAAACCTACAACATAAAACTTGTCTTTGGAGAAACGCAGTTTTATTTTTGACCATTGTGTGTGCTATCATGATTTTTTGTGTAATTATTTTATTACAAGTCTCATGAAAGGACACTTCTAGGGGATGGTGCCTCCCACTTTTCACTGTGTACATATAGATCATCTAGGAAGAAATGTTGAAAGATGGATTCTAGGCTGCCCTGGAGTGAGGTTGGTATGTCTACTGACACTCCATTAGAGTAAACAGATTTCCCCTTTCCCAGCAGGTATGAATTGCAAATGTACTGTTGGTTAGAGTTGGGAAACTGTGTACACTCCCCCTTCATCTTGCTGGGAATTTTGTCTGGTTTGGCCTTGTGCAAGTCTTGTGCTTTTTGTTTTATTTATTTTTACTTTTAGATAGAGATATGGAGGAAGACAGTGAGGGAGAAAGGAAGAAATAAAGAAAGAGAGAAAAAACACAAAAAGGTAAGTGGATAGGGAGGCAAGGAGAGTCTTGGAAGAGTTGGAGGAGGGGAAAGGATATGATCACAGTATATTGTATGTAAAAAAAAATAATAAAAGAGTTGAGTTTTGACTCCAAATATCTCTGGGTAGGCTTGTGATTCTGAATTTCTCACAGCTCAGATAATATGAGAGGTGTTAGTTCTGGAATAACATTTTGAGCAGAAAGACATGGATACTAGTGAGAATAATCTAGCTAGAAATCCACCAATAATAAATTTCATCAGTTCCTTACAGCATTCTTCATAGCATACTGCTGACACTCATCATTTCTATAACCACCATTCAGCAAGAGTCTTTCTATGCTAGGAATTTGAAGACATTTTTTGGACACACATATTTCATAATGCCTGCTTTGTCTTGAGGTTAAAATATAAAACGCTTTAATCATAAAAAGGCTAACAACACATCTCCTTTCATGAAAGTCTGATGAATTAATTAATAGGCATCAATTTCTTTAAATTTGGTCTTTTTTCTGATAAGAAAGGAATTAAGAGTACTTTATGGTCTGTAATTTGGTTCTTTGTCACTATAGTGATTCTAAATGTAGGGTGAAGCATTTATAATAGCATGTTATAAATATTTTCAGTTTCATATTAATCTAATTTAGAATTTGCATATTCATGTATATGAGTGTATATTAAATTATTTAAAGATTTATGTTTTCTATCCTAGCAGAGTTTCAAGCATTGATCATTTTCAAAAGAAAAAAGAAAAGCTTTTATCTACACTATTTAAGCAATTATTCTAAAGTATGTGAAAATGAAGACTAAGGAAGAAAAATTTTTTAAGTTAATTGTTTCTATAATACAATTTCTTTCTTTTGTGAAGTCATGAAACAGTAGAATTAGAAAGTTAAAACAGGCTTCCTTTTACAAAACAGAAACAAAGGTAGGGGAAATCAGAGGATACCCTCAAGGTCACACTACTTAGGCTTTTGACTAGTATACTCACAGTTACATCCCCTATGCCACATTTCCATACAACCTCTAATCTAGTTGACCTACAGGTTCCAGAATCATTGCCCTTTGCTATAATGGTAAAAAAAAAAAAACACATTTCATTAGCTAACTGAGTACATATGGAGAACCAATGATGTAATAGTCACTGACCATTATGTATCACTATGCATATATGTGATGTGTACGCAGAATGCAATCATGAACAGCATTACTAGCTACTCCTAGGACACACATGGAGTATATACATTGGCAAGAATTTACAATATATCCAGAGGAATCTGAGTAAAGTTATGTGACATATACATATGAAATTATATCATATGTATATGATCCATATACATATCATACACCAAAGGAAATAACGTTTTTATTGTGTTTTTTTAATTTTTTAAATATTAATTACAGTTTACTCACTTTGTATCCCTGCTGCATCCCGCTCCCTCATTCTCTCCCAATCCCAGCCTCCCTCCCTCATCTCCTCCCTGCCCCTTTGTTTAAGGTGGGTCTTTAGTATTAGACATCTTTGGGCTAGAAGTAACAAGAAAACTGGCCTTTGAGAATCTAGAAGAATCCTACATACATTCCTTGTGACTACAGGAAATATAGAATGGGAGAAAAGTGAAGAGTGAGGAGGAGAGGAAAATAGAAATCAAAGATATATTTTGGATTCCACCTTAACAACAAGAATGAAAATAATACAGTCAAAACTTATTGAAACATAATAAAATTTTCTTAAATATTCACATAGAGTATAATATAGTCAACATTCCTTAGGTAAATTTCTTTGTCTCTTTCTCTCTAACTAAATATAGTGCCATACTCACAGAAGACACATAATGTCCTTTGTGGCTATCAAATTAGTCACTCAGGACTGGCAATAATTAAGTCAGTACTACATGAAAAATGCAAAAGCCTGACAATAAGCAGATAAGCTATCTAGCTTACATGAATATCCTGAGCTGCTCTCTGTAATATTCTTTTTGCTAAATGCTCAAATGAAACCCAAATGGCTTTACACACTACCCATCCCCACCGATTAGGTATACAATGTAAATGAGTCTTTATGGTCAGAGTTCAATACTTCATAAGAAATTCAAGGACAAGAATAAAGTATATACTTGAAATGCATGAGACCCTGGCTTCATGCTCAACACACACACACACACACACACACACACACACACACACGCACACGCACACGCACACACACCAAAGAATAAAAATATGTTACCCTATGAGGCCTTAAACAAGAGAAAGTAGAAAGGACGTGTAGGTTATATAAGAGAATGGATAGTGATAGTCTCACACATCTCCTGCCTGCTTGAAATTATTTCAACCTGATTAAAGTTCCTCCCATTAATGATTGGGGGCTACTGCACATGCGCAGGGCGATATTCAGTTTATGAGGGCAGATAATACTACTTGCTGAATTGATGGCTTATTGTTGGGCATTACAACTCCTCAAGGCCTGATAGCTTTCCTGGGACCATTTCACAAAAAGGTTAAAGATTATAGATTGGCAAAACTTGACATAGCTTTGCTCTAAACCCTAAAGATCATAACTGATTCTTTTTCCTTTAGGGATTTGCTGGGCGTTACACAAGGTTATTTCCAGATACAATAAATATTATTGGACCCTCTGGGTCATTAGTCTCAAGTAGAACAATGCTTTTTGCTGAAGCCTGACTATCCCTGATGAGAAGCCATTTAAATTATGCAGTAAAAACAGTGGAGAAGTAAACTCAAGTATGGTATGTGCTGTTTCCCAAATCGAAGTAGGTTAAACAAGTTTTATGTTACCATGGACTTTGAAAACTAAATTGTCACAGACAGAAGAAATTTTGTTATAATCCTAAAGAATAGCTATGAAAATTGACTGTTGATTCTGTGTAGAAAAATCATTCTGTAGTTGGTGATCTTTTTAAAATTTTTATAGAGACAAAAGCATTTTTCTGATCAATTGCTGTGCCTCAGGTCCAAGTGGCTTGGTTAATCTGTCTCAGCAGAGAAACCACATCTGGAAGAACAGCTGCAATTGGAATCAATGCCTGATTGCATTTAAGATAATCCACAGCAGTTCTCTAAGGCATAGCCATCTTCTTCAGAATCCACGCGAGTTAAATGAGAACATAACAGAAATCACTACACTTGCATATTTCAAGTTCTGATGACTCTGTTGATCTGCAGTTTATCTGGGGCTGCAGTCACCATTTAGTTCCACTATCCTGGAAAGGATGGGAAGTTCAAAGAGTTTTCTAATCCCCTGCTGGGATAGATCTCACCTTATTAGTTGGGATCACTATTGGAAATCCAGCTACTAAAATATAAGCATCTTCTAATTGCATAGAAAGACATAAGGGTAATAATCACATTGTGGACCGATGGACCTAGTGGAAAAATAAACTTTGCTCCACACCATACTTTTAACCTCAAGTATGAGATCTCAGTCAGTACTTACATAAATATGTGTGCTTATCTAAAAGTTGTAAACCCTAAATACCTACTTCAACTTCATATTTGTCTTGACCTTATACATGACCACCATATCCCCACATAACCTGGTAATTGTGATATCATTTTGGGTTCTCATGAATTAAAACAATTTTACAGTTTTGTTTGTTTTTTTTGTTTGGTTAGTGATACCTAGATATACTTAATAGTTTCATCATCAATGTGTACAGTTAGCCAAGTCAGTATTCCTTGATCCCTTTGAGGACACAGAATGGTTTCCTACTCAGTGGCTGTGCTGTGATGTGGCAAGGAAGAGTGAGTAAATATTTAAGGCTGTGTCAGAGATTCACCATGGGAGGAATTGGCTTCCAAGTTTTTAAGTTCAAACCAGATTCCAGAGGTGAGTCAAGCCACCATTTGATACAGGTTTCTTGGAGGGGGGTTGTTTGTTTGTTTACAAATTAAGCAAGCTGAGCTTGGTGACACACACCTTTGATCCCAGAACTTGGGAGGCAGAAGTAAACAAATCACTCTGAGTTCGAGGCCAGCCTGGTCTACAAAAATGAATCTAGGACAGGCTACACAGACAAACCTTGTCTCAGAAGAAGGAGGAGGAAAAGGAGAAGAGAAATAAGCACTACTACAGAAAGACCTCTCATATTTTCTGCTGCTATGAAACCATAGAAATTATCTACACCAGAAAGTCTTTACAGCTTAAAAAAGCTCCGTTCTAGTTTGCTATTGCTACTTTCTACTAGTGTCCTGTTCTTTGGACTGTATGGTTAGACACTGGACCTTTCTCTTCCAAAACTGTAATATCACCCACTTCCAGAGAGGCTATCTCAATGGCAACATCTTCAATCATCTCTGGTCTATAGAACATAACATCTGAGTGACAATACTAGACAACTTATCTCTCTATTTCTAACCTACAGAAATATTCCATGGGCTGTCCATGGTATGCCATGGTTGTGGCTTTGGTAGCACTGAGGAAAGAAATTGAGTGTGCTCGTTTCAGAAGTTCAATTTACATCAGTATCTGCCTACACATGCTATGTAATTTTTTTCCCAATATAATACCTCAGAAGTACTGGAAATTGCACCTGAGTGGATGCAGAGCATGATTCACTGGTTTGTTAACTAACCTGATTTTTGAACCACTTTCAGCTGCATAAACTGAAATACTAAGTCACAACTTTCATAACAATAAATTCAGCTTTATTCAGCCACAAGCTGCTCTTTAGTCTAAAATCACCAGAGGTTTCTATTTAAATAACAAGAATCACTATAATTCCGCGGCATAACATATCATCTTGAGTCATGCTTCATACTTGTTCTGATTGGAGTCATGGTTCTAGAAAAATTAAATGGTGTTTGAGTGAACCTTGCTAAGAATGTCATTCTTTTGTAAAGCAATTGCCCCCCCCCCAAATAACTAAAGATACATTAAACAAGGTGAGCTTAATATAATTTTCCTTTGCTATTTAGAGCTGCTATGAAATCTACTCTCAAATAATGACTTGGAACAAAGACTTTAAAATCATGAATGTGTCTGTTTTTACTGTTTCTTTTATCCAGGATATATTATATGAGAAAAGGGTGAAAATAGATCTTTTTCTCATATAACATATCCTGATTACAGTTTTTCCTCCTCCTCCAAATTTCTTTCCACTCCTCTTCCATCTGGATCCACTCTTTTTCTGTCTCTCATTTGAAAGCAAACAGGTTTCTAAGGAATATGTTCCTCATCCAAAGACTGGATAAAGAAAATGTACAGTTACACAATGGAGTATTACTCAGCCATTAAAAACAATGACATTATGAATTTGCAGGCAAAGGAAAGGAACAAGAAAACATCACCCTGAGTGAGGTAACCCAGAAAGACAAACATAGTATGTACTAATATATAAATGGCTATTACTCATAAAGTACAGGATAACTGTGTTACAATCCACAGACTCAATGAAACTAAGCAACAAGGATGCCCCAAGGGGTATATCAATTGAACTTCACTGAGAAGAGGAAATAGATCAGACATGGAGTGGAGGTGGATAGAAGGAGGGAACTGGGCTGGGGAGGGAGTATGAGGAGGGATGAGGTGTGGGGAGGATGGAGGGAGAGAGTACTGGGAGAGACAACTGGATTGGGGTGGAGGACATCTCTGGTATGAGGTAGGAATATATGAGAGTTTTAATCCTAACTAAGACTCCTAGCCATGGGGGTATGGAGGCTGTAGCCAGGCAAGACTTCCAATGAAGGGACTGGGACACCAACCTAGCAACAAAACCTTAAAC
>CM053763.1:37485016-37503367 GCA_028658305.1 Pachyuromys duprasi
CCCTGTATGCTACCCAAGGCTAAACATAAACACCAACCCAGCCACCTTTTAATCAACAATGCAGTCCTGCCTGCTATATATTCCAGTGCAATGGTGGCACAACGCTTATGGAGTAACCAACCAGTATCTGATTCGACTGAAGGGCCACTCAACAAGAGGGACCATATCTAGCCCTGTTTGGGTGACCAAGAACCTGAGACTAAATTAGCCCAGGGACCTGAGGAGAAGCAAACTACTACTGTTCTCCTAAAATGTGCAGCAATAAAATAACTACTAATGACATTCTGTAATCCTTATAGACTGGTGTCTTGCTTAGCTGTCATCCTAGACATTTCCTCCTGCAACAGATGGGAAGAAACGCAGAGACCCATAGTCAGACATTATTTATGTCTGACTGTGGAATGCTCAGTCCTCATCAGGATGCCTCCATCAAACCCCTCTTTTCAGGGTTCAGGGAACCCTGTGGAAGTGGAGGCAGAAATTTGGGAATTTTTAAAACCTTCAAGCTTATTGTTTCACCTGATACATGAAAATGTATAAATTACACGTATTTACAGGGCATCAGGTGATGTTTTATTATATGTATGCATTGAATAATGCTTATTTTATTTACATCTCCAATACCCAGTACTAGATGTATTTCATTGTAGTAATGGAGAGGTGACTAATACAAATATGTTACAAAATCTCCTCTAGCAATGCAGTTTGTGTTTATATCAGGTTAGATATATCCATATTCTCAAGCATTTGTTATCCCTTTAGGAGGAAAATATTCAAAATAATTTCTTCTGGCTTTTTCAAATATATAGTACATATTGTCATCTCTAGTCACCCCAGAATACCATAGCAAACTGAAAAAAAAACTTAAGGCCTATGCATCCATAATTAGTACTGTGCATGCATGGTCTCACTCTCTGTTGCTCTTACTTCCTAGCCCCTGAGCCAACAAGTCTGATGTCCCACCCAGAGAATTAGTAGTCATCTTCACCACACTAACAGCCAAGATTTAATCACTCCAATATCTTGCTTCAGCAGACACTTCATTTAAATCTACCAGAGGCAATGACTTAATTATGTGCCACTGCATACTACAAGCAAAGGAGTCAGCTCCACTTGCAAGAAAATACGTAAACAAACTGATCACACAATGTTAATGAAAACCAGAGTGTAGTTCCTAGGGATGCTCATGGTCTTAGCCATACTGGTATGAGGAGTTTTGTCAGGAAAACTAAAACTAAATCAGTGTCTCAACAGGGAGTATATAACATGAAGACTTGTTTTCACAGATGTTGGAAAGCTGAAAGGGAAGACAAGGTACAGCGCTTAGATATTAAAAAACAAAAACAAAAAATCTGAACAAGGCAGCTTCCATCACTAAAGTAGTGATACAGAAGGGAGCCTTTGTGCCATATGGACGTTACAAGCTCAGAGAAAGGGTTGGGAGTTGGAACTCTGAGGAGTGTCACTACATTGCCCTTTCTGCTGCTCTGAGAAAGTATGATGAGGACTGCTTGGTTACATTGCTAAGAATATGCTGACAATGACAAGCAAATGAGAGAGTTAAGTCTACTCTCTTCTACTGTAAACACCCATCCTTCTGAGGTGCCCCGTGTTGGAGGACTCTATTATGAAGGCTGGTTAAAGGGAATTAGACTCCGATGTCTTATCCTCACAGAAGGATAGCATTGGAGCCAAAAGATAATAGCTTGATAACAAGGAAATATGCTATAAGAACAAGATAAAAATCACAGAAAAAAATACAAGTGTAGGAACGCAGCTTTAGTCTCAACCATATGTCTAATGAATGGTAAGAACTTTAGCAGGCAATTTCATATTTCAGAACTTTGGTTTCACATGAAAAATTCCCTAACAATACTATATCTGTCTTCTTCACAAGAGGCATAACGGACGTCAAGCCTTTTGAATAACTATAGACTGTTATATAATAAAAAGTGTCCCTAAATGTTATTGTCTATGTTAAAGGAAGGCAGGAAAATAACAGAGATTTAAATTCAGATAATCTTAAAATCTTCTTTTATATTCCTTCCTACACAACCGGTCTGTTTAAAGCATCCTTAAACAGAGATCCACCCCTAGCTTCCTGCAGAGTTGCTAACAAGCAAAATGTCAATGCTAGGAGAGTAGCAGGGTAGTGATGGATACTAACTAGGGTACCTAGCTAATTCTGGTGTGGATTAACCACATAACAGCCACATAACAGTTACACATTAGTTCCAACAGCTGCAATAATCTTTTGAGATTCCCAAGTAGCCCCAGAGAAATCTGAACTTGAAAATGTAACTATTACCCACAAGAATTATCAATTAATTTATTATTAAAATAGTTAATATAAAGCAAATAACAAAATTGGGTACAGATAAGCTTTTTTATTCTACATATGGATCATGAGTGCTCTTTAAAAGAAAATAGATAAAAGATAATTTTGCACCTTTTAAATAATAAAATTTCCAGTGAAGAACCTCAAAACAAGCAAAAAATAAACACTACTTACTTAGCTCTTAGAGTCTGAGGTTCATTCTAAATTGAGAAGAATTATAGACCTCATCTTTATTTTCAGAACTTTAGCTCTAGTGAATTAAACTGAAGGACATCTTTCAAAGTAAATGAGTAATTATTCAGCCAACAAATATTTACTATCTTATTTGTGACAAAACTCTACATTCTGAGACTAGGAAAATGAGGAAGGGTCTGATACACACACACATACACACACGCATAGATTTTAACAACAGGAATGAGTACATAAAATTCCTACCTCAAGGTTCTAGGAAAAGATTCTTAAATGTGACATTTAAGACTAGCCTAACAATCCACAATCAAGCTTGCTATTTAGAAAGCAGTGAAAGGGCCATAAAGATAAGGCAGCTGCATTGCTAAGGCAGACTCATGAAAGGCAGCAACATGTTAGGGGAACAATCAGTAGCACTGTGTCCACAGAATTTAAGATGCAAGGAGTGGAAGCAGGGGGACGGCCGGAAAAAGGAGACTGAAACAGGAGAAGAAATTCTGCCCAATGAACAAAGAGATTTGTTCAGATGTTGGAAAGTGTGTGCTTGATCTTAGCGGCACACTCAATAACAGGGAATCTCTAGGTTACAATGTTTGGGTGATAACACAGATACTAGTAAAGACAAAATGCACTATGAAAAACAGAAGTTGAAAAAAGTATGGAAAATGTCCAGGAAAGGATCTAATTGGGATGCCCTAAGATTCTGAAAAAGTTTAAAGGGGGAGACTGATCCGAGGATGGAGTACATTCTATCACTTCAATATGAGTATGAAGAGAAAATATAGGCAACACTCAATTAAGTACATATGGATGCATTCCAAGAAATCTATTTTTACTTCAATTGAGAAAACACCATCTTCTCTCAACCATTTACAGGTGCAATCGTTATTGCCATACCCCAGGTTTGTGCAAAACTAGATAATCAGCTGGACCGGGCTCAGACCATACTTGGCCCACCTTTAAAACAGAGAAAACACATGTGCTGTTTAAATATAGGATGCTGTAGACACCTAGACAGTCATGTCTGGATGCAGATACATAGCTATTGTCTCAGTAAGGAGATTTCTGAAATGCTGTACATGTCCTGCTCTTCTGTTAATAAGAAACCAAAAATATGTAAAGAGACAAATACAATAAGGAAGTTAAAGACCATATTGTACTCTGATGCTGCTTTGAAAGTACTTTTTAATTGAAGGTAAAACAGCATCTGAGGTTTTATATTACAGACCTGGGCACTTATCTCCATAACAGGCAGTTAGAAGCCAAGGCCAAAGAGGTAAAGCATTTGTGACAGAACTTATAAAAGTAATGAACGATGATGGAGTATGAGAACTATCTAAGAAGTAGCATTTCATCCTTTATGGGGGACAGACATAAATGAAGTCTGATTTAATTTTAGAGAAGAAATTTCATTTCTCACCTGTCAAACACTGATGCAAAAGTCAAACAGGACCAATAGAAACTGTCTTTGTAGAAAAATATGTAACAACACCCAACTACATTGAGCTTGTTAAATAACATTCTGAACACACCAACTATTCCAACAAGAAAGAGTTTACAATTTAATCTGGTGCAGAAAGAATGGCAGCTTCTCAGGTGCCTCTGCAGAAAGCGTTTAGACATGTGTAGCCTGCCTTTTGCAGACAGTGTAATGGAAAGTAAATTTATCTTCAGGTTTCACCATTTATTTGGCTGAGGCGCGGTATCTCTGGTCCACACTGGTTTTTTAACAGATGAAATATTTCCTAAACCAAGTAATTTGATTCTGTGCAGATAGTAACCACAGGCAGTGTAATTAATTTCTTTTATATCTTCAACAGAGTAAGTGAGTGGCTCTTCTCTTTCTAACCATAAGACAAAGCTAGACACAAATCACCATGAGAAGCAAGGTGTAACATGGAGATTAGTGAAATGTTAAAAATCAATCTTTAATGCCATGTCAATTTCCAATGCAAAGTGGCGCAAACAGACAGAGACAGATTATTTTAACTTGTAATTTCCCCATCATCAGAACACTGTCAAAAATTTTTGATATAGCACAGAGCATGTTGATATATATATTCTCTCGTAACTATTTTTCTTAAATGTTACAAAGTTTTTCAGTGTTGAAATTAAAATGCTTTGGTGAGAGTACCTGCAACTGTGGCTCACAAAACTGTCATATCCCTTCAAAACTACATTTTTTGTGAGAATTACTGCCAAGTTAATTCCTCTCAGCTATTCTTCTTCAGAATAATATATTGTTGGTACCTGATAAGATAAAACAGTGACACTAAAAAGAACATTTCTCTGTGTGAATGACTACAAAGGACAAGGCAGACATAAAACTGAACAGCTTGGCTTGTGAACAGCTGCTGGTTTTAAGATCTGAAAGTCAAAATCTATATGTTTGAATCTAGTTATGAATCTAGTTTGATGAGAGAGACCTGTCATAAGAAATAATTCAACATATATGTTATAACATATATAAATATGCTTCCAAGTTGAAATTTAAAAATCATTACAAAAGATGGTTTCTTATTATGCATCTCAATAACTGGATTGGAATTGAAATTAAAATAAAAGGCCATTATTGTGATTGTTTAATTTCATATCAGTAGCTAGAAAATTTTAAGAGCTATTCTTCCCCTCCAAACTTATATTTTACTGAACTGCTGAGTGATAACTTTATGTCATTACTAATGGATGCAAAACTTGAAATGTAAGCATTTATGTCAAGAATATTAGCAGGATACCGTACTGCACCAACTTCTGAAAAGCAATCAGTACTAACATGACTATACAATGCAATCAATGTGGTCTTTGGAGCAACTGGATTCAAACGCAGTACCTGCAGCAGATTAGCTGCGTGTCTTGAGGAAGTAATGGTTCATCTAAGAAACTGCTAGTTTAGTTCTTTCTAGACTAAATCAGTCAAATACAGAAGTCCAGAAACCAAAGCTCCTGAGTTGTCTACACCATCACTACCTAGAAGCAGTTTTCAACTTATCGCACTATTAAAGTGATGTGCTGTGCCCTCACAAGTTGTACTTAGTGTGCACAAACAGATGAGGTACGTTGGAGTCGGAGCACCAGCCTTACACAGAGTGTCATCAGTTAGTTGCCCAGAATCCAGTAGCTAAACACCATGCATCTCATTGCCATCAATGGCTTCACTTTTACCAAACAATAAGGAAAGATTAGTAGTGTATTTCTGAACAATACAGTTACAGAGGTTCCTTCAATGTGCATAATAATCACATTCTAGAAATCTGAGTATACAGTAAAATTATGGAAATGTGAATATATGATACATAATTGTAAGTATGCTTCTGCTTGCATTAGTCTCCCACTGGATAGTTGAAAATCATAAAATATGAAAAATTTTATTATATATAACTCACCCACACATTGTAAGATAACTTTATTTCTTACTATAGTAGACTTCTCATATGTTCCTCGTCTCCACCTTCTGATAACCCACCCTCTCCAAATCAATTATTAATATAACAGCCAGATACTTTAGAAACACTGCTAATCATACCATGTTCCTTAGGCAAGCCACTAATGATATCCTGTCCTATTTGGAATATAATCCAAAATTTTTGCATGACCTTTGGACCTTGAATGACCCTACTTATCATCTAATGACCACCTTTATCATCTAATACCCACCATGACTCTCATTCTATGTGCTAGACACAATTACTATCTTGCTGATCCTGAAATCCCCAAACCTTATTCCAGTTGTAAGGCTTCGCGTGTGCAGTTCCTACATAAAGTAGGCTTGCCCCATCCTCTTCCTGGGTTATGATTCCTACCAGACTTCTCCTGCTTGGCTATTTGCCACACTATAGACTTAACTCACTTACTGCTTAAATTATCGCCCTGTATTACATTCAACAGCACATACCCAGCCACTGACTCAGGCTGAATTCTCTGAAGATCTTCACACAACACCTTGGCCATATAATGAGACTAGGCCCTGCAGACTGTATCTCAGCAGCACATCCCAAACTGACTACAGCCACAGATGCTCTTTCATTCTCACTCATCCTTACCTGTCATCTCTCCCACACCATTTCACATACTCTTGACCCCGTACTACCTCTGCTTGGCTTCATTTTCCACACAACACCAAGAATGTCACTTTAAAAAGAAAAGTCATACTGTGTTGCTTTCAGTCCCTTAATCTCTCACTTTTAAACCCTGACCCAAATTCTTGGTACCATAGTTTACCCACTATCTATTTCCCTTACCTCATTGTTTATATTTATCCTACTTATTCTCTACACAAATGACTTTTTTGTGGTATAATAAGTCATGTTCATTCCCACTGAAGATTTCAGCTCTATCCCAGAATTGTGTGACTGGAAGAACATGTGACATATTCATATGAATGACTTTTTCTAATCAGGGGTTGTGCTTAAATGTCATTGATCCAGAAAAAATATTTTTCACTCTCTTCAGTCTAATGAAGCCCTACCCCAATTCTTTTTAAATTATCTTACTTTCTTTTCATCATAGATTGATTGTTCTGTGGCATTTTTGGCTCACTTCATTTTTTATTAAGTTTCCTCCACTGAAAATAAGAATCTTGTTCAAATTAACCATTGGGATGTACCCACTGCCTTATAGTCATTCCTCACTATATCTGTTAAATGAATAAATGAGTGAGTGGCTGAGTGTTTTAGTAGGGGTCTTGGTTATATTCTTTTGCTCCATGATTTTCAAATTCTATGGGAATAACTCTAGAAAAGATTAATTAATTATCAAAATTATAGATGAAACCATAAGAAAATATGATATGCTTTACTAAAATGCTTTCATGCAGTGCATTTGAGACAATATGTATAGACAATAGATAAGAACACAAAACAAATTAGAATATATAATTTGTATGATCTTGTGAGATAAATCATTCTTTCTGTGACGTTTCAAACTTTTGGGAGCTGCTTATAATCTGATTCAAAATCTTTAGATATATGGTACAATCATCTTTGGTTTTAAGTCTATTAGCATTAACAGAAAAAAAATAAAGAAGTTGTCCCATGACTATTTCTTGGGTAAGGGAGTGGGAAACAGCAGCATTTTTAATGGTCTGTTAGAAATATCACCAGAGATGATAAGCAAATCCTCCTGTGGGGGGTAATTTCCAGTGTCTTGACAGCTGTTGGGGTTTTGGTCTTTATTAAAAAGCTTTAAATGTTGTTTTTTCCTGCCAGTGGTGGTCAGTTTTTGATGTAATACAAAATACTTAGTATATTAAGATCAAACTAAAATTTCAGGCCCAAAAGGCAAGCAGATTCTTTAAGAAAGGCCAAGGAGCTGTCAAGCATGCACAATAAAGTGGCAAGAGGCATGCAACTAGTGTGCACTTGAGTCTTAAGATGACAGTGTTGTAAGTAAGGGAATATAGAGATAGTCAACAAGCATTTAGGTCAAGAGGATGTTATGACTAAAGTTACATAGTCTAGAAGTAAAATATGATGCTAATGGCAGACAGAACACTTCAAAGGAGTGTCATCCATCAAGCTCTTAAATTACAGCTATTATATCCACAACATAATGCACTTTCATCACAGAAACTAAAAGTATCCTTTCCTAATTTCACATTTAATATAGAAGAAAATTTGATTCAGTATTATTAATGAATATTTAATTTTTCCAAAAGAAATGTTTTAATAAAAGTGGATTTCCTAGTTCTGCCAGACTTCCAAAATTCTGTCCAGTGCATTTAAAAGTCTAAACTCTCTAATACTTGGTTTTAAGGTAATAATGTATTCAGAGATTTTCTTTCCTAGGCAGACTGAATTATCACTGGAACTCCAAATCCTGCCCTGAAGTACTCATTTCAAACTTAATTTCGCACTTATTTTCTTCAACTTTTTCAATGTGTTACACTTTTAGGAAGTTAGTGAGCTACCTGAAGGGAAAGTTATTTCATGTAACTTTCTGATTATATTACAGATCGAGAGGATTACAAAATGAAAAGGAATAAGAGAATTTGTAGGTAATTAACAGTTGTCATTAATTTCTTTCTGGAATGTTCAAATATCAGTTGAATTGTGAATTAAATGTCACTCAATGAAGATTATAACAAGCTTTATTACAACTACTTACTTTAAGGAGAGATAAAATAGCCAAGATTTAAAGCATGTCACCCCATTCCCATTTGACACAGTGTTAGGGCAATGTACAAACGAAAGTATTTTAAAGATTTTTCTTATATGGAAAGGTCAAGAAACTAAATCATCTCCAAGTTCCAGAGCTTTCAAATCAAGCATTTTAATGGGACTTAGAAAGCTAACCCCCACTTGAAAAACAATCAGTGATATTCTGACAAGTATTTGGAGACAACCAAGGAAAATTCAATTCTTCCAATGACACATGCAGGCATTTGAACCAAAGAGATAATTTTGAATTCGCACTGAGGATGTTGGAGCAATGAAAATGTTGCAATGTCTAGAGACTTTTATTACATGCAGTTCAAGTAAATGACCCACACAAATGTGTATATTCTACCACCGTTGTGCCATGACAGGCCATAAAAACTGTCCCCATAATTTAGGGGAGAATAGTTATCCTTTTACATATTTGGCAATTACAAAACTTTTTTAAAAAAATCAGAAAGTCATTTTTATAAATGTAACTCTGACTCAAATCTTCCTTTATAGAGTCTTAAGCCTTCTAAAGATAAATCTTTTCAATTACTTCCTAGTCACATGAATTATATTTACTTTAGGAAATATAGTCATGTAACATGTCCAAAATTGGACTCTTCAGGGCAATATGGGAACACATTAACAATTACGTATGCCAAAGGAATGAAATTATTTATTGTACCATAACAGGAAAGTACCTCAAAACAGGTACACACTTACTTAAGAATATATGTGGAACTAAAAGGTAAACATTGTAGCGAGAAAAAGCTTATCTACAATGGGAAAAGAATAATTGAGAAAAAAGAAATTAAAATTAAAAAATAATGATTATTGATTATCATCTTTAGACCAAGCAAAACTCCAGCAATAAGATGTCAAGTGGTATGAATGTTATCAGATACAGTCCTGGGGCATATACATCAGTTATATTTCATAGCTAAGAAACAAAGTTTAGAATGACTAAGCCTCTTGTCAAAGACAATTAGAAAACAAATGATGAAAACTGGATTAGAGCACTTGGGGATAATTCCATTCTTCCCACGGTAACTATAATTTAGACATTGTATTTTCATTTGGTGAAAGAGTGTGAAACTACGAGGGTGTTCTCTGTTCAAGTTTACATGTTTCATTTGGAAGACAAACTCAAACTCCCATTAACAAACTGGTCCATTAAAATTAAACGAAGGAGATGTTTTGAAGAAAGTAAGTAACTTGGAAAAGCAAGTAGCTATTACTGAAGTTGGCATGTCTGTAACAAAAAGCATAGTATAAATGTCCATGTAAAAGCTACTTGTCCATATTAGCAAGCAGAAACCACCAATATTGTTTATTCCCCAACTAAAATTGTTAAAGTACTAAACTAACCAACACATGTATAAGTGGTAAACCTATAAATGGTCAACAACCCACAGTGTTCATAATTAGAGTTGCCTGTGTGATACACTCTATCATATTTGATTGTATCTCCATTTCTTAATATAAGTGACTATTTTTTGTCTTTGAGTTCATATGTGCCTCTCAGGATATTATACAGTGTTTATTCATTTTATTGTATCAGTATCCATTGGTTTTCTCTGTACTGTTCAGTATTATATGTAACGATACTGTGACTTACTCCCTAGCCTGCACCATAAATATGCAAACTAAAAAAAAATCACAGACACAGAAAGCAGTGTTTGAAGTAATTATTTACCAGTCGTAAGTAAGAGTGAAAGACCATGGATATAGGCATATAGGTAGCTTACCATATCCTCTCAAACAAAGTCTGTGCATCCCATTTCTTAACTAATGATTTCTGTTTCTTCTTCTGCTTTTAGGGTCCATAAGAGGTTTCTAAGCAGAGGAGACTACTAAACTAGATAACTGGGATGTAAGTTCAAAGAACGACTTAAACTCTTCACATGCCTCTGGCAGGTTTTATCAAGGGACTCAATCATAATTACCAAGTTTGTAAGCCTGCCACAGATGGATGAGTCCAGATTGCTTCATTAGGGTAATCTAATTTTTCTTTCTCAAAATGCCCATTTAGTATGTCACAACAGGAAAAAACTTGGGAGGGTGTTAAGGCAAGGAAAGTACATTCTATTCACTCAAGCAGATTTTGCTGGCATTCCTTCTTTTGTATGGCTCATGTCTTTGTACTATTGGGAATACTTATGTCCCCTTTCATTCTTAAAAAGATTGCAATTTAGGCAGTCATATAAGTCATCTATCACTGTGTTCATGATGGATCCATAGCCAGAAGATAGGTGAGTAGGTTTATTCTGTTTTCTCTTCACTTTACTCTGTTTCTCAAAAGCTGGCCTGTGTGAAGCATTTTAAATGGCTTCCCTCCTAAGTGAATGTTGTCAATGAGAAAACCTAGGAGGTTCAGTAATGTGCATCCAAGTTACTTATACCATGGTTTGCTGCCTACCTGGCTACGGTCTATCTGCACCACTCTACCAAAAGTCGGGTTTCAAAATCCCGACTAGTTCTGGCTTCTAAAATCTACACATTCCCTTGTTCTTTTAGACGAAGGCATATAACTGTTTCTCTAATGTTACATGCCCCAGAGTGTTCACAGTAGCTTTTAAACTTCTTTAATCATATCTACTTTTTTATATAAAATAGTTTCATCCCCAATTGCATGCATCTTGTATCCCTTGCTAGGAAGCTGAATGATAAAACGTGTTCTCTCTCTTCTTTTTTTTTCACTTTCAATTTATCGATAGTAAGTGTAGAAGGCATATCCATTTTGCTTATGAAAAATAAGCTCAAAAAAGAATGAGATTCAATTTTAGGTGCCCCTGACTCTGAAAGGTTGAGGCTCTCATTCTATAGCAAGTTAGTTAACCTATCAGCTGCACCAATATTAGATAATGAAAGAAAAAGCAGGTTCTTGTAAATTTTTCAATTACAAGAGCACATGATATGGGAAGTAGATGTAGGGGTGTTGAGATGAAGTTGGAGGGGCCTTAGAGGGTGTATAAGATCTAAACAAATACATATATAAAACTGCTAAAAATAAAAAGAAATATTTCAATCACATGAATATATGCTCATTTAAAAATTCTGTTTTGTTTTATTTTATTGAAATACATTTACTAAAAATAATGTTACATTATATATCCTATTCATGGTCTCCCCTCCAACATCTCCTGTCAACTCCCAACCCCCATCTACCCACTCCATGCCTCTTTTCTCTTTCTTTCGAGCAAATGAGTTCCTTATGAATTGAGCACTGAACAAGTTAGGGAAATCACTAGAAGAAAACAAAACAATGTTCATTCTTAGAGACTCTAACAGGTATCAGCTTTAAAATGAATCTTAGAACATTCTTAGGATAGTTCTAAAAGCCATAGACCATTTCTGTGACATTTATCAAAGGCTTTCTGGTAAATTCAAATCTGGATAATCAGATGTGTCTTGACAACAAATGTCTGTCTGCAATCTCTAAGTAGGATTCCAAATAAGATTCAAGTAATGGGCTAGATCAGGACAAAATACATTATTTATTCCTCTCTCTAGCTACACACTGCCTCTTGATGAGTGTCAAAGATATTATAGAAAGTAAATTTATTTTTCTCTAATTTGAGTATAAAATAACAGACTGCTCAACCACTACGTATCTGTTTTGCCTGTGGTATCACAAGTCGGTCACTGGTACCCTTTGTTTATAAAATTTGTAAGCTTTGGATGTAAGAAATCTATATCCTTTCTCTAAGGTGAGTAGAACATACAAAATAAGGCCATAAACAGCATCAAAATATTGCATTCAGTGAAAAGGTGAAAAACACATTGTCTGATAATGGTTTTAGTGTGAAATATTCACCACAAAGTCACATGTTTGAGTTCTTGGTCCTCAGCTACTGCAGGAGTTTGGGAAGTTGTGGATCCTTGCTGGTACAGTGCAGGTCTCTTGAGCCAGAACTCGGCAGGTAAAGTCCAACTCTATATTCCACCTATATCTTTCTGTTAGATGATACAGTCACCCTGTGAGAAGCAGCAAGTGCATAATCCTACTGCTGAGCCTTCATGGTAAATTAAAATCCCCCTGTCTATGAGCCCAGAGTCTTTGATCTTGTCAATTGCTTCTGTAGGTATTTTGTCACAATGACAAGAAAAGATATTAATGCACTAAGATTTAAACTACACTCCATTAATTATAGGCACTAACAAACTTGAAGAGTTGATTTTAGAGTAAGGAATTTACAACATATAATGGATTCATCCCATAATGTACATTAGTGTTTTGTTGATTTTTTTTACATTTCTATTACCTACATTGAGAAATAAAATTACAGAGCATCAGCTGAGTCAGTCTGTCTTGCATTTTGAAGATGGTTTCATTTAGAAGGCTCATCCACAGCAAATAAAGCCACCTCCAAGACACCAGGGAGGGGTAGCTATTGAGTGCATTTCATATTCTGTAGCTTTACAAAATTCACCTGTATCAGCTTTCAAACAGGACTCTTTGGATTTCTTGACATTAGAAGTTTAAGCTACTACCCTCTTCACTCATTCATTTTATGCCAAATTAAATTGCATATACTTACTGTAATTGAAATTAAAAAAACAACAGAACCTGATAATTCTGTTTTGGAACCCATAAAAATACTACAATCCACATAAACCCATATAAAATTACAATTAATGTATGTTAAGTCTGACCTTTTTAAAATTATTTACTTATTTATTCACTTTCCATCCTGGCTATAGCCCCATCCCATCTTACCTCTCAATCCTACCCAGCCTTTCTCCTCTCTCGCCCCTTTATCTATTTATCAGAAAAGGGGGTCTCCCTTTCCTGTCCACCCCAGCTCCTCAAGTCTCATCAGGACTGAGTGCGCCCTCTTCCCCTGTGGCCTGCCAAGGCAGTCCTGCCAGGGGGAAGTGATCAAAAAGCTGTCACGCAAGTCCCTGTCAGATGCAGTCCCTGATTTCTTTACTTGAGGACCCACATGAAGACTAAGCTGCCCATTGCCTACATTTTGTAGGGGTTTTTAGGTCCAGTCCATGCATGGTTCTTGGTTCAGAAAGCCCCTCTGGGCCCTGGCTCTGTTGGTCTTCTTGTGGAGCTCCTGTCACATCCAGGTCATTTTCTTTTTCCTCCTACTTTTTCCACAAGACTCCCTACTCATCACCCAATATTTGGCTGTGAGTCTCAGAATTTGTTTTGAGGTGCTGCTGGGTAGAAACTCTCAGAGGACAACTCTGATAGGCTCTGGTCTGCAGACTTAGCAGAGTATCATTCATAGTGTCAGGGATTGGCATTCCCCCATAGGATAGTCACTGCTCTATGTGTTCTATCTTTATCCCTGCACATCTTGTAGGCAGGGTAAAATTTGGGTCAAATTTTCCCTCTACTAGGAAACTTATCTAGTTAGAGGCTATCCTCTTCAGTCTCTACGGCCTCTGCCACTAGGAATCTATGCTTGAATCTTCCTCATATCCTCCCAGGAGCCTACTCTTGACTTAGGTCTCCAGCTTATCACAGAGATGCCCCCACCCTCAGTTTCTCTTTACTCTACAGGCCTTCTGTCCACCATCTCCCTCTGTGTCCCAGTTCTGATCTCCAACCTCTTAAATCTCTGTGCTCCCTCTCCTACTTTGTTCCCTCACTTTGACCACTATCTCTGTCTATTCTATTTCCCCTTCCTTGTGAGATTTATGCATCCTCCCTTGGATCCCCCTTGTTACTTATCTTCTTTGGATCTGTGCCTTGTAGTATATTTTTATGGCTAAAATCCACTTATAAGTGAGTACATACTATGTGTGTCTTTCTGAGTCTGGGTTACCTCACTCACGATGATCTTTTCTAGTTCCATTCATTTGCCTGCAAATTTCATGATTTCTTTGTTTTTAATAGCTGAGCGGTATTTATTTTGTTCTCAACAGAGGAATCTGTTGAAAATGACATAAAGAAATGGTCAATATCCTTTGTCAAATCAAAGACTCTGAAATTCCATTTCACATTGGTCAGAATGGCTAAGATCAAAATCTCAAGTGATAACACACACTGGCAAGGATGTGGAGCAAGGAAAACATCTCTCCATTGCTGGTGGGAGTGCAAACTTGTACAACCACTTTGAAACTCAATCTGGAGGTTTCTCAGAAAACTGGCAATAGCTCTTCCTCAAGACCCAGCTATACTATTCCTGGGTATATACCCAAAAGATGCTCCACCATACAACATGGACACTGCTCAACTATGTTCATAGCAGCTTTATTTGTAATAGCCAGAAACTGGAAACAGCCCCTATGTCCCTCAGCTGAAGAATGGATAAAGAAACTGTGACACTGACCTTAAAACTGTTTTATAGAAAAAAAATGTTTTCCAAGTGTCAGTGGAGAAATAGTTGTATCAGTAACAAGGGTGACAGCTGGTACTGAAAGTTTACCTGACACCAGATACTCAGTCAGATAACACACAAGTGTCATCTCTTTCCACCCCAGAGTCTCATCAAGTTACTACTAGACCTTCAGTGAAAGAAAATGGGTGTAGTTGTAGTTGTTACTTTCCCCAAGTTCTCTTTGCTCCTTAATACCACTACTTAAACCCATTTCTTTCTGATTCTGGACCCATGTTATCTGAGAGACAGAAAGGTCCAGGGACACAGGTTTACAAACAACAAAAGAGCTTCTTAAAATCATGTTAACATGTTTCAACATCGTATTATCTCACGTGAACCTTTGCATGTTCACTTTTTTCAAGTAAAGTATCAAATGGTAAAAAATAAGAAAGAATAAACCTTAAATTAGTCATACTCAATATTAAAGGGCTTGATTAAATTTGAACATCTTTTCTTTGAATCTTAGTATTTGCAATGATTCTTGTCACACAAATGCCTCACTACTTCCATTAGTTTTCCTACACAGAGTGGATCTTCTGAAAGGCAAGCCTAGCCTTATGAGTTTACCCATCTGCTATAGTTCACCTGCACACAGCTTGAGGCACTGAGCACAGCTTGTACCCCTTACTAAGGCTGTGGGTTATCATTTACATATAACATGCTTTTTATATCAGGGAGCTTGGGCTGAGCCTGGAGCCTTTGTGTTACACTTTCCAAGATAAATCATATTAATAGCAATTTACTTTCTTTTATAGAAAACTTATATTGCCAAAAAGTAAAGCTTTCTGTCTTTCTTTTCTTTGAAATAACTTATAGACAATGGGATTGTTCTATTCCATTCACTATAATGTATAAATCAAAATAAAATGCAGAATTCATAGGCACACATCCTACTGTGTTAATGAGCACAGTTTCAGTTTATCATAAAAATCATCTTGTTTGAAAAAAACAACAATAGTTGAGCTGCAAATGTCATTCTGGACACATTTTTTAAACGTTATTATGGACCCTTTAGCAGGGTTGTAACCAACAGCTAGTGAAATTAGACTATTTGTCCCTTTGACTTGAGCATATTTGTGGAGTTAACCTCCCTTGTTTTTCCCCCCTTGCTTATCAGAGCGGGAATATAATTCTGATATGAGCAATTACATAAGAAACTCTAGTTTATCTGTACACAGATGACCTTCTATCCAGCCAGACTTCTCCACTCTTCTTATAAGACAGTCAGGCATTCTATTATTTCTTCAAAGGTCATATTCAAGTGGAACAAATACACCTGATATTTTCGACATTATTTGCATGTAATTTGCTTATGCCCAAACAGACTTGATTTTGAGGAGTACAAATCTAATTTAAATTTTCCTGAACTACCACAGTGAAATGATAACTGTGCTTTCTGAATTTTGACAGCAGTACAGAATTTTCATTAGATGTTAGAAGAAAACATCAAACACTTGAGGAAAGAAACATATTCTAAATGCAAAGTAGAAGCAGGAACCTTGTAGATATAAAACACCAGGCATATTTGCTAAACCTAAGGTCATACCTAACAGAAAGCTTCAGAAATATCATATCAAACACTTAATTTAAAGTGACTTTTTTATCCTGGGGTGGGAGGGGGTAAAGGATATGTTATTTATTTTAATAAGCTACAATATCTGTCTATCCCAAACATACTCAATTAGAACCTAATTCTTGTGGTCTGGAGGGTTAAAGTAATTGTAAAGCAACAGCATAAGTGTGGAAAAACTCCCAGCTTTCAGTTCATTAGAACACACTGAATAAACGAGGAGAATCACTCAGGAGTGGACACTTGCAGGAGTCATTCCTGAGAGAAGAGGCAGGAACATGGGCAAAACGCAGAAGAAAAGGCTGAGGACCTAAAATGAAGCTCCCCACCTCTCAGTATTGCCCGCAGCTAGCACCAGATACACTGGGGGGCCTTCTGCCTTTGCAAACTCCACATTCAAGACTAATTGTACTGGGCATGGGGGAGAGGGAAGCCATCCTTTTTACTGGAAGATAAATAGTTAACATAGCAAGTGGCTGTTATGAAATCACTCAGTGTCACCAGTTGTAAATAATAATAATAATAATAATAATAATAATAATAATAATAATAAATTTAAAAGTGGTAAAAAGTGCTGCTGAGAAGGCCCGCTGGAACTCGCCTCTAGACATGACAGCCTGAGTTCAATCCCAGGACCTACATAGTATATGGAAAGAGCGGACCCCCTCAAATTGTCTCTGACGGCTATGTGCAGGCTGTGAAATGCATGTACATATATACAACGCACACACATGCACACACAAATAAACAAATCTAAACAATGGAATGGTGAGAAAAATGGCTACCCGCAGAATACAGTAAGTAGAGACAGTAGATACTAGGAGCAATAGTTTACGATTACATTGTCATTATGACAAATGTTGGTTTCAGAATATATTTTCTGTTAGGTGTGGTTGATCAAAGTAAAACCTCCTCAAACACACTCAGCCTCTCCTTGTAGTAGCTGTTCTGTACATGTTCTGGGTTGCTAAGAAAGAAGTCAAGAAGCCTTGAATGTTCCAAATGTCTTTGATATAAGGAGCCTTGTGTTTTCTATTTTATTTTAATCACTAGTCTCTCCTTCTAACATTCATATCAGCTTGAACCACCCTATAATAAAGTATACCATCTTATAATGAAGAAATTGAGAATTAATAAAAATCAGAATAGTAATTCCTCAAGATCCAGCTATACCACTCCTAGGCATATACCCAAAAGATGTTCAAGTACACAACAAGGACATTTGCTCAACTATGTTCGTTGCTGCTTTATTCGTAATAGCCAGAACCTGAAAAGAACACAGATGCCCCTCAGTTGAGGAATGGATACAGAAATTGTGGTACTTTTACACAATGGAATACTACTCAGCAATTAAAAATGAGGAAATCATGAAATTTGCAGGCAAAGGGTAAGACCTGGAAACTATCATCCTGAGTTAGGTATCCCAAAAGCAGAAAGACACACATGGTATAGACTCACTTATATAGACCTATAAGATAGGATAAACATACTGAAATCTATACACCTAAAGAAGATAAACAAGAAAGAGGACCTGGGGTAAGAGGATTAATCCTCATTTAGAAAGACAAATGGGATGGACATTGGATATAGGAGAAAACAAGTAGCAGGACAAGAGCCTACCACAGAGGGCCTCGGAAAGACTCTACCTAGCAGGGTATCAAAGCAAATATTAAGAAACATAACCAACCCTTTGGCAGAGTGCAGGGAATCATATGAAAGAAGGGGGAGTTAGTATGACCTGGAGAGGACAGAAGCTCCACAAGGACCAAATAG
>CM053763.1:37503867-37523719 GCA_028658305.1 Pachyuromys duprasi
AGGTACTTCCAACTGAAGATATCTCATTCGTGACGGCAACTCCCAGTTCTGATTTTATATGAATAACCCCGATAGTGACTCTTATATCATAAGAATCCCCTCCTTTGATCATCTTGATAATTCTAGTTTCCTCAGTAACTACTAAGTGGCTTGAAAAAACACTTAAGTTGTTTAGAAAACCCACACCTGCTTCCTACTTATAGACACATACACACACACTTCAATTTATTTTTATAAACTACACAATTTTCAAGTTTTGAGATTTTCTTTTGTTGTTGTTGTTTATGTGTATATCTATTTCTTCTGTATGTATACCTGTGTACCACATCCATGCCTGAGCCCACAAAGACCAGAAAAGGCCATTAAATCCCCTGGAACCTGAATTAGGGGGGTTTTATCCTCCATGTGAGTGCTAAGAATTCAATCCTGGTCCTCTGAAAAAGTAGCAGATGCTCTTAACCCCTGAGCCATCTCTCCAGAATTTGGATTAATGAATTGGAAGCACAGATTCTGTCTTTTTTAAAAGATATATTTTATTTTTATTAATTACAGTTTATTCACTTTGTATTCCACCTGTACCTCCCTCCCTCTTCCCTTCCCAATCCTATATTCCTTCCCTCTTCTCCATCCAAGCCCCTCCCCAAGTCCACTGATAAGGGAAGTCCTCCTCCCCTTCCATCTGATCCTAGTCTATTAGGTCTCTTCAGGAGTGGCTACATTGTCTTCCTCTGTGGCGTGGTAAGGCTGCGCTCCCCTGAGGGGGAGGTGATTAAAGAGCAGGCCACTGAGTTCATGTCAGAGACAGTCCCTGTTCCCATTACTAGGGAACTCACTTGGTTACTGAGCTGCAAAGAGCTACATCTGATAACCTAGAACCCCTGCACAGATGTACTCCACAGCAGATTCTGTCTTTTTAACTTCAGCTATAGCCAATCATGCTGAATACACTATGCTGTGTGAGCAGGTTCTTCCTGCCATCTAAAAGAAAATAACTTTTTTTTCTTCCTTAAAACTAGGCCACAAAGATATTGCTTAATTCGTCTCTATATATCTCTATATATCTGACGCTTCATGGGTTCCATGTTAACTTTTGTAAAGTTAACATAAGTGAACTGACTAGCACCAAGTAAAATGTTTCCAATAATGACAGTTGATCATACCATGAATAAATGTTATTCAACCACTGAAAAATAGTCATTAGACTAGGTGCCTAATGGTTGACTTTATGAAGCACATTATAGACATACCTCCAGCATTATCTACAATGCTAATAAACAGGTAGGTCACCTGTTATGGTGAATACTTGAAATAGGGACACATTCTTCCTATATCGAACAAGTTATCTTAAGGATATCTCTCATCTCCCCTGTCCTTAAAGACATCTTGACTAGTTCCCACTTACAAGCATACTTATATAAAATGAGATGTTGTTATTTTCTGATGTTAAGATTCACTTTTGAACCAAATATAATCTCTATACACTGAGTGATAATTTTTTGGGTAACTATTTGGAGTATAATATAACCATTTTGATGACAGTGAGTTTAGTTGAAAATATTTCACCAATTCCTTAAACCTTAATTATTTTATCATTTTAAAAACACGGCTTTAGAAAAAAGAATGAAAAAGGAAAGAAAGAATGAAAGAAAGAAAGGAAGGAAAAGAGAAAGGAAGGAAGGAAGCTATCTGCAGGTCACTCATAGTGGTTATTACCCATAATTTCATTACTTGCAAATCAGATGCAAGAAGATCAGAAGTTTAAGTTCATCCTTGACTATATAGTGGATTCAAGGCTAGCCTGAGGTACATGAAACCCTGTCTCAAAAATTGACAACAAAACAGGTATGTATCTTTTTATTGGTGTTTATTTTTACTTTTCCTGCTTTAAATTGAAATTTCTTTCATCAAAGGAACTGTTTCTCTAGAAAACAAAGATGTAGAGAGGTTTATCTCTTCTTCTATTTCACTATTATGGAATGTGCTCCATCTAGCCCAGATCTTTTGTCTGACTCCATATTTCGAAACCTAAAGTGTCTGGTTTTATACCATTTTCACTCTTCCTTTGATATCTGGAGAATTGCATGACTGTTTCTAGAAATCTGCCTCTGGCTTTCCCTGGCAGTGTCTTAGCAAATAATACCTCTAACGCCTACTTTTTCTATTATGAAACTAGCGTTTCCTTTTTGGTCTGTCATTTCTTCAATGGACTTTTCAATACCTTCCTATTAAAAATTTAGTAACCTCTGCATACCTAATGCTTAACAATAATATTATATAACAAGTAAGTTACCTCCCCATCCACCCAACCTTATATTCTGTGTGTTTCTCTGTCTGCCTCTGCTTCTGTTTCTGTCTCTCTCTCCCTCTCTACTCTCTCTCACCCTCAAAATGAAATCACAAAACACAATAACAAATAATAATAAGTCTAGAGAAATAGCGAGTTCTGGAAAATCAAAGTATAAAGCTGTATGTTTCATTTGATGTATTTTCTAGCCAGGATGTCCTAGAACTTGAAGTATCTGTCAGCTGTGTACTATCATTTTGCCTTGTCAATTCATTAACTAACGTGTCAAAAACACTAGCAACTACCCAGAGGCAGCAAAGTTCTATATGAAAATTAAACATTCATTGACATCTTAAGTCACCAGCCACCACTTCATTTCTAGCAACATAAAAATATATTGAAAATATACATGCATATATAGATATTTCCCCTGTGCCCAGACATTGTTAATCAAAGTGTATATATATATATATATATATATATATGTGTGTGTGTGTGTGTGTGTGTATGTGTGTGTGTGTTTAAATATATATTTAATTCTACATTTAAGTATATTTTAATATATTAAAAATATATTTAAGTATATAAAAATGTACATTTATGTCCAGCAATGAATAAAGAAAAGAATGTTTTATTCCAAAAGGTCTTTCCTAACTATTTTTTGTAGCCAGAATGAAAGTCACAGATATATAGAAAAGTGATGATTTGGGGCTCTCGGGTGCAGTATGCAAGTGACTTCAGCTTCCCTGCTGCTCACTTTAGTTCTCAGGATCATCTGGATTGCACAGAGCTTCAGAATTCTGTTTCCCTCTGATATTTTGAACAAAATATAAGTGGTGTGGTTAACACACTGCTTCATGACTCATTAAAGATGCTTGGAATCACAGAGATCTAGAAAGGGGATCTCTGTAACTCCCTAGAAAGGGGAGTTGTCACCTGTTTGGTTGTTCAACCTATAATGTGGTCAGCCAGCATCTTATTTGCAAAGGTCAAAAGTAACAAAATTGACCATTATAATAATAGCACATCTTCAGCACTGACCAGTCTCAGTATCAGACATCTAATACTATGCCCACAATTCTAAAACCTATCCCAAGAGCTTTTTAGCCAAGCAATAGAGAAAGCTTGATAATTAAACATAGGTAAAGCCCAGGCTGGGAGGCAATGTTTGGGCTGAAATAGATCATAGAACTTATTTTTAGCTAGGAGTTGAATTCACTGTTGGAAATCTTTCTACGGTCTTAATGGACTGAATCTGGAAGCAATGGCATCAACTTTCTATTTAAGAGACCGAGGCATGAAGATTGCAAGTTCAAGGCCAGCCTAAAATATTAGGAAGATACCATCTCAAAAATAATTCTTAATGGGGACTGAGAGTATAGATCAATGGAAGAGCATTTTCTGACCATGTGTGAAGCCCAAAATTCAGTTACCAGTGTTATAAGAGAAAAGGAGACACACAGAAAGAGATAATAAAAAAAGAAAGAAGGAAGGAAGGAAGGAAGGAAGGAAGGAAGGAAGGAAGGAAGGAAGGAAGGAAGGAAGGAAAGAAGGAAGGAGGGAAGAGGTTGGCAGATGGGTTAAAAGACTGGAAAGTAAATTTTGTTACCATACAAAGCTTCATTATCTTCATATATATCATCATTTACAAGGATACACCATCATAGTCAGTCTCTTTGAGCCAGGGGATCTTTACATTAAATTCACTGCAGATGTAGCCATCCATTGCTCTGTTCTAGTTGTTCCCCAAGCATCTTCCACTTGTTGCACGGTGTAGCTATTTCCTTTAACTCTCAAGTGATGAATTTCTCTAATCTCAATATGATGGCACATCTCCCATCATATTCGATATGTCAGTTGGTGGGTTTTGTGTGTAATGACAAATCACAAACTTCATCAGGAATGAAAAGAAGTTATGATTAGTAAGGTGTATGTAGGACACTGTCTTCCAGTTCTTATCTCTAAATAAAAGAAGACAAATACAACTGAAGAAATATTATGTGACAAAAGTATATGTATACTACCTTATGCATTCTAGATGGGTAGACGTAATCTCACTTTAGAGATTAAAACACTCGGGTCTAAGAAGATGAGTTACTTATGGAACATCACAAGAAACAGCTGGAAGAGCTGGCATTTCAGTCTCTCAGACTCCAGAGTTTCTGTTCTTTCCCTTAAACACAAGATCATGAAGACTCAGCCTAATCATGCTTGGTCTTATTTTAGGATCTGACAGTGCACACTTGATCCAAAAAACTCTCTCAACCATGGTAGAACAAAGCCATGGCTGCACTGTTATTAAATTGGTTTAGAAAAATCTAATTTCTCAGTTATATCTGCCTTCACCAGTAGTACCTAGACTATAAGACCCCCCTTGAAATCCTGTCTCAGTTTCTAGGTCAACTGTTCCTGATGAGCATTCATATCTCATCTGAGCGATGTACAGATTCTCGTTAGCTGCATCCCTTCTGTGATAGGCCTCCAGAGAGCATGATTTATGCTTTGGTGCATGCTGCTTGCTGTCAGCTTGATTCACCCCAAATTGACAAGAACCTGCTTCATTAGCACAGGTACCATCCAGGCCTTCTGTAATCAGGCTCACATTTTCGCACTCTTATCTACTCCTCAATATCTCCAATTTTTGTCTGGGTTCTGTGAGTGTCTGGAACATGCATTCTCTTAGAGGAAGACTGTTTCTCTTCTGCCTCTGACTGTCACCAGTCTCCATCTGAACACATAAATATGTCTCTGTAGACAATGATCTTTCAAAAAATAAGTTTCTGTTTAAACAGTATGTGATGTCTGAACAAAAGAAAATGTGATAAAGACCATGGAGAAGTAAAATTCCTGAAAAAAAACTTTCCCTTTTGGTTTATTTGTGAGATCATAATATAATTGCATTTCCCCTTCTTTTCCCCATCCGAACTCTCCCATATACCCTGCCTTGCTCTTTCAAATTCATGACCTCTTTATTCATTAATTGTTATTCTATACATATATAAACAAAATTATACAAGAAAGAGACAAGGAAAGTTTCCTTTATTTTGTTTAAGAAACTAAATTGTAAGAAAGTCTAAAGTTAGAATTACAATTTTTCAGATCTCAGTTTTTCCATTAACAAATGCCTTTGTTGGTACAGCAAGGTTCAATCATGTGCGCACGTGCTTGTGTGTGTGTGTGTGTGTGTGTGTGTGTGTGTGTAAGCCTTCTGTATTTAGGTGTTGTGGACATTGATTAGAGATATATCTTAAAATCAATGTGCAATTGTTTTTATGAAATATTTATGCCTCCCAAAATTTTTTCTTAAAAATTAGATGCAACCCCAATACTATATTTTATTAATAAATATAACAGGAGATAGTTCCCATGTATTATTATAGATTTCTAAACCGTATTTTTCCTTTAGCTCTTTCTCAATGAATTAATAAAATATTCATACTATTGATCTTATGTTAGGCCTAAATAATTCACTTTTCTAGTGTTTGAATGTATTTGATACTTAAAATTAATGCTGAAATAATTCTGACAAAATTACCAAATGTAATTGTTTATTTGTGGCACTATGCACTACAAACTCTGAGCCTCAGGTCATACAGCCTTCCCAACCTTGGAAATGACACAGGCCCTTAAACAAACTAGTAAATGACGGTAATAGCAGCACCTCGTACATACTGAAAACCTAGTCCTTGCCAAGCCAGAACAGCTTCAATTCCATGCATTCATTGGTTCAGTTACTTTTCATGCATACATGCAAATAAACATGAACTATTCTGAATAAAATCAACACATTTTTATATAAATTCATGAAGCACAAAGCATATAGGTAGTTAGTCCAAAAGCAAAGTAGCTACTTACTAACGGATGAATGGGAATACAACCTATCACACTCATACCCAAGGCCCACGCCCTTAGGCCTCATGCCATGCAGGCTTCCCAACTCGGGGAAACAACACAGAGAACAGACAGTGAAGCTGTGAAAAGTAATTGGAAAGAAGAAAGGGATGGGACAGTGGGAGGAAGATTGGAACAAAGACAATGCTTATGTTTGGAAAGGAAGAAAGGAAATTGATGATGACCCACACTAATTAGCAGACAACGTCAGTATAAACCCAAATCACTCACATCACCCCCAGGAGACACTGCTCTTCCCTAATTTCACCCCCACTTTTCATTTATTCAACACAGGTGTTGTTGCTATCAGCTGTTTTAACAGTAACAGCAGTTTAACTACAGAACCTTGGGAAGCAACCACTCAGAAACATTCCAGATATATCTATCAAGTTCTTTTCCAAAAGAGGAAATAAAATGCTTACATTTTTATTTAACATACTTTTGAACACATTTTTTTCAGAAATGATGAAAGAATTCATATTTGCATAATAACGTCAGGATAAAACTAGTATCAGTCCCATTTGCTTTTCTGATCATCAGTGTTTTCCTGAACCAAACTCGCCTAAGCCATTAAAACTATTCAAAACAAGACCTAAGGTGACCTTAGCACCGTGATGGAATCACCCACCCACTGAAGAAAGAGCTTCATTAAGACAACTCCAGGAGTATAAATAGCCATTCTGTTTTTAAAGCCCTTAATGGGAAGTAATTATCCGACCTTCTCCATTAGCTCATTTCAGGACTCTGAAATGGTTCTCACACTGAAACTGAGGGAAAGCATCAGGGTTTTCCTTCAATCTAGAAAATATATTAAAGAAACCAAACTTATTACTGATCAAAAATATTATTTTTAGAATGTTCAAAGCTTCTATAGCTAAAGACACTGGGTACTTAATATGGTAAAATTGTTAGTCAAATGCAGAATTCTCAACATGCTAGAATTTTAGATAACTCTTCTGATCTTTCCTCCACACAGAAATAAAAAATAGTCATGTAAAGATCCCTAACATAAGCATACACTATGTATTATGTATTCGACATACACATATAGAGAGAAAAACTGTTACCACTATGTGGAATTAGGAAAATTTTCAAATTTATTTAGTCAGAGTCATGAATGTTCTTTTGACCAGTGAGCACATTAAGGACAACGTTTCAGGAAACTGTAGTTAAAATCTTTGACAATGATTTAAAGAGAAGGAAGTATCCCGGCTAAATCAGACTATATCACACCTGCTGTAGATTAAGCTACCTGCCGGGGTCCCAAGTAAGACTCTCTATTAGAATCAACTAATTTGAAAAATTAGAAAGCAAGATCCCCAAGAGATGCATGCAATGAAAACTTTTCTGGGCCAGAAATTTGTGAAAAAACAGGAACAGAGATACCGGTACATACTACTGCATGTAAGAAAAGAACATAATTAAGGTACCTTAGTTGTTTAAAAGTTGTTTTAGAAAATACTTATATAGTGATAGGTGATATGTCAGCCCTTGTTTTATCACTAACTTTCATATCAAAGAGTACATTCATTTTTGAGATAAATAAGGACATGATGGCTCAAAGGTAATGTTAATGGCAGTCACAAGATTTATTTAAACAATGGAAAATGAAACTTCAGTGAGATCAAATAAAAAGGATGGGGATGTTTCAAGACCTGTTGGCACAAAAGATGGATGACTGCAATGCAGGTGTTTTGCTTTGTTTTGTTTTGTTTTGTATTGTTTTGTTTTGTTTTTGGATAAGAGATTGAGATGGTAGTTGGTATCCTAAAAGAAATCTGGTGAATTTCTATTGGTTAAATTTAATATTATATGAATTTGAATAAGCCTAGTTTCATTCTTTATTCATTCATTTTTTCAAATATGTAATAAGATAAAACAAAAAGTATAATATCAAAGTTGGACAACACAAACCAACAGAATAAAAGAGCCCCAGAGAAGTCACAAGAAACAAGGACCTACTCATTTACACACCCAAGAAGCCCATAAAAACATTGAACTGGACGCCATAGTATAAGGGTCAAGAACCTTATACAGAATGGGCCTTGTGTGCGCTGACTTCACATGCCCCTTGCTCATGCTGACCTAAAGGGCCTTGTTTTATTGGTATTCTCCATGCCCTCTGGCTCTTACACTCTTCTCACCTCCTCTATCAAGGGATTCCCTAAGCTCGAAGGGGAGTGATTGGATGGAGACATCACATTTAGATCTAAGTCTTCCGAGGTTCCCACACTCCGTGTAACGTCTAGCTGTGGTGTCTGTATTTGTTCCCATTCTCTGAAGGAGTAAGCTCCTCTGCTGATACCTGAACAAGGCACTAATCTGTGAGTATAGGAGTCACTTTCTCATGACATTTTTTTGATGAGTATTATTTGGTTTTATCCTAGGAAT
This sequence comes from Pachyuromys duprasi, assembly GCA_028658305.1. Lineage (NCBI taxonomy): Eukaryota > Metazoa > Chordata > Mammalia > Rodentia > Muridae > Pachyuromys > Pachyuromys duprasi. The sequence continues at coordinate 37,512,434 of CM053763.1, forward strand.
CTGGGTTATCTAGTCTCAAGTTCTTGATTACCAAAGTAGTGTTGGATATATGCTCAATCTCATTCAGAGGGCCTTAACTCAAGCCCATTGTTGGTCAGTTACTCCTACAAGGGTGCCACCATTGCCCTAGCATAGCTAGCAGGTAGTACACTATTGAAGATAAAGGGTGTGTTGCTGGATTGATGTTTGCATTTCTCTTTTTTGAGATAAAGCAAAACAAAAAGAAACAAACAAACAAAAGGTAGGAGTAGAGGCTGTGTGTAGGAACCAGCTCAGCATCTCTATCTTCAGTGAGTGTTGTGGGTGTTGTCTTCAGCAATAGGGACTTGCTGTCAGTTTGTGGAGAACAACCTATATAGTCTTGGCAGCATCTTGGGCTGCTTAGGGATTCTCATGGGCCCTTTGGGCAAACAACTCCATTAGATATTATCCAATCCCTGACTGACAAGAGATAGCCAGTTCGAACTGTTCCACCATTATTTGGCTATTTAATTTAGTCTGACTTCATGTATATCTCTTTAATAGAATAAAGCATCTTTATATACCTGAGAGGTATGGCTGGATCTTGAAGTAGACCATTCCCATTTTCTTGAAGGACCACCACATTGGTTTTCATAGTGGCTGTAGCAGTTTGCATTCCCACAAGAAGTGTATGAGTGTTTCCGATACTCCACATCCTTGTTGGCATGAGTTGCCACTTGTTTTGTTGATCTTAGCCATTCTGGCCAGCATAAGAAAAAATAGTGAAGTAGTTTTGATATGTATTTATCTGAGAGTTAGTGATGTAAAATATTTTTAGTGTTTCTCAGCCATTTCATTTTGCAATTAAGAATTATCCGTTTAGATCTGTTCCTCAATTTTTAGTTGGATTGTTTTCTTTTTTGTTTCATTTTTAATTTATTTTTATTTATTATTTATTACAATTTATTCACATTGTATACTTGCTATGACTCCCTCCTTCATCTCCTCCCAATTCCTCCCTACCTCCATCTTTTCCTCCTTTGCCTCCCTTAGTCCACCGAAGGAGAGGTCTCTAGCCTATCAAGGTCTCATAAAGGCTGGCTGCATCACCTTCCTCTGTGGCCTGGCAAGATGGCACCCTCGAGGGAAAGGTGATCAGAGAGCCTGCCACTAGGTTTAAGCCAGAAACAGCCCCTGCTCCCCTTACTAGGGAACCCACTTGAAGACTGAGTCTGTGTTACCTCACTCAAGATGATCTTTTCTAGTTCCCACCAGTTGCCTGAAATTGTCATTGTTTCCTTGTTTTTAATAGCTGAGTAGTATTCCATTGTGTAAATTATCACAATTTCTGTATCCTTTTCTCCCTTGAGGAACATCTAGGTTGATTCTAGATTCTGACTATTACAAATAGAGCTGCTATGAACATTGTTGAACAAATGTCCTTGTATAGTTGAACATATTTTGGCTATATGTCTAGAAGTGGTATAGCAGGATCTTGAGGTGGCACTATTCCTAATTTTGGAAGAAAGTGCCAGATTGACTTCCAAAGTGGTTGTACAAGTTTACATTCTCATCAGCAATAAAGGAGGGTTTGCCTTTCTCCACGTCTCTCAAGAATGTGTTCTCACTTGAGCTTTTTGTCTTAGCCATTCTGGTTGGTGCATGGTGAAATCTCAGAGTTATTTTGATTTGCATCTCTCCGATGACTAAGGATGTTGGACATTTCTTTAAGTGTTTCTCTGTCATTTGATATTCCTCTATTGAGAAATCTGTTTAGCTCTATGCCCCATTTTTTTAACACTGCTTTAATTGTGTCCCATAAGTTTGGGTAAGTTGTGCCTTCATTTTCATTGAAATTTAGTAAGTCTCAGATTTCTTTTTTTATTTCTTCTCTGACCCAGCTGTCATTGAGTAGAGAGTTGTTTAGTTTCCATGTGTGTCTAGGCTTTTTGTTATTTCTGTTCTTGAGCTCTAATTTTAGGCCATGGTGGTCTGATAAGATAGCAGGGATTATTTCAATCTTTTTGTATCTGTTGAGGATTACTTTGTGCTTGACTAAATGATCGATTTTGGAGAAGGTTCTGTCGGGTGCTGAGAAGAAGGTATATTCTTTTTTGAGTTTGGGTGAAAAGTTCTGTAGACATCTATTAGGTCCATTTGATTTAGGACCTTTGTAAGTGTCATTATTTTCTTAGTTAGCTCTGTCTAAATGATCTGTCCCTTAGTGAGAGTGGAGTGTTGAAGTCGACCACTATTAAGGCGTTGGGATCGATGTGTGATTTGAGCTTTAATAATGTTTCACTTACAAATATAGGTGATCTTGTATTTGGGGCCTAGATGTTCAGGATTGTGATGTTCTCCCTGTGCATTTTTCCTTCGATGAGAATGAAATGTCCCACCTCACCTTTTTTGATTGATTTTGGTTGAAAGTCTATTTTATTAGACATTAATATAGCTACTCCATCTTTTTTTCTGGGTCTGTTTGTTTGAAAAACCTTTTTCCAGCCCTTTACTCTGAGATTGTGTCTGTCATTGTTTCAGAGGTGTGTTTCTTGGATGCAGTAAAATGTTGGATCCTGTTGCCTCAACCATTCTGTTATCCTGTGTCTTTTTATTGGAAAGTTTAGTCCATTGATGTTGATAGATAGTAGTGATCAATTAATGTTAGTTCTTTGTATTGTGGAGTTAGTGGTGATACTGTGTTTGTGTGCTTGTTTTCTATTGATATTTTGTTATGAAGTTATCTATATGTTACGTTTTCTCCGGTATAGTTGATTTCTTTAGATTGGAATTTTCCTTCGAGTATCTTCTGTAGGGCTCGGTGGCTGTGGATATATCCTTTAAGTTTAGTTTTGTCATGGAATATTTTGTTTTCTCCATCTGTGTTGATTGAAAATTTTGCTGGATATAGTAGTCTGGTTTGACATCTGTGTTCTCTTAGAGTCTGCATGATATCTGACCAGTCCCTTCTTGCTTTCCTCATTTTTGTTGAGAAGTCTGGTGTTATTCTGAGATCTACCTTTTTATGTTTCTTGGCCTTTATCCCTTGCTGCTTTTAATATTTTTTCTTTCTTCTGTAGATTTGCTGTTTTGACTATTATGTGATGTGAGAAGTTTCTTTTCTGGTCTAGTCTATTTGGTGTTCTGTAGGCCTCTTGTATGTTTATGGATATCTCTTTTTTTATATTGGGAAATTTTCTCCTATGGTGTCCTTGAAAATATTTTCTGGACCTTGAAATATAGAATCTTCTTTTTCATCTATTTCTATTATTCTTAGATTTTTGTCTTTTCATGGCGTCCTTGTTTTCTTGGATGTTTTGTGTTTGGAATTTTTCTGATTTATTTTTTTTCTTTGAGAGACATATCAATTTCAGCAAGTGTGTCTGCAGCACCTGAGATTCTCTCTTCCATCTCTTGTATTCTATTGGTGATGCTTACCTTTGTGGTTCCTGATCTCTTCTCTAAGTTCTCCAGCTCCAGGGTTTTCTCTGCTTGTGTTTTCTTTATTGATTCTAATTCTGTTTTCATGTCTTGCGCGATTTCCTTCATCTGTTTGAGTGTGGATTCCTGTCTTTCCATAATTGCCTCTATTTTTTTGTTCATTTCCTTTCTATGTGCCTCAAATAACTGCATAATTATAGATTGAAGATCATTTTTCTGTATTTCAGTTGCAACAGAATGTCCGTTGATTTTTGGAGATCTGGTGAAGCCATGATGTCCGGGGAGTGGAGGTGCCTGTATTCTTACGCCGTTCTAGCCATATGCTGATGCATAGCCTTTGCTGTTTGTTCCTGGGGCCTGTACTTCAGACTGGGTCTGTCTTTCTCTGGAGTCTGGAGTGTTCTTCAGGAATATAAGAGAGGTCCACAGTGTTGAGAGTTGGTGTTTCAGATGTGGCTAAGGGAAGAATGTTGCAGGCACATGTGCGCAAGGGCAAGAGCGTGCCTGGTCGTGTGCCTGCCTGGAAGGGTGGAGTGTGATGGAGGAGAGCAAGCAAAAGTTGTGGTTCAGGGGAGGTTCAAGGGTATGGTTCGCATGTGCAGGTGCCCTGAATGGCTCAGTGGCCCACAGGCCTGTCTTGGTATTGTGCTCTAAGCACTCACATCTGACTGGGCTGCACCATCAGAAATTGTTGCCAGGAACCATTTGGCTGGACTCCACTGGAAGAACAGGAGCTTCAACATTGACAACACTGTCCCTGGATCCCTAAGTTGCCCACTTCGGGGGTGTGGAGGGGAGGGATCCGATGTCTGGTAGCTAGCGTAGAGGAACCCTAGATCTGGGGCTCTGTATGCACTCTCTCACAGAGGTACTCACTAGCAGGTGTGTGCAGTAAGTTCAGAGGGCCCACAGCTTTCTACTCTCAGATTTGGGTCCCCTGGTTAGTGTTTATAGTAAGGAGGCCCCAAACCTGGAGTTCTCCACTCCCAGCCACTGCAGCTGCCACCCCTGCAACCATTGCAGGAGCCAGCGATTGTGCAGCCCAGAGTGCAGGGGATAGATAGTTGGCCACTCTCAGACCTCTGAGATGTCCATGAGGAGGTGGGGTTGGCCTGGATTCAATCTGTCCCAGCTCACAGGTTGTCCCGTCTAGCCCGGGAAGCCCAAAGTCTGGCTTCAGCTGCCCATACACTAACCAGTTTTGGAGTTTCAGATCCTCTGCACCTCAGATAAGGTGCAGTCTGTTTGTTTTCTTAGTATCTAGTTTCATGAGTTCTTTATTTTTGGGGGTATTAGCCTTCTATCAAATGTGGAGTTAGTAAGAATATTTCTCATTCTGTAGGCTGCCACTTTGTCCAAATGACCGTGTCCTTTGCCATGTAGCAGTTTCTCCTTTTCATCATAACTCATTTATGAATTGTTATCTTAGTGTCTCTGTTAATAGTGTTCTGTTTAGAAAGGCTTCTCCTGTGCCAATGATTTGAAGGATGTTTCCCACTTTCTCTTCTATCAGTTTTAGTGTATCTGCTTTTATATTGAGGTCTTTGATCCACTTGAAGTTGGCTTTTGTGCAAAGTTATAAGTATGGTTCTATTTAGAGTCTTCTAATGACCTATTTCTGTTATTATTATTCTTATTAATTACAATTTATTCATTTTGTATCCTGGCTATTCATTTTGTATCCACTCCCTCGTCTCCTCCCAGTCCCACCCTCCCTGCCTCTTTTCCCCCTATCCCTCCCCCACCCCTTAGGCCACTGATAAAGGAAGTACTCCTCCCCTTCCATCTGACCCTAGCCTATCAGGTCTCATCAGGACTGGCTGAATTGTTTTCTTCTGTGTCCTGGTAAAGCTGTACCCTCTCAGGGGGTGGTGATCAGAGAGCCTGTCACCCAGTTCATGTCAGAAACAGCCCTCACTCCCCTTATCAGGGAACCCACTTGGAGACTGAGCTGCCATGGGCTACATCTAAGCAGGGGTTATAGGTCCTCTCCATGCATGGTTATATATATATATATATATATATATATATATATATATATATATATAAACTATTGGTTTCAGTTAGAACTTTTTAATAAGAAAGATAGCAAATTACAATAGTGAAGTGAAGATTTGGTAAAGTCAATTACCCTAAAAAAATTTCTATCAGATAAGAATAAAAACACTTTATTTTAGGTCATCTATAATTAGAAAGAGAGAGAGAAATAGGTAATTAAGGGGGGGAGAAAAGGAAAACAGTCAAAGTCTAAAAGTGGTTCATCTCAGAATACTAGCAGCCAGCCCAAACATCAGAGACATAGGAAATTTCACTGGTTTGTACCACTGAGAATCACTACTCACCTTCAGGAGAGCAATTTCACTGTTTGCTCATAACACAAAAGAGTGTTAAGTCTTTAACAACTGAAGAATAGTCTCCAGACCAGCAAGACAGCAACAAGATATCAAAACAGAATTTTCTGACTTTCATCCCCAACACAAACATCAGTTTGAACAATTTTTTTGTATGAATTTATCTTCATAGGGGCTAAGAAAAGCTAGGCAAGATACTAAACACGAAAACACAAAATGAAATAGGAGCAAAGACAAGTTCATATTATCCACATCACCTTCACCACCTATGTAGGTAGTATTTCACCATAAGAGAAAGTATTTGCTCAGTGAAAGGAAAGGGAAATCAGCATCAGACTTACCTTCTGCTGCAGCACAAGCTCTGCCCAAGTAGAAGCAAGTTCTGGCCATGGAATAACACCTGACATTCTTTCTGTGTTTTGTCCTGGGAGGATTATATCCTCAAGTTCCCCTTTCTATAAACCCCACATTATGAGGCTCACAAAGGGGACCCAGAATAGAACTTTGGCAAGATAATTTCGAAGTACCAGGTTTACCTACCTGACTGACTCAGTAAAATTAGTCTATATGAACATTCTAGCAAGACTATCTATGGCTCAAATTAAATGGCCTGATTGGAATCTCTTATTAGATGGGATGCTGAAGGCATTTCAAAAAAAATCTACAGATACTGGAGTAGTTATTCATATTTTCAAAAGTATAAATATAAACATAAAGGAAAAACAAGGAAACAACAGAAAATGAAATATAGCTGAGTAATATTCCATTGTGTAAATGTACCATATTTTCTTCATCCATTCTTCAGTTGAAGGACATTTAAGTTGTTTCCAGTTTTTGGCTATTATGAATAAAGCTACTATGAATGTAGTTGAGCAAATGTCCTTGTTGTGTGGTGGAGCATCTTTTGAATATATGCCCAGAACTGGTATAGCTGGTCTTGAGGTAGTACTAGTTACAATTTTCTGAGAAAGCACTAGATTGCTTTTCAAAGTGGTTGTACAAGTTTGCATTCTCGTCAACATACACTGTCACTTGAGTTTTTTATTTTACCTTAGCCATTCTGATGGGTGTAAGACGGAATCTTAAAGTAATTTTGATTTGCATTTTTCTGATGACTACAGATGCCAGCATTTTTTTTTTGAGTACTTCTCATCCATTAGGGATTCCTCTGTGAAAATTCTCTGTTTGGCTCACTACCCCATTCTTAAATTAAATTATTTGCATGGCATGTACTCATTTATAAGTGGATATTAGCCATATATTACAGAATAACCATGCTATATTTCACAGACCCAAAAAAGCTAAGTAACAAAGAGGGCCCAAGGGAAGCCTTCCTTGAATCTCACTCAGATGGGAAAATAGAATAGACAGAAGAAGAGGGTGTAAGAGAGTGTGGGGGGAGGGGAAAGAGAGGGGGATTAGATGTAAGGAGAATGGACAGGGGAGGTAAGAGGGGAGGTCATATAGAAGGGGAAAAGATCCTCCTTTATCAGGGGATTAGGGAAAGGGAATAGGGGAGAAGAAGGGAGGGTGGATGGGACTGGGAGGCAACAAGAGAGGGGGCTGCAGCAGGGATATAAAGTGAATAAATTGTAATAAATAAATGTATAAATAAAATCATTTTAAAACAAGGGCCAGGCCATCTCTGAGACAAGCTGGAGACCTGAGATAGGATAGGCTCTAGGGAGGATATAGGGATGTCTCTGGTTAAGCCTCCTAGCAGCTGGGGACATAGAGATTGAGGAGGCCACCTTCTGGTCAGGCAACACTTATAGTGGTGGGAAGGGAACACCAATCCACCCACAAAACCTTCAGCTCAAAATTTACCCTGCCTATAAGATGAATAGAAATAAATATAGAGCAGAGACTGAGGGAATGTCCAGCCAAGGCCTGGCACAACTTGAGACCCATCCCATGGGGGAGAGCCAACCCCAGACACTATTAATGATACTCTGCTATGTTTTCAGACAGGAGCCTCCCATAACTGTCATCTAAGAAGCCCCACCCAACAGCTGATTGAATTAGATGCTAAGACTCACAGCTAAGCATTAGGCAGAGCTCACAGAGTCCTATGAGGGGGGTGGAGATAGAAGGACCCACCCAGCGTGGACAGTAATGCTGCAAGAAGACCAACTGAGTCAACTAACCTATGCTCATGGAAGCTTACAGAGACAGAAGCACCAGCCAAATAGCAAGCATGGACTGGAGCTAGGCACCCTACACGTAGGTAACCAGTGGGCAGCTTGATCTTCATGTAGGTCTCTGAGTACAATGAGTGGGTATTGTTTAGGACATGGAATCTGTTGCCTGCTTTTGATCACTTCCACCTAATGGGGCTGCTTTGGATGGCCTCAGTTGATGAAGATGAGCTCAGTCATGATGAGACTTGATGTGCTGGGATGGGTTGGAGGAGCTCCCCTTTTCCAAGGAGGAGGGGAGTAGGAAGCAGAGGAAGAGGGTGGGAGGGTGAAACTGGGAGAAGAGAAGGAGGGGCTCTCTAATAGGGGTGTAAACTGAATATATAAATTAAAAATAAAATTTAAAAAAGAAAATATAATACCTCAAAAATTATAATAATTTCTCAGAAGCTTAAGGTAACATGGTAGAAGCAAAGGTATGCAAACTGCTTGACAATTCAAAATGATTTTAAATAACCTAAGAATGTCAAAAATACACAGAAATGGTTTAAAACAATTATAACAATCAACAAGAACTAGGAATTTGAAGGAAATTGAAAACTATACATTTGTTTAAAATGTGAAATATATAAAAAAGAACAAATTGAAAGTTCTACATGAACTACTATTAAAACTGATCAAACAGAAGAAAGAATTAGTGAAACCAAAGAAAAATTAGTGAATATGTATAAAAAATAAAAGCTAGAAGATCAAATAAAGCTCAAAAGTTCTATGGTGTATAGGCAAAGGAGTAGGACATCAAGAAGGAAAATAAAGAAATGAAGAAATACAGAGCTTATTTAAAAAACCAACACTGAGGCCTGTGGGTGTAATTCATTGGCAAGGAATGAGCTTCCACTAGGAAATCCAAAGAGTCCTTCTTTATGAGAAAAGGAAATAACAGTGTAAACTTTCTAAATATGAGTACACTTTTCACCCACTACACCAATAATATACCTCAAAATGTTTTTGAAAGAAGAATATATTTTGGCTCACAGTTCCTTAGGCATTGGTCCATGGTTTATTTGCCTTGCTGCCATTATCCTGTGGCAAGACAGAATCATGGTAGAGCAAGTGAAGTAGACCAGAGTGGCATAGCTGGTGTTAGCTTAACCTAGAACCCCTGCTTGAATGTAGCAAATGGTAGCTCAACATCCAAGTGGGTACCCTAGTAAGGGGAACAGGGACTATTTCTGACATGAACTCAAGGACTAGCTCCTTTACCTCCCCCCACCCCGAAGGAGGAGCAGCCTTGCTAGGCCACAGAAGAGGACATTGCAGCCAGTCCTGAAGAGACCTGATAAGCTAGAGTTAGATGGAAGGGGAGGAGGTCCTCCCCTATCAGTGGACTTGAAAAGGTGCAGGGAGGAGATGAGGGAGAGTTGGAGAGGATAAGGAGGGAATGTGGGAGGGGGCTATGGCTGGGATACAAAGTACATAACCTGTGATTAATATAAAATAAAAATGTTTTTAAAAAAGGAAAAAAAGAGTAGAGAAAGAAAGAACTTGTAGGGCAGTACAACATATTTTTCAGTTTTTTAAAACATATTAATATGTTATATTACTTTTTAAAATATTTTATTATATTTTAGGTGAGCTTCATCATAATCATAGAGGGAAAAACCTCTATAAGATACTGGTTCTCAATCTGTGGATCACAACCCCTTTCAGAGTAAACAGCCCTCTCATGGGGATCACATAAGACCATCAAAAACAGATACTTACATTATGATTCATAACAGTAACAAACTTACACTATGAAATAGAAACAAAAATAATTTTATGTTTGGGGCTCACCACAACATGAGGAACTGTATTAAAGTAACACAGTATTAAGAAAGTTGAAAATCACTGCCGTAGAAGCTAAAGCAAGCAAAAGGAACGAAGCATCACACAAGAAGATGATCTAATCACTATGGAACACATCCAGAGTAGAATAAAGATACAAAGGATTTACAAAGAACCCAGGAAACATTAACAAAATGACAGTGCTAAGTTCTTACCTATTAGCAATTACCTTGAAAATAAGTTGATTAAATTATCCAATTGAAAGACTTAGAGTGCTTGAATGGATTTCAATAAAGAAGATCCAACTATACACTGCCTTTAAGAGACTCAATTAACTTTTATAGACATCCATAGACTTGCAGTGAATGGAAGGGTTTGAAAAAGATATTCCATGCAAATGAAAATTAAAAGGGAATAGTTCTGTCTATACTTATAGCAGTTAAAATAAACACTAAGTCAAAAGCTATTTTAAAAAAAAGATAACTCATATGTAATAATACAGGGTTCATTCATCAAGAGGATATCACCATAGTACAGGCATCTACATCTAATACTATAGCACCTAAATTCAGTAATAGTGAAATTACTAGTGCCAAAAAAAGAGATTGATGAACTATACTGCAATAGGAGTAGAGACTTCAGTCAATAGCACAATTTCTACAATGATCAGATCAACCATACAGAGAATATAGGATATATCAGAAAATATCAGGCTTAACCTAGAATTTATAACAATGAGCCATCATACAAAGATGACCTTCACCCAACTGCTGCAGAATACACCTTCTTGTGAAAGGTACAAGGACAGTCAAGTCCATTTTAAGGTACAAAGTGAGTCTTAAATTTAAAAAAGAGAAAGGAACTTCACAAGAAGACCAACAGAGCCAAAAAGATCTGGGCCCAAGGGGTCTGCAAAGACCAATGCTTGAATCAAGGACCATGCATGGAGAGGACCTAGACATCCTGCTCAGATGCAGCCCATGGCAGCTCAGTCTCCATGTGAGTTCCCTAGTAAGGAGAGCAGGATTTGTTTCTGACATGGACTCAGTGGCCAGCTCACTGATCACCTCCCCCTGGGGTGGGGACAGACTTGCCAGGCCACAGACAAAGAGGATCCAGATAGTCCTGATGGGACCTGACAGGCAAGGGTCAGATAGTAGGGGAGGAGGACCAACCCAATCAGTGGACTAGAGGAGGGACATAGGGGGAAGAGAGGGAGGGTGGGCCTGGGAGGAGATGAAGGATTGTGTTACAACCAGGATACAAAATGAATAAATTGTAATAAATAATGTATTTTTTTATTTTTAAAAAGGAGGACCTGGGTAAGATGATCAATCCTCATTCAGAAAGACAAATGGGGAGATCCAAGATGGCTGCCACGAGAGAACACTGTGTCTGAGGAGTAGGAGAGCAGAAACAACCCAGCAACCAGGAGACTGAACTCTGGGATCTAAACCGCCAGCATTGTGAGTGCCAGGTGAGCGGAACTCCTACGGTGAGAAAATCAAGTGGGAAAACCCTAGGGACACCCAGTTATTACCTGGACAAATTTCCCGGTGACCAGCAGC
>CM053763.1:37524219-37539617 GCA_028658305.1 Pachyuromys duprasi
AATATCTGCTCTGGTACATCTTTACGTTGACCCCCCCCCCAGAGGTCCTCCTTGGCATACTCCTGTCCTTTTGCTTGTTTTCTCCTCCACTCAATGTCCATCCCATTTGTTCATCCAAACCAGCATTGATAATATCCTCCTGGATCCTCCTTCCTGTATATCCTCCCTCGGAGTATAGATTTCAGCATGACCTGCCTATCCTATAGGTCTATATAAGTGAGTATATACCATATGTTTCTTTCTGCTTTTGAGAAACCTCACTTAGGATTGATCCTATGTTTTAATGTAAAGATAACAGTAAACAAAAATTTCTGAAAAAACAAGATATCACTATTGATGGTCAAATAGTAAACTTCTGTTTTTTAAAATTGTAGCAAAGCCAAAGTTCATTCCTATGTGTTCTAGCACTCCAAGAGAAGCTTCTAGCAGGCAGCACGTGTTAGCCTCAGCAAGATCTAGTGATGCGCTAGAATTCACCTATATGCTTGAGCTTTCAACACACATCATAAACTATTCAATTGGTTATTTAGTACTGTTCATTCATTTGTAAAGAAAAATTGCCAGACAACTGCATGTAAGACCAGGAAAAAAAATAATTCCCGATGTACAGCATATCAGGCAACTATTTGTGTAGCCTGACAGAGACATGTGCATGACACTATGTCCATTTACCTTCTTTTTCTGGATAAATAAAACCTTGACGTTTGCCTAAGAAAGCATTTTATTGCCTGTATTAAATTTAAATACTTTTCTAGTTTGCCTGGGAAGTGCTTGGCTAATTTAAAAATTCATTAACAAATCTTTACTCAAAAACACTAGTAACTATAGATTTCTCTTCATGCCATGACCCTCTCCTTCACCACATGGGATAGCTAATGGTCTGAAGTTGGGTCTGATGTCACATTTAATTCCATCTCACGGAACCTCAGTTTCTTTTCTCATATGCTGGATGGGGATGAAATTAGTTTTGTTTTGTTTTCTGGCCGCTACAGTCCCATGATCTGGACATGTATGCGTTAAATTATAAGGTCATAGGAATAATTTCCTTTGAAGTGAATTCTTTTTGTAACAGTTCTTTGCATTATATAAAATTTCCAGAGCATTTCTTTCCAAAAAGAACAGCCTGACTTTGTTGTGTGTTTGCTTGGAGATAAAAATCATGCAGAAAATGACATAACTTGTATCAGCCTGCGTACTTAATAAGAAATTATGCAGACAACAAAGACTTCCTCTCCGGACCCAATCTCTGATCATTTTACTAGTTGTACGTTTGGACAGCTCTAGAATTTAGATGTTTACTAGGCAATTTTGAAGTACTACATGACAAATAATTTCAGTGTAAGTTTGTACTGAGGACAAAAATGACTTTTTGCTCCTCATAATTGGTGTCTTACTAGAAATTCAAACATTTTTGAGGCTGTAATTATAATCTTGGAAATTAAAAAAAAATTAACCATTCTTGTCCAAAACAGGCTAGAGGTTTTATCTCTCTGAAACAGTCAAGCAGAATACAGTTTCTCAAGTGGCAGCTTCGACAGCTGAATAAGGGTTAGAAATAGGAAAAAAAAATGCTGTGTCATTGAGGGAGAGGTGAACTCACAGCCAGAGTGTGTGACATGCACTTTTCTTCAGAGGTAATGGGAATGACAACTACCAGCAGGCCGGAGGTACAACTCCTTAAGAACTGACACACAGGAATTTTTATTGCTTTTGGCCTAAAATCTCACATCACATTCAATTTCATTCAACATGGTTGGACAGCTACTGAACTAAAAAAATAAAACAAAATAAAATAAAAATTCAAGAGCCTCTCCCTCCTTCACTTCCTGCTTTCCTCCCCCTCTCTCTCTTCTGCCCACCTTTCCTCTCTTTTCCTCCCTCCCTCTCCCTTCCTCCAGTTCTCCTTCCCTCCCTTCCTCTCCTCTCAGGTTTTAAGCACATTCAGTAGCTTTGGTAATATTTCCACTAAACTCTCTAAAATTCTAGGTTGTTAAGAGATTTCCCTCATTAGTAAGACCACTCTTAAAATCTAATCATACTGCCATGCTCAATTGAACAATTAAACAAAATAGAGAATGTAGATGAAGTATTATTGTATTTACCTGTGAGAAGATTCGATAAAAACTAGGGCAATACCGGGATAAAATGTGTTTGAAATTTAAAAAATCAAAATCTAAGTCTTTGGTTTGTGGGTGCATTTGGTAAATTTTTATCTATAGGAAGTTTGGGTCAGGCAATTTAGAATATGTATGCTTTAAAAAGTTTGGTCAATTGCTTCAGTGAACTTGCAAGATTTTAACATGTATATTAATTTCAACTCTTACATATATAAAAGTACTGTTCCTTGAGAGAAAGAAAAATCCCAGGATGCAATGCTTAAAAGCATTACTTTTGCTATATCCACTGAAGGTCACTTTCTCTGTCGAAGCGGAAAAGCTTTTCTTCCTTAGTTGAAGTTGGAATGCAGCCTGCATAGAGCTTCTTTTTCCTTAAAAGATATCGTTTTCTGCCTAATTGTGCCCAGCTTCATTTCCACTCTGAAAAGGATTGTGTTTGAGCTTACAGACTCAGGAGACTATCTACTCAATAGCCAAACTCTGGCAACAGCCCTTTGGGATTTTTGAGCGAATATAAGTGAAAGCGATGTGTGTTTGTCTCTGTATTCCTTTTAAACAAAAGTTTAACTCAGGACACTTTGGGAATATTTAAAGAAATTTATCTGAAGAACTGTCTCCTAGATAAGATCCGAAAAAAAAGTACTTTTTGGCCCATAAAAGTGTTCATCAGTCAGCAGAATTTCCATAGTGCCTCTGATATTTGCAAGTCACCTTCTTCCCATATTAATAGGTATAGGTCTACAGCCATCTGCCTGCAGAAGATAATGATATTCCTTTAAAAAATTCCATGAGAACTTAACAGCAAAGAACTGAAAATGGAAAGGGTAACTCAGGGATAGCAAATTGATTTCAATTCCAATGGAACACCAATTCTAATCAATTGGTAAATGTGCCTGCAATATGGCTCGAGGGAGATGATGAGACTGCCTCTGGGTGCAGAGGAAAGCATGCTGTGGTTGACTGCTGGTGTCTGCCACGGGTATAGACAAGCAAGTGATGGCATATGTTACCCAAGTATTAGGCTTCTACTGAAGATGCTCAGCATGGGATTCTACAGCACTGCCATTTTCATAGCCTTTCTGATGTACATTGTTCATCTTTTATTTTAGGTTGCTAAGGCTTAACTAAAGTGAGTTCATCAGAAGTTAAGGCCAATGGATACCTTTAATTACTGAGATACTAAAATATGAGCAGTGATCAAAGGTTTCATAATAGGCTAGTTTTGATAACTGGCCTGTAAGATTTCAGAACTAGGCATAGTGCTTTGATTTTTATGACCATAACCTACTTTGTGTTGTGTTTTCATTGAACATCCTACTTTCTTTCCCTGTGCCACTGACCACAGATGTGGGCTAGAGTCAACATATAAGCCATGAATGTGTTTGGACTTTGCCTCCTGCTCAGCTCTGTTCTTTGAAGTCACATTGCCTACACTTCCATTCCCCAGTCTTGCTTGCTGCTGAAGACTAATTTTCTTGTCTAGCTAGGGTGACCAGTTTCTCTCTGATTAACCTCCTTTTAATGCAGATGTATCTGCAGCTGCTTTTGCCGTAAACATTGTGCTTAGAGTTAGTTCAGGTTTAGAAATAACCTTCAGGTTTTGGATATTCTGATCTTTGTTAATTGGTAACACATGCTCACAACATTACCCTTGCTGTAGAGCTTCATCAAGTTTGCTGCTATCATAGGCATGGTAATTGTCAAGCTGGGTGATGTATTAGTGGTACTTCTGAGTATATAGATACAACATGTCAAAGGAATTTATTTATAAGTGTATAGGATATAAAAATTCCAGTCTAGGCTACGAGATTAAATAAGAAAATCCTTCAAAAAACAAAAGTCAGCTAGAAAGAATTGGAGAATTGGATATAAAAATGGATATGATGCAGGTGGCCGTGACTTTATAAAGAACAGCTTCAACTTGTAGCCACCCTCAGTGGAGAACCTAAAGAGGACAATGATGATCTACTGAAGCAGATGGTCCAAACAATCACAGGCTAGGAAAACAAAGCAGCCAGTCTGGGAGAAGAGCCAACATCTACGATGGACTAATAAAAGGAAGCAAACACCTTGGCAACCATGTCCAAGAGCTAGGAGTCCAAACTGGCATTGACAAGCTCATTGTCTTAGGTAGATTAGAAATACACACACACACACACACACACACACACACACACATTGCCAAAGCCAGTCTATAGATGTTTCAGTTCATTATGGCCTGGTGGTCTGTGTAGAGACAGGGGATAATAGCCAGGGTGCATCCTCTATTAAATATTCTACTTAAGCAAGGGATTATGAAATATATCATCTGAGTAAGTTGTAATATTCACTGGAACATTTAATGAAAAATTGGAAGAGTTTTTTATCTCAGGATCTACTATATTATATTTTCCATAAATACTTGTGATTTTGGCATGGTAATAAATATACGTTTTCTTAGATGGTAGTGAGAAGACACTTAAAACTTTCCTTTTCTGTACAGTGATGTGTCCATTAATGTAGTGAATGAATATATTATGTAATTTTTCCATGAATGATTTTGACACTTTAGTTAATGCTATGTAGTATAATTCATAACAATCCAGTCTTGTATGCATTATTCTTTACCTATTGCAATGCATATTTGTTTGTATTTTATAGGCACAGCATAGTGTTTAGAATCCTTTGAGACCTAGGTTTTCATTACCCTGTAACTAGCTGTGTGACCTTTGACAGATTCCTCAGTCTCTCTAACAATTGGTATCTTCATCTCCAAACTGAGAATACAGTATTAGCATCATAAATACATCTATACTCTGAAACAAAGCATCAACAATTTGCTTATCATAGTTTGTGACAGAGCAAGCAATGAGTGATGGATATTAACTTTATTCTAGCTATTCTCGAAGCACATAACAATCACAGGATTACTAAAATTCATATAAGATAAAGATGAAATATTTAATGACTAATTGATGTAATTATCTTGAGAATTCTGACTTCGAATATTATGTTATAAAATTTAAGACATGACTAGAACTGGGTTTTTAAATGATAATTGATTACAGTTTATTCAGTTTGTATCTCGGCTGTGGCCCCCGCCCTCGTATCCTTCCAATACCACCCTACCTCTATCTTCCTCTCCCTGTGCTCCTCCCATAGTTCTAAGACCTGATAGGCTAGGGTCAAATAGAAGGGGAGAAGGACTAGAACTGTTTTAATTTGGAAAAAAATAGTCTGCTACATGTATCTGTGTAGATAACTGGGTATACGGGGATTCCATAGTGATTTACACCTCTATGTAGTCTAATAGATTTTTACACTGTGATTTAGACATTTTCCACCAGAAAATATAAGTATTTCATTAGATAGACATTGCTGAATCTTCCTATGAAAGATTGTACGAATACACATCACTATCTTCAGTGCAAAGAAAAAAATTCATTAAGATATGTTGTAAATTTGCTACTATACAAGCTAAATACTTTTAGTTGATATATTCTGAATTATTGAGATTGAAACTTAAAAAAATATACTATTGATAGATAGTCACTTAGATTTTGTGAATTACTTGGCTATGTCCTTGGACTACTCTCCTCCCCCATTATTTATGTTTTTCCTATTGCTTTGAGGAATTGCTATGCAGATCTTTTTAACTCAGTGTATATTGCAAGTTCTTGTTTTCAATCTGCTACTTCTGTTTTTAATTTTTGATTGTGTCATGTCTTGCTTCATAGAAATGATTACACTTTACTTTGTAAAGAGTATCCTTGGTAAATTGCTGTAAATCATTCTCTATAAGGTGTTGGAGTTTTAGGATTAATTTAGAAAGACTTCTGAACCTCAAATTTATATACAAATCTTTATTTTAGATGTTCCTAATTAAAAAAAAACTTCACTATTTATCATCAGAATTTAAACTGATTTTCTGATACATGGAACAGAAGTCTCTATATGCTACTGTTCTAGTTAGTAGAACAGTTTGATTTTTGTCAGTGTTTCTCTGTCTTTTTTGTGATGCTAAGAATTACACTCAGGGCCTTTTGCATGCTGACCAAATACTCTATCATGAAAATATATCTCCAGCCCACTCATCACTTTTGACAAGTTCAATTTTTCCTTATAATTCATCTTAAAATTACATTTATTAGGCATTACATGTACATACAGTTGTAAAATTATTTTGCTTTCTTCCATTGCTTTAATTTCTCATTTTATTTCTACATGTATATATTGTGTTGATCACTAACAACCACCTTTTGTTAAACTAGTACACTAAGTTATTAATCATTAATGTAATATATAAGTAAGTATAGCCTTATGAAATGTTTTACCATATAATGAAGTACTTACTAATTAACTTTTTAAAATGATTATCTTATAATTTTTCATCTTTTTTAAAAAGATGTGATCATTTACTTATTATTATTTTTTACTTTTTTAATTTTAACATTTTTATTTTATATTAATCACAGGTTATGTACTTTGTATCCCAGCTGTAGTCCCCTCCCGTGTTCCCTCCCTATCCCCCCCTTCCCTCCCTCATCTCCTCCCTACCCCTTTCCAAGTCCACTGATAGGGGAGGACCTTCCATCTAACTCTAGCTTATCAGGTCTCTTCAGGAATGGCTGCAATGTCCTCTTCTGTGGCCTAGCAAGGCTGCTCCTCCCTTGGGGGTTGGGGGTAGGGTCGAAGAGCCAGCCATTGAGTCCCTGTTCCCCTTACTAGTGTACCCACTTGGATATTGAGCTACCATTTGCAAGGGTTATAGGTTATATCCATACATGGTACTTGGTTGGAGAGACAGTCTCATAAAAGACCCCTGTACCCTGATATATTTAGTCCTTGCAGAGTTCCTGTCCTATCCAGGTCATATTAACTCTCCCTTCTTTCGTATGATTCCCTGCACTCTGCCAAAGGGTTGGTTATGTGTCTTAATATTTGCTTTGATACCCTGCTAGGTAGAGTCTTTCCGAGGCCCTCTGTGGTAGGCTCTTGTCCTGCTACTTGTTTTCTCCTACATCCAATGTCCATCCCATTTGACTTTCTAAGTGAGGATTAATTCTCTTACCCCAGGTCCTCTTTCTTGTTTATCTTCTTTAGGTGTATAGGTTTCTGTATGTTTATCCTATCTTATAGGTCTATATAAGTGAGTCTATACCATGTGTGTCTTTCTGCTTTGTTCGTAAAGACTTATTATTGACTGGACTCAAACTTAGAAGTAGAAGCTCTCAGGAAGAACAGCCTCTGTTTCTTGGCAATCTGTTCTGTCACTTCTCTTTGGCTTCCTTCATTCTCTTGGCCAAATGTTTACTGTAATTTGCAGCCTCCTCCTTGTTTTTCTCAGTACCTTCTTTCTTTCTTTCTTTCTTTCTTTCTTTCTTTCTTTCTTTCTTTCTTTCTTTCTTTCTTTCTTTCTTTCTTTCTTTCTCTTCTTCTTCTTCTTCTTCTTCTTCTTCTTCTTCTTCTTCTTCTTCTTCTTCTTCTTCTTCTTTGTGGAGAACATTCAGATTGGCATCCACAATGCTTCCATGAATAGACATGTGCTTCCTCTCCCCAGTTCTCCTTGGTCTATAACAAGAATGTCCCTTTCTCAACAGCAGGGGCACTCTGCCATGGGTCAAGACGCCTTGCTTCATGGGAAAACCTTGTTTGTCATTCTCACCATTCATCTGGGCCATATAATACTTCCACTCTTCACCCAGAGCAGCAGCTCTGTAGCCTTGTGCTTCTCATAGAAAGTATGAAGTTTTCGTTCACCATCTGCTTCAATGAGTTTCTTACAGCCGCTAGCAGGGAAGGAGATAGATATTCAGCTTCCTCTTGATACAGCTGACCACCTCATAATTCTTAGTATTTCAGATAAAATTTAAAATGAGCTGATAAAGTTCTAGTAAAATATAATTTAGATTAGGCTGAACTTTAGCATTCTGATTCTACAGTCTGTTGTGTGAGAAAGTCTCTTCCTTGTTTTAGAGAATACCATGTTTGTCATAGTCTTCATGCTGACCTTTAACCTGTGAAATTTCATCTATTCCGAAGTATTCTATGAATTTACTTATTGTATATGCAAGCTCTTTTTTATTATTTTTAAACTGTAAGCTATTACACTAACTACTAAGATTTGCTTATCAAAGTAATATGTGAATAAGGTTTTAACATCAAATGAAACTAAAGCTTTGTCCCTGGATCTAAACCCTAATAGGTTAAAGCCAGTTTGTATGGGTCTCCTGACACATCTACCAAAAATGGGCATTTCTCCCCAGAGAAAAAATTTAAACATTTACTAGCTTACCACATGAACAACACATGCGAATTCCCTGACCCACAGGAGACAGTGTGCAATGTTTGCAGAAGTCTCTTAGCTATGCACACATGTCTCTAAATATCATGATTTTGTCTACCCTTCCTTTGCTCCCATTTCTTTCTTTTATATTTAGCCATCGCCTGTGGTGTTTGCCTCCTACACTGACCCATGAGTGCTTTGTTCTCTTTTATCAGCTTCTGGCTTCCCACTCCTCCCCCACTGTAGTTGCTTCTTACTTTTGGTTAATTCATTTTTCAGGTGCATTATTATGATTATGTCAGCGCATGAGCTTGGCTTACATAGCTTTGTAATTTTGTTCTCACTTGTATATATCCATTTCCCCCTGATTTGACTTGCTTTACTTTTCTCTGCTTGTTCTTCCGTGAATATATTACTAATTTTCACAATATAATTTTTGCACCAACTACATCAGGCAGTTCCTCACTGAGACAAGTTTGGTGTGCTTCACACCAGGGTCTTAGACACTTACATGCATGGCATTAATTTGCTTTTCCCAGTACTGTGGAAGTTTTCTGTGTTTTTCATTTTGACCTGGATGAGGACCTTCTTAGGAAAGATTCTCCTTTCTTGCAGATGATTCTGGAGCAGACGCCAGCGTTTGCAGCTGCACTCTTCCTCTGTTGGAGGAAGGAGGCACAGTCCTGGCACTGTGCTTGCTTTTTGACTGATGGTCTTTTAATTAGTTGTACTCATGAATGTCTGCCCTTTGAATTTGCTGACTCTGAGCTTGGGGTTTCTATGAACCTCTTGTGGGAGGAAAGGTCTTCACCTTGGCAATAGCTATTTCTCAGGCCTACTTTGGGCTGAAGTTTTTTTTTTTTTTCTGCTGTTGTTTCTGTCGGTTTGGTCTCATTCCACTCTCTCTTCTATCATTTTTGCATTCCATGTTTGGTCACAGTATCCTTTCTTCCCTATGATTGTACTCATTTTTGTTTTAGGTTATGTGAATATGGTTTTTGATATATTTAGGAATGGGAAAAACATTTTTATCGAACCTGATATCTTGCGTAGCTCTTATAAAATATCCAAGTTTTAGAGAGAGTACAAAAATCTCAGCAGAGATTTTTAGAGATTAATAGAAATAGTCTTCCCACGGGAAGAGCAAATCAATTGACTATCTAATGCCAAATGGTCAATATTGAAAACATGCATACAAGTTTAGTTATAAAAACTGAATGGGTGGTATTTACGGATATATATATATATATATATATGTTATAATATCTACATGTTATATATTACATGTAACAACAAGTAATAATAGTAAAGACCATGAATTTAAAAGAGAACAAAAAAGCATATGAGAGAATTTGTTTAGAGAAAAGGAAAGAGGGAAATGAAGGAATTATATTATAGTCTCAAAAATGGAGTAATAAAAATAGATTAAACATTGATTTGCTTTATAATAAGAGGATTGAGATATAGTAATGATTTTGGCTTTGTCTGCTGTACTTCCAAGTATGCCTCCTTCCTGGATGGCCCTGACTGAAGGAGAAGAGGACTCCACAAGGAACTGCATGGGAAGGCAAGTGCTTACAAACAGGTGAAGGAGCAACTACCATTCATATAGTTTATCAGAGAATTACTGAAATTCAGATTTTTGTGAGGTCAAGATTTCTCACTTCGTCTTTTTCACCAAGAGTATGAAATATTTCTAAATATGGAAAGAGAATAGTGATACCTGAGTATGAGGGATTTTTATTTCCATATAGCGCTCTTTTAAATGAAGTACTCATGAACAGAGAGAACAGACAGTTCAAGAGGAGCTCAGGGGTCAGCCTCTCAGAGAACACTTTTCCCTCACTCTCACTCCACTTAGAGCTTTTTTTCTCCTCACGTTGAAAGTAAATTTTTGAAAGATTTGTTTTTACTTTTAATCATGTGTAGGCATGTATGTCTCTGTGTGAGTATGTGAATGTGAGTGTAGGTTCCTGCAGAAGCCAGGACAGAGTGTCAAATATCCCATGTTAGATGCTGCAGGAGATTGAGAGCTTCCTGAAGTGCATGCTGGGAGCTGAGTTTAGGTTTTGCACAAGAGTAGTATGTATTCTCAACCAGCAAGCCACCTCTCCAAGCCCTGCAAATTTTCAGGCTCTTTTCAAATATGTGTTTCTCTGGTATCATTTCTGGATCCCATGTGGTCCCAGGCATCTTTTTTTTTTTTATCTCAGACTAGATTTTAAGCAAAACTTTTGCTTTGCAATGCACTATCTTGAATACAGGTTCTTTTCTTCATGGCTATCTTCAGTGATGTAAAGCCATGAGGGCATGGCATCCCTAGTTATGAGCAATTTGCTGGTACAAATTATGTGTAAGATAAAATGGAATTAATAATCTTGATTTAAATGACATATGTAGGTATAATCTCTTGTGTGCCATCTGTCAATAAGCAGCTGATTGGCTTATACCTGAGGCAGGAAAGAGGAGGAGGAGTTCAAGCAGACAGAGATGAACTATGGAAGATAGTCAGAGGCAGGAGATTTGTCCCAGGATTCTGAAGAAGATGACATTTGAAACTGAGCAGAGGTAACCAGCCACATAGCAGAATTAAAAACAGAAAAAAAAGGATTGTTATGATAAAGTCAGGGAACATGCCTACCCATATTCACGTAGGCTTTTGCAAATACATTTAAGCCTCAGGGTTGTTATTTTGGGAGGGGGGTTGGGAGGAAAACATGCATTTACAGATATGCACTATTGTCCTCAGTTTAGATTCACATCATAGTTTCTTGAAAAAAGTGGATGCACATACAGAAATATAGTGAAGGCAGACTTTTTAGTTTAAATCTGATAACATAAAAATGGAGTTGACTAATAATTGGAAATATGTATTTATTGTCCTTGTGTTACAAAGGCACAAAGTAAGTCTTCAGTGATATCTTTAGAATATTTGATAATTTCTATTTCTATTAAGTATGTGCTCTTGAATTTTGATATGTGCTAGACATTGAATAGACTTTATCTCATTTTACTTCTACTGCTGTGTGAGTGAGGTATTATCATCCTCACTAAGAATGAAGGGGACTCAAAATATTAGGTCATGTTATCAAAATAACTGTAAGCAATGGATTACCAGTGCTTCAACCACTCCTTGTTTCTTCCTATGCCTTCCATGTCACCCACAGATATAGTTCTGCATTCCTAGGTTGAAAACGTCTGTTTTTCTTTCCAACCATGTATGGTAGAGTAAGATTTACTTTCCCACAGTTGGTTGTTCTTTCATCCAACAACTGTTTAGTATACTTTTATGTACATGTTTTCTTAGCTGCTTCAAAATATAGAATCTTAAGGGCAAAGACTGTGTTTCACTTATTTCACCCATAATAACCCTCTGATAAAATAATCAGTCTACTAAACAGTAAAATAGTCCAGTTGTAATTCTGAACTTAAACAAAATATTAAGTCAGAAATAGAAAGAAAATAATAATTAAGTTCATAAAGTTATGCAACTACAAAAGATGCACTACAAGAAGAAATGGGCAGGGCAAAAGGTCGTGACCTTTGCCTATTGAAATGATAATTGACAGCAGGACAGGGTGGATTCAACCATCAATGATAATCTGTACTGTGACAGCAGGGAACATAAAGGCATGTCTCCATTTTCAGAAACTACTTATATCAGAAAGTTTCTTTGTTTAAATAATAGCAACGGAAGAGGTCACCCCTTCTGTTCTTTAAAGAAGAAAAACAAATTAAGTGAAGTGAAACAATTCAGTTTCACACTCTCTGCTTGTGTTCACACTGTAGAAATACAGTTATTTCTAGTAGACATGACCACATATGATCCCTTGTAACTTTAAATAAAATCAGCTATAAATGCCTATATGATCATTTATCACAGGCCTAAATTATGACTTTCAACTGCTATGTTTTAATCTTTTTTTTCTTTAGTTTTAGTCTTTACCGTAGCGCCTAATTTATATCAAGTGCACGTCAATTATTTAATTAAAGAATGACTTTTCATTAAATACTTAAGAAAGAAATTATTTCTTAAGTTTCAATGGGCTTATTATTTCAGAACATATTGTAACTACAGCTAAAATAAATCTCATACATACTGTGAGACACCAAGATAATCTAATATCTAGTTATGATCAGACCCAAGACTGATCATATAGATTATCTTTGTAAAATATATATTATCTTTGTAAGTTGTGTCAATAAACTCACAGAATCACTGAAAAGACATATAGATTAAGCATGGCTAAACTCAAATATTTTAAAGACAAACCTTTTATATAAATGTGTCACTTATTTGTACTTTATACACTCAAATAAAATTTAAAGTCATTAAAGATCTTGGTCCCCATCCTCCTTCTTATTTATAACAACTATCTGTTGCTCTCACTAAAATTCCATTATATTACACAATATTTGCTACATGTGTTTCCCATACGTTCTCACATGTTTATGCTCTCATAGAAATAATTTAGGTCACAAACATAAAAATACAGTAATATAGATTAATAATATAAGATCAGTGTGGGAGAGAATAGTTCAGATTGTATGAAAATACCCAGGGAAGAAACTAGGGTATCTTAGAATCATTTAAAAAGCTGCGATGTAACAGGCATCATTTGATTCAGATTCTTTATCAATACATTTTTAATTGAATAGAATTATATCATTTCCTTCCTCCCTTCCCTCTCTCCAGTCACTTCCAGATGCCAACCCTTGAGCCCTTCTCATGTATGCCTTCCATATATTGATAACCTTTAAAAAAATTTTAACCATTACAAATATAACAATAATAACCAACAAAAGTGTATAGCAAAGCATGTAAACACCACTTATTGAGTACATTTTTATTTTTTTTATCTATGGTTTCAGGGACAACCACTGCACACTGGACAGAGAATAAGGGTTCATCCTTACAAAAGGGTAATTTTTCCTCTTTCAGGAATTATTAATTGTTAGTAATTCTTTGTCTAGGGGTAGAACCATGTGGAAATAGCCCTCTTTGATGTAAACATGTAAATAGATATTGCCATTGTTCTAGACTTGTTTATGCAGCCATTTATAGGGAAGACTCTTTTACAGAAGGCTTTTTGCAATTCTGGCTCTTAACTTTCTGGTCCTTCTTCCATTTTGTTCTCTGAGCCGTAGGTGTAGGAGTTGTGGCGTAGATGTATCTAGTGTGCTTGGGCTTCCAGGATCTTTGATTTCTGTACTGTGCCATGTGTGGGTTTTGGCATGGTCTCTATTTGCAAAAAGGAGATGATTCTTTGATGAGAGGTGGTGGCTACTTTTATCTGTGGGTGTAAGAATAAGATTTAGAATGTAGTCACTAATTATGTTTGTTTGACAAAGTGGTGGTAATAAATTCTTTTCTAAGGTCCATGGCCTCACTTTTCCCATGAAACTGTCTAGATTTCTCAAACCAGGCATGATTTCCCTTTTGTTTTGTTCAATTAGACAGCTGTTGGCTGCCACTGACATTTGAGTGCCACTTATCACTCCTTTATGTACACCTTGTTATGTGGTAATAAATAGGTGTTGCATAGGGTAGAACTGTTTTATCACTTCCCCTTTTTAGCAACTTGCACACCATTTTTTAGAAACATACAAGGTAGATTACAGGAAGAGGCTTTCGTGTCAGATCCAGCTCAAATCACTAGATTCCTCTGTCCACTGAAGACAAATGCAGTGTCTTCAGCAATAGAGGCTCATTATCCACCCAGGAGAGACAACTAAGGAAATCCATGTGTACTCTATATTGTTTGGGAGTCACTTGGACTATTCTGACCAGCCATTAAAACAAAGGGTTTGTATTGGCTGTTCTATGGTTCTTGTGGGGAACATTATCAAGACACACACACACACACACACACACACACACACACACACACACACACACACACACACACACCATGATGGTGAGATTGTAAAGAAAGAGGAACTCTCACTTATGGTTGGTGAGAACACAAATGCAATTTGGCACAGCCACTTTCTAAATCAGTTTGGAGAATCCTGAAAAAACTAAAAATAAATCTACCCTGTGACCCACCTTACCATTCCCAGAAAAGATTATTTTGAATGAGGCAACACAGACCTAGAAATACAGATACAGCATGTTGCTTGTTCTCTTTTATCAGCAATTCCTAGGTGTGAATTCTCAGATATAAGTGTACAGCATTGCATAACCACAGATATAGATGTATGTGGGAATGTACATATCTAGAAAGGGAAATATTAGGATACAGGTAATTTGAAGTGGAAAATGGAATAATGGGAAGGGTACTCTAACCTGAGGGGTAGGAAGGAGGTCATTACAGAATGAGAAGGAGGTTAGGGAACACAACACAAAAGTCATTTTATATAGTCTTTAATTTGTATTTACCTAAAATTATTCACAAATAAATAAATATTAATACTATAATATATAACAAATATATTTAAATATATAACTATGTAAATGATTCTTATTCTTAATTCCTATGTTCTGTGAATTATAGATGATACAGGGATACTGGCCTGAGAAAAAATTTTCTTTTGGTTAAGTTATAAAATTGGAAGGCTGCTACGCCAGCAAATGGAGTTGTTCAATGACTTGAAGGTAAATTGCAGGTTCTTCTTTGTGTCTGCAGTGTTTGTTCCCTTGGGATGGCTTTAGGAAAACACCAAAAGTGTTAAAAGCTAATTAGCATAGTTAAAAAGAGACTTTACCAAAATGTTACCTGATCAGAACTAAGTGGAGATGAAGGACTTTGAACAGGTTTACGAGGCCCAAGAATCATTCTAGTTTGAAAACTTTAAATGACTACAGTTCACAGGATTATTTTTAAGATTGTTTATTACATGCTATCAGAAGGAAGTAGCCTTTAACAGGAGTACATGATTGCAACTTCAGGAATATAATGAATTACATTGTCAGCTGAGGACGGTCACTGTTTGCAGTGTATCTGGGAATAACATAAAGGTCAAATCAGCTCTCACCCAACTTGTTGTAAGTGGCAGAAGTGCATCAGGGATTG
>CM053763.1:37540117-37555121 GCA_028658305.1 Pachyuromys duprasi
CCAAATTTACAGGGACCTATCTTCTGCCAAGTGCTGGGATTAAAAGCATGTGTACCTACACCAAGCGATGTCTTAGTATTTTTAAGCAGAAAAAAAGCTTAGTATGTAGAAAGGATGTGTCACTGGACTTTTGTACTATTCATTTGTGGACTTTCTGTGCTTCGGCATCTTTGGTGAGTGTTTTTACTCTTATCATGTGTTTGTAGTATACTCTGAAGTGACACGAATTTTGATTTATCCTTGTGGGCTAGGCATTAGGCAATCTGTCTAGCATCTCTTATTTGTCTTCTCACTCAGATTGGCTTGTCATCTTCTGTTACCCTATTTAATAAAATTTTGTCCTTTTTGTTTTGATGTTTGTTTTTGCTTAGGGTATGGAGTTGATAATGTTTGTCCATTATCAACCTTTATTCCAGTTTTGGTTAATACTAGTTCTAATTATTTTGTTTATGATTTCTTGGGCAAATGCTGCTTTGTGGTCTTTCAGATAATCTATAATGGGATCAATAATTTGAAACTTAAGTTATAGGCACATTTTAGCCGACCCTTTTCTACCTATGTATATCTGTAGTTAGCTGTATTTATTATTGAGCAACCTTGTCAATCTCTATAAACACACTGAACTTTAAAACAGATGTAGATGATAGGACTAACTGTGTACGAGAAAGTACTCTAGGGATGTTATCATGCAATTTGTTTCTGAAGTGGGGAACTGAGTCCAAGGAAGTTGAAAGGATGTCTTAGAATTGTATACTTCATTGTGTTCAATACCAAAGACAATGGTGAAACTGGGGACAGTGTAGAGTTAGGCTGAATGCCCCCACCTCACTAAACCAAAATGCTGACATTACTTCTGCACTGTATAATTACATGAACCTATCACTGGAGAAGTGACTTAGTGGTTAAAAGCACATACTGCTTTTGCAGGAGACCCATGTTCAGCCGCTCACGTGACTGATCACAACCACCTGCTCTTCTATTTATAGGCTATCTGATGCCTTTTTTTGACTAGGTTGTGCTGCACCCTTGTTCACAAGCCCACACAAAGATACATGCAAAAACACACACTTAAAATTAAAATAAACCTTAAAAATAGGATCACCTGAACCTAAAATTTTCTTTTATGATGTTTGGATTTATGTGTTATCATATAAGACATAAAGAATCTTAATATCTTCTAGTAAAACTACAATAAAATCATCTTACATAGATTTAAAAATTCTGATTTGTCACTTTAAATGCTCAGTGGACATAGGGAAGCTTTAGAAATGCATGATTCCATTCTATCTGTTCTCCTCTAGTTTTAGTAAACAATTAGTTTTACATAATCTATGAGTTATGAAAGATACTTTTGTCATGATTTGTTTTATTTCAACAAATAATTATCATTGTGACACCAGGAGAGCTTGGGGCACACAACATTTTTATACTGAAAGGTTAATAACTTAGTTGTCAGAAAAGATATTTTATTGTGGAGTGAATATTAAATTTGACTCTCTCTCTATATATATACTTTTAAAAATACATAAACACATCACACATGTGATAAGTTGTCATTGGGAGATGCGAAAGACCAACACAGATTGAGAAGTGACAATCTCTAGGAATAAAGCAGAACTGGTTGTAATTGTTAATGTTTGAGCAGATAATGAGGAAGAAGTCTATGCATAGATTTGGAATAAAGAAGAATGTTCTTTAGGATGTTAGTGACTCAATAGGAAGAGTTGCAGCAAAAGAGAGGAGTAGGGCAAATACCTTGGGAATTTTCACCTCTTCTGAAAAGATCCTAGAGCAGAGCTTTTTACTTAGGATCTGTATTGAGAAATGATCATATAACAGTAATATTTTTTAGTGTTGGCTGTATATGTGGCATTAGGTTTAATATGTCATGTGGATTATCTCTCTCAGCAGTGTAAAAGCACTTTTCAGAAGTCATTGTGGCTTTCTATGTCTAATACAGAAGTGTGCACATTTACCAATCTCCTAAGTGGTTGAATCCATTGGATCCACCTGAGAGCAATCTGCCTTGGAAATTCATGCAAGTTCTCTGTCAATGAGAGTTCCTCTCCTCTTTCAGATGAATGGAATAGTCTCTCAGCAATGTGAGTTTTAAAACTCCTTTCCCCACTTCAGTGATCATTTGCAGCTTTGACAAATATTCAGAGTTAATAGAGTTTAACATTCAAAGTTACTACCTACACGTTCTTCAGATGGCATGCTTTCAAGTTTTTGAAGAGTGTGGCTTTAACGTGAGGTTTGTTGGTGATAGCCTATTTACAGTTGCATATTCCGAGGCCTCTAACTCCTTCATCATGTCTGTCTGTGGGGCTCTGGCTTGTTCTCAACTGCTGCAGGCGGACGCTTTGCTGATGATGCCTAAGCAAGACAGTGAGCTCTAAGTTTAGCAAAGTGTCATTAGGATTTAGAACCTATACCCAATATTGCTTAGAAAACCAGAGACTAGATAGCCCAGAGACCTAAAGCAAAACCAAATACTACTGCTCTAAAAAAAATGATAAGAGGACTCTTCTTGAATAACTTTTTACCGAATAACGTATGGTCTTTCCATAGTAGAATGTAAGCAAAGTTTAAAATGAGCCTTGCCATACTAGAATGTAAAAATATTGAAAAAGACACAGTGGTCAATGGGGCTTGAAAAGGTACACAAGTTTTAAATCATCTATGAGAAAACAGTAAACAGCTGCTTGAGACTGTCTATGACTAATTACAAAAATAAAATAAAATAAAATAAAATAAAATGGTGAGGTATGAACATTAGGAAATGTGAGTTCAGAGGAAGAAAATGCCTGAAGATAGTGCAATGCTCTAGAGAGATCTCATAAATATGAGGTTAGACTTGGAGGTAAGTGTGTCCTGAAATCAGAAAGGGTAGATGCAGAGAGGTGAGGAAGTACACTTGCTCTAGGGAGCAGTTTCTTCAGAACCAAGATTTAAACAGCGGCCAGTTAGAAATAAAAGCAAGAAGTAGGTCAGGTCCATTTTGAAGAGGTCTTAAGTGTAAAATCAAGGGACCTAGGTTTTATGATGCAGGAATTATTGTGGTGGAGACTGATAGGTAGAATGTTTGGGTAGGGAGATTTTAGGACAAGAGTCAAAATTTGACAAGAGTTGAAATAAGAATCCATGTTGTATATAACAGACAAAATTTAGGAGGATTAAATAGCACAAAATAGTGAGAAATTAGAACTGGTCACAAGTTATAAGGGAAAGAGGAACATGATAAGGAAATATTCAGACAAATTCAAACTGTCTGACAGTCCCCAAGACAGAGTAAACTGTCAGGACAAACATGAAGAAGAGGAAACAAGTGCAGGCAAAGAAGCAGAATGAGTAGATGTCACGATCATGTGTAAGAGGTAATTGCATCATGGATTAAAGAACTAACTATGAAGTCATTTTGGGGATCAGTGAGAATATTTGATGTCTAGTTCTTAGATGCTATTAGCAATTTTTGTAACATTGAGACTGAATGGAAGATAAATTATTTCTCTTAAGAATGTTTGCCAACAAGCATCATATCTAGATACCTACCCCACTATTTCAAACTGCCCTGCAGTGTGTGGGGGGCATGCGTATGTATTTATTTGTATATGAATAAAAATGAACAGAAAGAGAATAGAGTTATATAAGTGTTTTGTGATAGATTCCAATAACCTAAGGAACATTCTATAAGCCTCATCACTAAGATGTAGAACCATTTCTCAGTCATGCCATACTGGGGACTAGGTCTAGACACACAGGCCTTTGGAAGATATTTGAAGTCCAAATCAATAGCACTATGCTGATATTTGTATGACCAATCATAACTATTGTCATTTCTATATCAATTTCTAAACCTATAGCCTGATCTAGACAGACAAAACCTAAATTTGACATGATGTTAAAAATCATGGTATATTCTCACTCATAAGTGGTTATTAGACATACAATATAGGATAAACATATGAAATCTATACTTCTAAAGAAGCTAAAAAACAAGGAAGACCCTAGGGAAGATGCTGAATCCTCATTCAGAAGGGCAAATGCGATAGGCATCTGAAGTGAGAGAAGACAGGAAACAGGACAGGAGCCTACCACAGAGGGCCTCTGAAAGATTCTACTGATTGAGGTATCAAAGCAGAAGCTGAGACTCAGCCAAACTTTGGGTAGAGAGCATGGAATTTTATGAAAGAAGAGGGAGATAGATAGACCTGGAGGGGACAGGAGCTCCAAAAGGAGACCAACAGAGCCCCAAATCCTGGGCCCTGGGGGCTCTGCAGTGAAGTCCAACAAAGGACCATGCATGGAGATGACTTAGACTCCTGTTCAGATGTAACCTGTGGATATCTCAGGATCCAAGTGGGTTCCCTAGTAAGGGGAGCAGGTGATGTCTCTGACATGAACTCAGAGGAAGGCTCCCTGATCACCTTCTCCATGGGGGTACAGCCTTGCCAGGCCAGAGAGGAAGACAATACAGCCAGTCCTGATGAAACCTGATAGGCTAGGATTAGTTAGGAGGGGAGGAGGACCTCCCCTATCAGGGCATTAGGGGAGGCGCATAGGGGGAGAAGAGGGAGGGAGAGTGAGATTGGCAGGAGACGAGGGAGGGGGCTACAGCTAGGATAGGAAGTGAATAAATTGCAATTAATAATTAATTAATTAAAAATCATTGAATGCAGCCTTATAGCTGTTTGACAAGAGCACTGCGATATTCTTTCAATTTTTTCCCTCTGTGCTGAAGACTTTTATCATAACAACTGAGCCAGAGGGAATGGGGAGAAATAGGTCAGGCATTGGAGCCTAAAGTAGAAGCAGTATGAGTGGTAAAGAAGGAGCAGATGCTGCTGGGATAATCGGCATCACTGAGGAGTTGTTAGCCCAAAGTATAAGAGGAGTTTCTTAAGAAGGATTCTTGACAGTGGAGCTTTGCCGACTGCATATTGGACACATTCTGAATAGAGAGAGGACAGTCTTTAGGGAAAGAAGACGGGGGAGGGATGTACTCCAGTTGAGAGGTGTTGAACTCTGGTGCAGAAGCACTCTCAGGAGAGTACCCGCTGGAGGAAGGTTCTCAGGAGATCCCGACTACAGTCACCACTTTGATGGTCAGCCACAGAGGTTGATGGTTGAAGCCATAGAATTAGATGAGTAATATGGGATATCAGTATACAAAAGGAAAATGGGAATGGCCTTTAGAAGTGCCTCAAGTTGTTGAGAAGAAAAATTTGGTACCAGCAAAGCAGACAATCAGGCCAAATCAGAAGGAAAATGCAAGCGTTATATCATATAAAACTGGAGGAAGGGCACAGTACACATGGTTGGAAGACAACATTTTAAAGCTGTGTGGAGATGATTAAAGTAGAGAGACAGACAAAGGCCTTGGAGATTAGTTACATGAGTATTTTTTACTTAAACTAGAGGTTTGTTCCCAAAGGCTGTCATAGTGTGCTGCAAAGGAGGAACATGATCATCCCAAGAAGGAGAGCTGAGTTGAGGAGGAAGTATGACATAGATTAACGTCATGGCTCCTCTGTCATAAGAGGCCACTTGGGATTCAATTATTTTTGTTTTCCTAAAAATCCAGGCTTAGTCTTGTTTTACTCCTGCTCTTGATTGGCGGCTGTCCCACACATTAGGCAGCAAGATGGTGGCCCCAGAAAAGACAAAAAAGTCTTTGGAGTTGATAGGCTCTAGGCTCTAACTTGTTATGAAAAGTGTATAGCATGTGCTGGGATATAAGCAGACCCTGGAGATGATCAGACAGGCAGAGCGAAGTTGGTTGTCCTCCCCAACACCTGCCCTGTTTTGAGAAAATCTGAAATAGAAAACTATGCCATGTTGGTCAAAACTTGTGTCCATCACTACGGTGGCAATGATATAGAATTGGTCACCTCATGCTATCATTGACCTAGGTGATCTTGATATTATTAAAATAATGACAGAACAGACTGGTGAAAAGAAAACCAAGAAAGTTTTTCTTTAATAAACGTTGACAGAACTGCTTTTAAAAATTCACATTTAACTAATGATATCTAACATACTTCCAACATGCATTCCCCTGGCTTTTGAGCTATTCAATGCAATGTATGTAGGCAGGACTTTGCTGTAGTATCATCATGTTGTTTTACCACACAGGGAGCAAGGTTTTGTGCATCATTGTTTTGACCACTAACAGACATCATATGTAGAGATAGAATTTTTTTTTCTATTCTGGAATCCTACTGATGTATTAAGTTTCTAGGACGTCAGTACACAGAATCATGCATTATTTTGAAAAAGGTAAAGCATACTGAGAAGCAAAGTGATGGGTGATAGTTTTTATTTTCGATTTCAATTTTTTTTTATTTTAATGAACTGAGAAGCTGCCATAACAAGTTGCTGTATATTTATAACTACTCCTAGTAAGAAGTTAGGGGGAGACTAGCTGCAATCCTGTACCTTTTCCTCATTAAGAATTTCTCTATACCTTATTAGGTCAAAATATGTAGAAAAACGGGCAGTTAGTATTATTCTTTTTAAATGACTAATCTGGAATGACAAATGCTTTCTCTGGCCAGCTCCTAGCAGAGCTGTTAGTGGCTGGAGGAAATGTGTGGAGCAGTGTTAAGAAGACGCTGAAGTGCATGATTACAGATCTGAAGAGGGAGGTGTTCCACTAGGAATCCACCCATTCTTCTGAACTCCATGGGTCCCAGTTTCTCAGAAGAGTTGCCAGAGGCTCTAGCACAAACTGGATCCTCACTAAGTTTCTTAACAAAGCCTTCAGATCTCTGTTATCACAAAACAGGCAAAAAGCCTCAAATCCTCTTTGTGATTCAGGCATCATCTGCTGTTCTAGAACAATGTCAATCTAAAGGTTTTTGGAAAGGATTTTGTAAAAGTGCATTTGTAGATTACCCCACAGCATTCCTTTAAGTAAATGACATATTGAGGGTTTAGAACAATGAGTCAGAGGCTTGGCCTCTGATCCTGAGGTGACTGATTTCCTCCGTGACCTTCAATTAGTTACATAATCTTCTCTTGGTCTGTAACTCTGTTATCTAATCTGTGAAAGACAAACTTTCCTTTTCTCTTGGTTCATTTAGGGCTGTGGGAAATTCAAGGTGCTGTTAGTTCTCTTGTTTGAAGTGATTCATTCTTCCTTGAATTCCTTGTTCCCTTTGAGCAAGTAGAATTCAGCAGCAAGGAGAGGTTATATTAAATCTGATGAAGAAATGCCAGTGATACAAAGAGGTTAAAGAAAGTCCTGACATCCACATCGGATTTCTTGAGATTTGATGCCATGTGGTTGGTGTGCATAGGGCTGTACATCTTTGGGTATTTGTCTCTAGGCTGAGCAGCAACTTTGTTAAAATCATGGATTTTGTCTAAAGGGTTTATTCATTTTCCTTTTATGTGTATGAATGTTTTCCCTGCAGATATGTATGTGGACTATGTGTGTTACTGGTGCCCTCTTAGGCTACAAGAGAGCATTAGATCCTCTGAAGCTGGAGTAACAGATGGTTGTGAGTCTCCATATGGGTGTTGGGAACCAAATCTGGGTCATCTGTAAAAGCAGCAAGTGCTCGAAACTGCTGAGCCATCTCTCTAGTCTATGCACTGGTTTTTGTAACATTGTTTTTTAAATTTTTTTCTAAATAAAATCATCCAATTGTAAGGAAAACCACAAAAATACAAAATAAAAGGACAAATGGGCATTAATGTTTGTGTTTTACTACCATATAATCATTGCTAACAGTTTATCCTACCCACCACCCTACTACCCTTTCTCCAGGCCTTGCTTTTGGCTGCAGGAAGTGCCAGGCTGTTGCTTAGGCTTTAAGACTTTACCAAACACTTGCGGTCCCATTCTTTTCCTTTAAGGGACCCAATAAGGGCACTGATAGTGATGGGCTTCGTTAGCACATGATCCCAGGGTTTGGTGCTAATATACACACATTTGAGGCTTTAGGTAATATGAAACCAAAGCATTCTTTAACAGACTTGCAAACTCTGCTGCATATGTCCCCCTGTAAAATAGTGCCTGGTAATTCCTTTCATTACTCTTACTGGCATGTTCTATTTAGATTTTATGCTTTAATAATGGCAACCTAAATATTATCCAGATGAAATATTTTCTTCATTATCATGTCCAAACCTTATTTACATTTTCTTATTCTCAAGACCCCTTTCCCATGGTACCATGCCTCCTAAACTTCTACTTACACTTCCTACAGCCGTTTCTAAATTATCTTCCCTAACCTCTTGACCTCTTCTCTGAAATGAGCAGAGTGAATTTGTGCCCTTTGACTTATGCCTCACCTTTTTGTTGTTGTTCGTCTATTTACTTGGTATACCACAGGACAGTGATATCAAGATCCTTTGAGTGCTTGGCACACAGTAGGTTAACGATATGTGTGTGTGTGTGTGTGTGTGTGTGTGAGTGAACTGGCTGACATAAAAGGATGAATACAATTTCATATTACTTCAGAATTTCATGTGCCCTAGGTAGCTCACTTATATAGGTAGCTGGGATTCATGTGATCTTCAACAATATTCACATGGTATATGAGATATGTAAAGAAACTCAGGCTGCTTCAGAAATAATCTCTCTCTCAAACACACACACATGTAAGTCTATATACGAGGAGAAAATGGACTCAAGGGGACATTTGTAATGAATTAGACCTTAATGCCGTAGCATATATTCTTTAGCTAATATCTCATGTAAAACAGACAGCACTCAGTTCTTCAATGCACCAAGTTGCCATGGCAGCAGCACCATCACTCTTGCCTCTTTGAGTCATAGGATTTCAGGGGAGAGTGGCCTGACACTATTAGGCAGATTGCCAAGGGGCTGGGAGAGGTTACTGAAGCATTTTATTACTGACACTGAAGAAATGATTATAGATCTGGAAGCAGGAGACCTACCATACCGTGGCAATGAGATTCATTGGTTTCCAGAGAGTTGCATTTTGACTTTTAAAGGAGATTTTTAAAAATGATAGTCAAATGCACTTCAATGGATTAAAAAGAATAACCATTTTAAAAGCAGAAGGTAGACGGTGCTACAGAGTGTATTCAAATCCATGCTTCTTAGCAACCAGGCCAGATTTCACCTATGAAAGAAGGCTAGAGTTACAATAAAAAAAAACCTTTTGGTTCTCTAGAGAATATAAAGGCATATTAGAGGAAAGGAACCACTTTGAGGTCTGTGGATGAAAGGCACTGCATGGGTATAAAGTACTTTTGCAAAAGCGAAGGACAATGAAGAAGCAGCGTCTAGACTGGAGAGCTTATCTTGGGTACATATGAGAATAATTGCCAGAGTCAAAATGAGAGATCATGACAACGAGGAGCATCAGGGTGTTCAGAAGTTTGTTTTATTTTTAAACATAGCAGCTACAGTCTCTTTCCTGAATCAAAGCCAAGGAAATGTAAAGCAAAGTATGTGATGGCTTCGTAACTTGCTAATATTTCTGCAAAAGGTTTTCTCAGTAAAAGGAGATGAAAAGTACAAATAAAAATATCACCAATGTGTTACTCTGTTTGATGTCAACTATCTTCAGAAAAAATTTCAGCTCAAATATTGATTCTTACTAATCTGACCAGGTTGGGAACGTTGAAGCATTTGTGTATATTTCCTTGTTAATGTGAGATGAGATAATAAAAACCCAAATTCCACAACAAATCCTTTATTTAAAAAAGGACCATTAAGGGTAAATTTGCGAGTTATGTTAATAGTATTAAAAATGGGTAGTTAAGCTAGAAATTCATTTCCTGTAATAGAACAAGATTTTTCATTTACATACATACAAAGAAATGGGCCAGGAAAAGATTCTATTCATATATCAAAGACTGCTGCATAGATTCCATCAAGTTAATTCAACTGTATGTTTGAGTGGTATAGAAAAACCTGATGTAGATGATGTAGAAATGTAAATGAAAATGTCTGGATAAATGAAGAACCAAAGTTTGGAACTAGAGTGCATGCATTCAGCAGAGATTTCGGCATGGTCTGAGAAGACAGCGGAGCAGTTATTATCTGCTGAGGTTATTTTATGAAGGCTGCATTTTCCCTTGGAGCCAGACCCCATTTGGGGCTAGGATGATAAAAGCCTCATACATCTTACTATCATTAGGCTAATGAGATCGGTCAAGGCCACATGCATTCTAATTCTTGGCAAAATTTAAGATAGGACCAGTAAACTGTTCTAATAGCTTTGTGCCTTCTTTCTTGTTTGGGGGAAGGAGTGAAAGGAATGAGAAATAGATAAAATAAAACTATGACATTTCATTTTAGAAGCACTGATGTAAAATGATTTTAAAATTATTTATTCACATTGTCACTCTTTTTGATCACAGAATTAATTTTAAGCCTATAGTTGTGTGAGTCAAATGCATAGAAAAATATTATGCAGGGCTTTTTTACTTGAGGATTTTTTTTGTCCATAAAAGTTTGAAGTATTTAGTGGAGAATTTTGAAAATAATATTGTATGGACTCTAAACTTAGGCTAACTCAACTCTAAAAAGTTTATTTCTGAGACCAACTTTCATAAATTATACCTAATTTATAATTACTATGAGAATTGACTTTGTGTGTACCATAATAAATACTTCCTAAAGCAAGCCTATGTGCAATTGAGGAAAATAAAATTTCTTTTAAAAGTCTTAGGATAGGTTTTCATAGCTAGTTAAAAATAATGCAAACTGACTTTGAGTTTGTGTGTTGAAATGATATTACAAGCTGCTATGTGGATAATTCTCTAGAGTTACAGAAATTGCTCTTTATATTGGTAGGCAGTAACTACAAAGTATTATCTATAAAGTAGAGGCTACTTGGTGAAAAATGTTCAGCTCGCTGTCCAAAGACTGAAGTTATGAGAGGTTATAGAGCAACACCCAGTAACAAATGGGGAGAACCATCTGCTGTATATTACAAATGAGTCAATTTAAAGCTTTATGTGGGACTCTCCAAATACAGTCATAGCTATGCTGACAAAGTGAACTACAGAGGCTAGAAATTATCTGCTGCATTTATCAGCCTAGACAGTCACTGTGGATAATTTAGATTCTACAACCTTTTGCTTCTGTGGAATTAGATAGCTCATCCTGGATATCTTACATTATGGCTGTAAATTTATATATCCCCTCATCAGATTGTTTACAGTGGTACAGAAGCCCAGATGGGTAGGTTAGTGAATATTTCCCTGTCCTGCCTTTTAACCCAAGGATTTAGAATAAAAATAACATCATTAAATTTTCTAGTATAATTTATGTTGTAAGGCTGACTAGTAGTAGTTCAGCACCATTACACTGACATACTATAGTGATAGATTCAATCTCACATGACATTATACATGTGGATCTTGTGAGCATCAAGAGATGTTAAAGAATAGATTTTGTTATATATTTATACCCTTAGAAAATATATTTTGCAAATGCCATGCCAAGTTGCCCATTGCTTTTTTGTCTTTTTTTCAAGGGGATAATTTGCCCCTGGAATAGCACCTAGTAACGGTGGCACAAAAGCCACCAGTAAGTTTTGAAAATAATGAGGATTT
Organism: Pachyuromys duprasi; assembly: GCA_028658305.1. Taxonomy (NCBI): domain Eukaryota; kingdom Metazoa; phylum Chordata; class Mammalia; order Rodentia; family Muridae; genus Pachyuromys; species Pachyuromys duprasi. The sequence continues at coordinate 37,551,662 of CM053763.1, forward strand.
ATGAAAGAGTTTAATTTTCCAATGAACTCTTCTTCTAATACTGTGTTGAATTAAGTGAACTCATAATTTTATAAAAATGACTCTGTATGTGGAATGTTTTCTGTCTTATTTACTGTTTCATTTCTGTAATAGGCACCATGACCAAGGTAACGCTTTTAAGGGAAAGCATTTAACTAGGGGATAGCTTGCAGTTTTAATGCATTAGTCCATTATCATCATGGTAGGGAGTATGGTGGCATGCAGGTGGCATGATGTTGAAGCAGTAGCTGAGAGCTTTATATTAAGAGACAGAAGGAGAGAGAGGAAGAGAGAGAGAGGAGACAGAGATAAACAAAGACAGATTGAGCCTAGCATAGACTTTTGAAACCTCAAAGGATACTTCAAAGACACACTTCCTTCAATCAAGCCACAACTATTATTCCAACAGTGTCAAACCTCTGAATCCTTCTCAAATAGTTTATTACCTTGTAACTAAGCATGTAAATATATGAACCAATGGGAGGGGTGTGGCATTCTTGTTCAAACCACACACACAAAAAATGTGATGGAAGAATTCTCATTCCCTCCCAATCCCACCCTCCCTCCCTCATCTCCTCCCTGTCCCTTTCCAAGTCCACTGTTACGGAAGGACCTCCTTCCCTTTCATCTGACCCTGGGAGGAAATGAGGGAGTGGGATACAGCTGGGATACAAAGTTAATAAACTGTAACTAATATTAAGAAAAAAAAATAAAAATAAAGAAAAGAAAAAAAAAGAATTCTCGTTCTCTGAAAAGACCCCTCTCCAGGTCCCGACTTCTCTCCCTTCTTTCATAGGATTCCCTGCACTCTGCCCAAAGTTTGGTTAAGAGTCTCAGTATCTGTTCTGATATACTGTTGGGTAGAGTCTTTCAGAGGCCCTCTGCAGTAGGCTCCTGTCCTGTTTCCTGTTTTCTCCTTCTTCCAATGTCCATCTCATTTGTCTTTCTGAGTGAGGATTGATCATCTTACCCAGGGATCTCCTTCTTGCTTAGCTTCTTTAGGTGTACAGATTTTAGTATGTTTATCCTATATTACAGTCTAGTATCCACTTACAAGGACCGTGTGTGTATTTCTGCTTCTGGGATACCTCACTCAAGATGATCTTTTCTAGATCCAACCATTTGCCTGCTAATTTCATGATTTCCTTATTTTTAATTGCTGTATCCATTCTGTATCCATTCTTCTGTTGAGAGACATCTGGGTTGTGCCCAGGGGTCTTTTTGGAGACTGATACTCCAACCAAGGTTAGGGATATAACCTAGAACCCCTGCTCAGATGTAGCCCATGGCAGCTCATTATCCAAGTGGGTTTCCTAGTAAAGGGAACAGAGACTGTCTCTGACATGAACTCCGGTTTGGGCTCTTTGACCACTCCCCTAAGGGGGCAGCAGTCTTGCCTGGCCACAGAGAAGGACAATGTAACAGTCCTGATGAGACCTGGTAAGCTAGGGTAAGATGGAAGAGGAGGAGGACCTCCCTTATCAGTGGACTTAGAGAGAGGAATGGGAGGAGATGAGGGAGGGGTATGATTGGGAGGGAATGAGGTAGGGGGCTACAGTTGGGATACAAAGTGAATAAACTGTAATTAATATAAAATATAAAAAATTAATTAAAAAAGAATTCCCATTATTCTTAAGACACTTACTGATGGCTTTTGAGCCTGGTACTAGATGCTATTCCAGATGCCAAGTATCTCTTTGAAAAAAGACAAGAAATATGTGCAAAAAGCAATGAAAGCACAAATATGGGCAGCTTGGCATAGAATTTGTAAAAATATTTTCCATGTGTAAAAATACATAACAAAATTTATCCGTTAACATTCTTGGTAAATTTCCATTTTACAGGGGAAATTTTGTCTATTTCAATTATTAATTTTTTTATTTTTTAAAAAAATATTATCTATTACAATTTATTCACTTTGTATCCTGGCTGTGCTCCCTCCCTCATCTCCTCCTAATCCCACCCTCTCTCCCTCTTCTCCCCCTAGTCCACTGAAAGGAGAGGACCTTCTCCCTTCCCTCTGACCCTAGCATATCAGGTCTCAACAGGACTGGCTGCATTGCCTTCCTCTGTGGCCTGGCAAGGCTGCACTCCCCAGGGGGAGGTGATCAAAGAGCCAGCCACTGAGTTCATGTCAGAGACAGGCCCTGCTCCCCTTACTAGGGAACCCACTTGGAGACTGAGTCTATGGGCTACATCTGAGTAGGTATTTTAGATCCTCTCCATGCATGGTCCTTGGTTGGGGTATGAGACTCTGCAGGGACCCCAGGGTCCCCACTTTTTTATGGTTCTGTTGGTCTTCTTTTGGAGTTCCTGTCTCCTCTCCAGGTCTTTCTATCTCTCCCTTAGTATGCATTTTGATCATATTATTCCTTCCCCTACTCTTCCCACATGTACCCCTTCTTGCCTACCTACTCAACTTTCTGTCCCGCAGTTTTTTTTTTAAATGCATCAGATGCAATTAATACTGGCCATATACTCTTAGATGTTTAGCATTGTATTCAGTCATTCAACCCAGAGGCCGCAACCTCAAAGAAAACTTACTTTCTTCCCGCAAGCAGTTATCTATTGCTGATAACTTGAAAGACTTAGGGTGACTATCTCACAGTTTGCCCTGTAGTATTTCTCTCAATATTTTGTGGGTTAAAATACCAAGTGCTCCACTTTTTGCTTCTATGTTTCTGTCTCTCATTCTACTGTTCTCTTATTTCTGTGCCTAGGTATAATCCTGCACCTTCCTGTGCTCGGTCTAGTGGTTTCACTGTTCACGCTCTCAGAAATGAGTGGCACACTTATCCTGTGACCTCTGGCCTTTGATTTTTCTTTTCTCCCCACCTAGTGGCTACTCTCCATTACTTGCTAATTGGGTATACAGGGGCAGTGTCTAAAGTGGGGAATCTCTGGTTTCAGTTTACCCATGGTAAGTGAGTCATTTCCACTTCAAAATGTGTCCTCCTCAAGAGATAACAGTGGTATAAGTTTTCTTTCTGTCAAGCCACATACTGTCATTTTGACTCATCTTTTCTCTTACAGGAAGAATTTCCATGGCATAGAATGGGAATCATAAAATAGAACTTTCGACCCCTTTAGAAGTCTTCTAGTATGCTAGAAATTTCCTGTTATAGCATCCTGGGATTTTTTCTTCTTTTTTGAGCTACAGTTTTCTTAAATGAAAACCATGACAAAGATATGGAGAGAAAGCATCATATTTCAGGGCATACATTTTTCATTCTTATATTTATATAATATATCACCTTTGTTGTGGCAGCATAGGGACTCATTTTCTGAACTTTAGTGAATGCATGTGTCTAGTATATAGAAAAACAACTAGAATTTTAAAGAACAGTTGATGTTGTAGCTATGTACTTTTACATATACCCAAACAATTAAACATAAAATCATCAATTCTGATGACATCCAAATGATCCTATGTTTTTTTTTT
>CM053763.1:37555621-37603546 GCA_028658305.1 Pachyuromys duprasi
AAATGATGGTTTCTCAGCTTCAGTACCACTAATATTGATAATTCCTTCTATGGAAGGATGTGCTATGTGCTACAGAATCCCTAGCCTATCTTTTGTCATGTTGTTGTTCTTGTTATTGTTGCTGCTGTTGCTGTTCCTGCTGCTGTTGCTGTTGATCCAGAAATGGTGCACGCTGTGACATGCATGTTGAGTTCAAATGACAACTTTGTGGAGTCAGTTTTTCTTCCACATTTATGTCAAGCAGTAAGTACCTTTACTTACTAAGTACATCTTAATGCCCACAACTTTTCTTTTAACTACGTAACTTATCTGTCCTTATTTTCTCTTACGCCATCAACAAACCATCCAGAAGCCAGAATAAATAAGGTCACTTCCTTCTCAGTTTAGGATACAGTTTTTATTTTCCCATGAAACTGTAGGAGGGAATCCATAGCAAAGGCCTGGGCCCATCCTTATCTACCCCTTTAGCCTCAATCACTCTGTGGTCTTTTGTTCATATGCTGAACAACAGCTGTGTCCCCCTGCAGCTGGCACATTTTCTTCCACCACTTTGGAGCCCTCACAGGTGCTGCTTTCTCTGCCCTGTGTGATCTAACTACCATGCCTATTCTTCACAAGTGCCTGCCAGGCACTGCTCTGAAAGTTGCAACTTCAGAAGTAAGCATTCCCTGGTCCCATGACGTTTTTCACAAGTTGAGTAGAAATGGGTGCGGGTGCAGATAAACAACTTCACTTATAAAATGCGAGGTTGTGATAACTGCAGGGTAAGCATTTTTAATGGGATGCTGGTGGAGACAAAGTTGATGTTTTATGCAAGGTCATCAGGGGACAGCTTGCTGATAAGCCAAAGGGCTATCTTACAGAAGACTGTTTGGAGTTGAGAACAGCAAGATCAAAGGCTCTAACATGAGTTTATTTGTTAGTTCCTTGGGCACAAGAGGAGAGGTGTAAGAAAGAGTACAGAAAAATGAGGTCAGACGTGTAGCTGGAGACAACTTCATAAAGCTCTGTAAGATGAAGTACAGACTAGAAGATGTACCCTGAGATGGGAATCTTATTAAGAGGGATTTAAGCAAAAATCTAATGTTATCTGACTCTATTTTGATGGGATCACACTGATGACAATTTGGAGAATGACTCGATGATCACTTGGTCAAAGAGGAAAACTAATTAGGACTCCACTGTTTTGTCTACATACTGTTAGTGTACAGGCAATCCAACTAGCCTGCTCTCAGGGTCCTAGCAACCACCAGCAAGTGTGGGCTATCCTTCTCTGTCCTCATGGCTCTGTCTCCATCTGTCTGTCTGCCTGTCTACACGTCCAATCATCCACCTTTACTTCTCCTGCTGGAGGCCCTGACTCCTCTCCTTTTCCCTTCCCCCAAATACACTTCCTTATTGAGATATGCTGTGTGTCCTAATCTTATGTTATTACACATACCCCTTATAATTTTTAAAGATTTCTCCCATTTCCATGAGAAACTCAGATATGCATACTTTTATCATCTATGTAACACTTGATATTCCTGCAACTTTACCTTTATTTGTATGATTACTTGGTTAATGTTTGTTTCCTATGTTGGTCTATGAGCTCCTTCAGAAAAAGGATATGGTAGAGTATTATTTTCCTTTTACTAATGCCAAGTGAGCATAGAACAACACTGGCCCTCAATAAATACTAAGGAGTGGAAAGAAATCTAGAGGGGTGGAGAAAACAAACAAGAGTAAGAGGGAAAATATTGACATGCTATTATTTGAGGATGTGTATTTGTCAAAAGTATTTAAAAAATTCCAACACTCTTGAGTAAGTAGAGTCAAATTTTTTTCTAAACCATAGAGGGAAGATTATGCCCTACCTTCCATAGAAGTTTAGAAGCAAAGGCATAGTAGTTAGAGTTATTTAGCATTTGTTGAGAGCCTACTATATTCCAAATGTTAAGTGTCTCACTGAATCCTATCCTCAACCATAACAGATTTGTATCATTGCATTTTTCAGGTGAGTAAATGAACTTAAAGGGGTTAGTTACACAGCCAATAAATAATGGAACTCAGGGATCCAACTCATGTTCAGCCACCACACATGCTGCCTGATACCCAGACAATCAATGGCAATTTTATTATTAAAGGTTTAGCTCCTGAAATCCATCCTAAAGCACATCATCCTTGTTGGATTGAACAAACAACTGTGCTTATCCCAGATGTATCTCTGGGTAGATCTAATGTGCAAATTTTCCCGTCATAAAAACAATTCCAATCAGCACCATACAATTTCATTTGAAATTTTAATGAGGCACAACATGCAAAATGCAAGAAAAGATAAGAATTTAAAAACAGAAACTGGGCACACCTAACAGTGGAAGCTACGAAACTGTGTCTGCTGCAGCATTACAATAGAAGGCAGAATCTTTCATCTCAGACACCATATAAAAGGCCTTAGTTGGCATAATACATTAGCAAGAAGTATAATTTAATATGACTTTGAGGCATAAAATAATTCTTATTTCAGTATGTTCAATAAGAACAAGAACCATCACAAAATGAATCTCTATTTTTGAGAAATCGTTAGAAAGAGACAAAAGAACAGTCAGTTTAAAGCTACACTTCAGATTTTTTTCATCACAGCTGCATAATGAAACATGGACTTCTAAAATATTTACGACAATTTTCATTACTTAAATCTTCTCAGTGAATCTCATTTTCCCCAAAAAGGAACTTACCATTTTCTGTAAAAGAAATATTCATCTATCTAGAGTTAGAATGGCCTTGGTCTAAATATGTGTAGACATGAGCACATACAAACATATTACATACATAGGTGTTTACCTTCCTCTCAGAAACTGATACATAAATATAAACTAGTTCAATTTTTAGGAGAAAATGAGAAATCATTTAGAAAACTTTTACTGTGTTTATATTTTGACACTAATATTCTATTAGGTATCTTATGATAAACAATCAAATATCATTCATAGTAAGATAAAAAAGATAAAGTCTATCGAATAAAGGAGGAATTTATAAGCTCCAGTACTGAGATACTAGAATCTTATGCTGCCATGATAACATCAAGACTATTTTAATGCTGTGTTATACAGATCTTTATGTGTTTAGAACACATGCATGTAAAGTCCATGTGTATGATTTTTTTAATTTTCTACTGTAAAAATAACCAAGACATGTTTCTTTTTAGATAGAAAATTACCAGTTACTTTGTGTGTGTGTGTGTTCATTATACTTGGTACTGTTACACAAGGACATTTTTACACATTCCTATAATTATACATTAAGAATAGTCCCCCCCATGCCCTCTGCTCCTCTTTATCACCTCTTTCTCCTCCTACTTCTCTTTGTTTCCCTTCACTTCTATTTCCATGTCATGTGTGCATACATGATTTTATGAATTTACATGAAATCTAGAAAGCACTTATGAGAGAAACTACATGACAGTTGTCTATCTGAAACCAGTTTAATTCACTTATTATGACAATCTTCATCTGGCTGAAAAAATCTAATATATTCTTTCAATATTACTTTTCTAAATAATTTTTATTTTTTGTATTAATTACAGGTTATTTACTTTGTATCCCAGTCATAGCCCTCAATATTACTTTTTAAAAATAAATCCCAACAGTCAATTACCTTTTATTATTATGAAAAAATACATACATATAGCCAAAATCAAAAGTTTAGGAAATTTAAGACTCATACGATAAAATAAAATTTACCATATAGCTTCTCATTTACTGAACCACAGGTAAATAATGGTCACCTGCTTCTTTCCTTCCCTTTCTTCAGATTAGCCAGACATTTTCCCTAATCTGCATTTCCTCAACCTCTGAAGAACATTAGGAGGCAATATAAAGTATCTTACCATAATAAAAATACCCACTGTGTTCCCACTCAGCTTGTTAAGAAATCAAAGAGAGAAATTAGGTTAGTTTGGCATGATTTGTTTTTGATGAACCCATGTTGCCTTCTAATTATCACATTATTTTCCTCCAGATGTTTGCAAATTGAGTGAGTGTAGATTCTCTTTGTTGAAATGCACTATGAAAGCCCTGGACAATAGCTTGTGTTTGAAATCTCTTAAAAAAAAAAAAGCTGGGTTTGCTAGCATGTAAAATGGAGCTTATCTGGATGAAAGAAAATTTGCACAAGCCTTAAAATATGGTGATAATTACTGAAAGAAGGCTATTAACAGAACTAATGACTGAAGAAACAACCGATTTCTGTAAGATAAACACCAAAATGTTGCATAATGAAGGCTCAAGCAAGTTGCACAAATGTATAAACATGTATAGAATGGCAGGAAATTGGGCAAAGCATCAATCATCTTTCTACAACTTATTAAGATAAAATCAAAATTATTATTTTTACAATTTATTCACTTTGTATTCCTGCTGTAGCCCCCTCCCTCATCTCCTCCAGGTCCCACCTTCCCTTCCTCTTCTCCACCTATGCTCCTCCCCAAGACCACTGATAGGTGAGGTCCTCCTCCCCTTCTATCTGACCCTAGCCTATCAGGTCACATTAGGACTGCCTGGATCCTCTTTCTCTGTGGCCTAATAAAGCCACCTTGCTAGGCAGAGGTGATCAAAGAGCAGGCAACCAAGTTTTTGTTGTTGTTATTTGTTTTGTTTTGTTCTTAAGGTAACCTCTGGCCTAACTAGGTTTGCAGTAGCACATCTCCTGGCTGATAACTGAGACCTAACTTCAGGTAAGATAAACAAAGGAATGAGACTTTTTCCCCCAATACTTTTATCTCCTATCAGCATTAGCAGTGAGTGGACAAAACATTAGCTGGGATTGTTGACCTCTGTTTATGTGTGTGCCTCTTTTTCTACAAAGCAAGGTTAATGATGCCTGGCTTAGAAAGAGGTTTAAGGAATGAATATAGCATACTGGGAACCCAGGGCTAGCACAATACTACTCAATTGGGGGGGGGGGTGTTCAATTAGAATCTTTTAAATTTTTTATTTGCATCATAACAAGAGTTGATGCCAAAGCTACTATCGTGGTGCAGATTTTGTAGAGTTTGTTATAAACTGAGAGTACAAATCAAAAGTAGAATAAGTCAATCAATCCTTTCAAAGAGTTACAACAGCTTTGGAATGCTCATAAAGTACAAGCAAAGTCACATTTCTCTTCAGTCTTACTAGAATTTAACCTCCTCTCTATATACATATATTTTGAGAAAATACAAGAGAGTCTAACATTCACCAAAACTGCCTTTATTGTAATCAAATTCCCTGAGTTGGTATGCATGTGTTGTATGTGTATTATGTATGTATGTGTATATATGTATATATGTATATACAGGGAGAAAAGATAGAAAGGGTTGGAGTGAAAATGGACACAGAAAAGGAAGAAAAGGAGGAAGGAAACTCTCAAGGGAGGGAGAGAAAGGAAGAGAAGAGTAGGAAGGAGAAAAAAAGGAAAATAAACAGAAAACTCAAGCACTAAGACATTGAATCCTAGAGTCATTTCTCCCTTACTGAGTTATAGCATGTGTCTGGGAACTTTTGACATAATAAATTAATTGCCTAAAATTCACTAGTGGAATTGTTTTTGTGAAAAATTTCTTTCCATGTTATTTTTGATTAGGGTTACTAGAAACCAATAATGAAGTGTTGATAGGAATCAGATTCCATGTGGTCATCACATGCACTTCAAACCCAAGCAAGTACCATGTCACTATGAACTTTAATGCAAATTCAGAAAATTTTTAATCACAACTTTCCAAGAAATATTGGGAAACTCTTGAAAACATAGTTTCTTGGAGACCTTTATTGAGATTTCTTAACTTAATTGTTGTCGATGGAAATCCACAACCATCAGTTCTCAATCTCCTTTGCTTTATCAAGATTCTTTTTTAAATTAATTAATTTATTTATTCACTGTAGGGCCAGATTGTAACCCCTTCTCTCCTGTTCTCCTGGTCCTACTCTCCCTCCCCCCTTTTCCTCCCCTACTCCTCAGAAAAGGGAGCATTTCCCCAACAAAGCATATCACTGTCTCATCAAGACTAAATGCATCCTCTTCCCCGGTGGCCTGGAGAGGCAGCCCTGCCAAACGGAGGTGATAGAAAAGCTGGCAACAGAGTCCTTGCCAGAGACAGCCCTGGCTTCTCCTCTTAGAGGACTCGCAAGATTCTTTTATGCTTTCTTTCTTCTTGCTTGCTTGCTTGCTATCTCTCTTTTTCTTTCTTCACTTTCTTTCTTTTCAAAGTTTTTGTTTCTGCCCGGTAATCTATACAACGGTTTTGATCCCATAGAGCCCTTTTGCTTTCAGAGAAACTTTCTGAAGACACATGATTTCATCTGAAGGACAGGGGAAACTGAAACCCCAAGAGCCAGCTGGTAGTAAGAGATTTGAGCTAAGAGAAATTGTCACAGATCCCATGAAATCATATCATGCAAATACCTCCCTGCCCTTCAGTAAAAAATGTATACGCTACAGCACAGTCTCCTAACACATTGAGTAAAATGCAGTCCTGTACAATGAAGATAGGAATATTATTCAAGATGTGGAAATGTAAATATAGAACTAATTCAAACTCGTGCCATGGAGAATGCTTGGATTTCTCATAGGAAAGTAACAGGCTCACAGAAAGGCTTCCAGTTCTCCTAAGAAAGTTCATATTCACCATCTCCTTTAATTAAAATCCCCTTTCTTGGTGAAATTGCAGCCAGTGTGGTCTCAAAAAAATATAAAGTAAAATTATTTCTCTTAGCCACTTTCCGTAGAAAATAAAATGTTATAAAACCTTCATAGCTCTCACTCTACCAAGCAAATAAGTTCAAAAATCAAAGTACATAATTTTTTACCATGTCCAATAGCAGTTCCTCTAAATCAAACAAGTAAATTTTAATAATGTAATGCCTTCCTCACCAGGGGATTTGGAAATCTAAATGGCAAAAAAAAAATAATCATCCTTACTTATTTTAGCAGGAAAATGGTATTCTGCACCATAGCATAAAATAAAGGAGGAATTTTTCTCTTAGAATAGCAAAGATAAGAAAACCATAGTCTATTGTGTTTGGCTTAATGGAAAATGGTTTCAACAACTTGAGAAATATCTTTTTAAATTGTATTGTGTTAAGCATTCCACTTTCAAAACGGCAGTCATTACCCAAGTACCCATCCCACCATGGGATCCTTCCTATAAAACTCAGATAAATAAAATAGTTGAAGCAGGTCTTGACACTGACTGAGGCTTGTACTTCTGTCCCTTCTTCCTCCTGTTCTCGGACTTTTACATTATTGAATTGCCCTTACTATATCTCAGTACAAACAGTGGTCTGTACAGTGATCTTATGTAGTCCTTGACATAATTTCAGAGTTGAAGATTATAGAATTTCTGAAATTAGCTCTTTGGTTTTGATAGGTTGGTTCCATATACAGAGCCCCCATGATTCTTTCTAGATTGCCAAGCCTTCTTGGTACAGATCTTACTAATATAAAATAATAAGAACAGACATATGTCCTGAGACCTACAACATAGTTCAAGTTTCTGTGTGTGAGTCTCATCCTGAAGTTCTACCTTTTGTAAAAGTGACTTTTAAATGTGATTCAAAACTCCATAGTATAACTATTTTTTATTTAAATTCTTTTTAATTACACTTTATTCACTTTGTATCCCCCCTGTAGTTCCCATCTTCCTCCCTTCCCAACCCCTCCCTTCCTCCCCCTTCTGCACGCATGTACCTCCCCAAGTCCACTGATAGGGGAGGTCTTCTTTTCCTTCGTCCTATTAGGTCTCATCAGGAGTGGTTGTATTTTCTTTCTTCCTCTGTGGCCTGGTAAGGCTGCTCCCCCCTCAGGAGGAGGTGATTAAAGAGCAGGCAAATCATTTCATGTCAGAGACAGTCCCTGTTCCCATTACTATGGAACCCACTTGGACACTGAACTGCTGTGGGCTACATCTGTGCAGAGGTCCTAGGTTATCTCCATGCATGGTACTTGCATGGAGTATCAGTCTTAGGAAAATTCCCTGTGCTCAGAATTTTTTGGTTCTGTTGCTCTCCTTGTGGAGTTCCTGTCCTCTCCAGATCTTACTATTTCCCACTTCTTTCATAAGATTCCCTGCACTCTGCCCAAAGATTGGCCATAAGTCTCAGTCAGCATCTGCTTTGATAGTCTGCAGGGCAGAGCCTTTCAGAGGCCCTCGGTGGTAGGCTCCTGACTTGTTCCCTGTTTTCTCTTTCTTCTCATGTCCATCCTCTTTGCCTTTCTGGATAGGGATTGAGCATTTTAGCAAGAGTCCTCCCTCTTGATTAGTTTCTTTAGGTGTACAGATTTTAGTATAAAAGACAAGAGGGCTGAGAAAGAAATTAGGGAAACAACACCCTTCACAATAGCCACAGAGGTCATAAAGTACCTTGGTGTGAACCTAAACAAGGAAGTCAAAGACTTGTATGAAAAAAAAAATTTCCACTCTCTGAAAAAAGAATTAGAAGAAGATATCAAAAGATGGAAAGATCTCCCATGCTCATGGATTGGCAGGATTAATATAGTAAAATTGGCCATCTTAGCAAAAGCAATCTACAAATTCAATGCAATTCTCATCAAATTACCGACATGATTCTTTACAGACCTTGAAAGAAAAATTCTCAACTTCATATGGAACAACAAGAAACCCAGAATTGCTAAAACAATCCTCTACAGTAAAAGATCTTCTGGAGGTATCTCCATCCCTGATCTCAAGCTGTACTATAAAGCAACAATACTAACAACTGCATGGTACTGGCATAGAAACAGACTGGTGGATCAATGGAATCGAATAGAAGACCCTGAAATAAACCCACACACTTATGGACACCTGATTTTTGACAAAGATGCCAAAACCATTCAATGGAAAAAGACAGCATCTTCAACAAATGGTGCTGATATAATTGGATGTCTACATGTAGAAAGATGAAAATAGATCCATACTTATCTCCCTGCACAAAACTAAAGTCCAAGTGGATCAAAGACCTCAATAAAAACTAGTATAACTATTAATGTGTTTAATTTGGTAATTTTGAATTCCATCTAAATTGAAATTACTTATAATCACTTTGACTCATTCCATATCAAAAGCAAAATCTTTTGTGCTTTGATATTCATTTTATCTGAGTATTTCAATAGAGTATTTCTTTTTAAAATATTCTACAGGTTTGTTTACTTATTTTTGATGCTATGTGCTTTTCCAGCATGCATGTGTATGTATCATGTGTGTACTTGGTTTCCACAGAGGTCAGAAGACTGAGCCTTATCCCCTGAAGGCTATTAGCCACCATCTGGGTGCTGGGAACTAAATCCAGGTCCTCTCCAAGACCAGTAACAATTGGGCCTTGGCACTCATTGTCTTACAGCTGCTTCACTCTTGCCTTTGCTTCTGCCACCCCATGGCATGCTCCCTATGTCTGTTAGTTTAATTTATGACACTAATGATCTTAAATTAAGGGTCACCCTGCTCAGTATAATCTCATCTTAGTTTAAATCTCAAAATGAAAAAAAAATCTGCTTTCAAATTAGATTGTGTTTATGGGTAGTACGAGAAGACTATGTAATAAACACTGTGAAATCCATCACAGACATATATATATATATATATATACATATATATATGATATTTTCTATGTTTTAAAGAAGTGTAAAGATGAACTTAGAAAGAAAGGAAGTAAAGCTATTTTCCAAAGCTGAACTGAGTTCACTTCTCAGACAGTGTTCTTACAATGCAGAAGTCTGTTTCATTAATAACCAAGGGCAAAATGTGGTCTGTAGTAATTATACTGATAACATGATCAACTAATGAAGTTCATTAGTCTAGTTGATGGAAACAGGGATTTATTGACTTTTTTATTTGTCACTGGTAAATGAGCACTGTATAAAGTGCCACTTCTCTGACAAAGTATGAAGCCAAATGCATTCCCCCTGCATCTCATCAGTCTTAATTAAAATGTGCTTTTAACTAATTTAAGCTGAAATCATCCAGAGCATATAAAATTTAAATACCTATTTAAGCAATAATCCATATAAATACTATATTAATTGTAGATAGGCCAATTATTGTTATTAAATTTAAAATGTTCCACTGTGATTTCCCACTGCTCAAGTTCAAAGTTCTTTGAGTTATTTTTAATGACTTTACTGTATGTTCAGATTTCTTAGTCCCAAGAAAAGGCAGAATCAAACCTCTGGAAAATGTATATTTATTTATTTATTCATAATATATATATATTTGAATTATGAAATTTACTAAGACTAAATTATATACATAAAGGAATTTATTAACAAATTCTCTAAGAAAAGAACCAGAAATAATAGTCAGTAAACTTAAGAGTTCCATGTCCTAAAATGGAAAAAATAAATTTGAAGAAAAGGAATGAACCTTTACAATGTCCCAAGAAGCTGCACATTCTTATCATTTGATCATGGCTTGACACTGAACATTCACTCCTTTGTGGTTTTCATGGTTTCATCAACATCATTTATTTATTTATTTATCTATCTTTTTATCTATTTATTTATTTTTAAATTAATTACAGTTTATTTACTTTGTATGCCAGCTGTAGCCCCCTTCCTTGTCCCCTCCCAATTCCACCCTCTCTCATCTCCTCCCATGTCCCTCCTCAAGTCCACTGATAGGGGAGGTCCTCTTCCCCTTCCCTCTGACCCCCGCCTATCAAATCCTCATCAGAACTGGCTGCATTACCCTCCTCTGTGGCCTGGTAAGGCTGCTCCCCTCTCAGGGGGAGGTGATCAAAGAACCAGCCACTGAGTTCATGTCAAAGACAGTCCCTGTTCCCATTACTAGAGAACCCACTTGGACACTGAGCTGCCATGAGCTACATCTGAGCAGGGGTTCTAGTTTATCTTCCTGCATGGTCCTTGGTGGGAGTATCAGTCTCAGAAAAGACCCCTAGGCCCAGATTTTTGGGTTCTGTTGCTCTCCCTCAGCATCATTTCTTGATTTATACACATTATTCCGTACATAAACACTGGCCTAAAAGAAATACACTAAGATTTGAACCAAGAACCCTGTGTACATATTTTCAAACTTACAAAAATATGGCCAAGCTAATTCATTTAAGAAGCATTTAAAGAGCAGAGGGCAGCATTCCTACATCCTGACCCAGTGCACAAAGAGACCTGAACACCATGCCTCTGCTGCTAAAGCCTGGCAGGAATTTTATGCTGTATTTGTTCCAGACTGCTTTCTTGATCCCCATTATGTTGTTAGCTCAGCAGACGAAAGAGACGGTTTAAAATGTAGCTCAGTGGGAAGTGCTTTAATATTGAGTGCTAAATCCACAGAGGCAAATACAAAATACAGCCACATTGTTAGCCGTGCCTTCTGAGCAGACTCAAGACTGCTCAAATAAGTGACTTGGGTTTCATTCCTTTGGTTGGTTTGCGGTTTGGGGTTGCGTGGCTGAGGAAAGGGGAGAATTCACCATGAACCACAACATATTTTGGATTCGTAGGTATTATACAAGGAGCCACAAAATAAAACTTCCTCTCTTTCATCTTGCATTTACTGTCCCTACACTTAGAGCAACAACAACAACATAAGTAACTGTTATTAAATTATTCATCTGCTCAAGGAAAATCTGTCTATTATATCATGTTTAATGGTGTCATTGTAGGTCACTGTTACCCACCCACTCCCCCCTGCTTGCAATCATCAAGAACTATTTTTACATATTAGACACAGGACAATTTATGAATATTCAAATGTGATGTAATTAATTCTCTAGAATGACAGATTCTTTCTTTCAGGGGAAAAAAATCAGCCTCCTTTTTTCCTTCTTCTTCCTCACTGTATCGAAGAAAATGACAAAGATATTTCAAACAGCCTCTGAAAATTAAAACCAAGAATTGTGCTTTAACAAAGCTGAAAATAGCAATATTAAGGTTTTCTGAAAAATCTACACATCCTTTCTGAGGCCTTTTGATGCTTTCTCTTTCTGATGTTATTTGATTTTTTTTTTACTGTCCCCACTCTTAAAGATTTAACTTATCTATTTTCAGAAGTGCTTAGGTTTTGAGATCCATCACAATTCCTTTGTAGGTAAAATTGGTTTTTGATCTCTGATGTTGAACATCTGCAAACTAGATTTATATGCATGGTAATGACACCCAATCATAAAGGATGTGGAATAATCTTTCAGTGTTACAACAGATGTCAGTTTTGGTTGTTGGTTATTACAAGAGGAAGTGGCGTTCCTCTCTGCGACAAGCTATGTTGCCTCTAATCCATAGCAATGAATGTACCTACAATATGTACAGAAGTGGCATTCAGCCTGCATATCCATCACCATTCTGATTGTTTGAGATGCATCTGGACCCTTTGAGTTTATTTACTATGATTACCCAGTTCAAGCCTTTTCACACTATTGTGTGTGTCATCAAATGGCAGTAATGAGAGTAACTGCAGCCATTATTATAGGTTTTAGGACTCTGCCATCTGTTGAGTATTAGCCTTTGCCATTCCCCAACTGGCATTCCAGTGATCGAAAATTACACAGAAGCCACCCCACAATAACGCATTTTTATATCACCTTTCATTCCCTCTCAACAAAGACAAGCCATTCCTTAAGCTGTCCTATTAGAAATGTAGTGGTTAAGGATGAACCTCAGGTGAACTAATCTGATGTTATCTTAAAACTTAACATCAAAAACTTCAGAAGTAAAGAGAGCATGTGGTACATATCTCCACAATCAGTGGTGATATGTAAGGTTGTGATAGCTAAACAACAATCTAAATAGACAAAAAGAGACAAGTCGATTCCTATTTCCATAAACTATGTGAAAATACTTTGTGAATCCCTCCTACGAGGTGAGAAGCTGGGATCAAGTTATTTGCTTCAGATTACTTACAATATCAATATTTCTTCCGTCACAAGATTGACAGGATTTATATTCTCAAATCAAAAGACTGATATTTGATTATGCTAAAGCCGGCAGTAGTTTATCACCCTACTAAAGCCCACATATGATGCTTATTTGAGAAAAGTAATGTAAATAAAAAATTGCAGATACAGTTATAAATATTATGTCATAATATGTTACATATTGTGAAATGCAACAAAAAGATACAACTTTGAGGTCTAAACTTTTAGTGAATTTCCTATGTTCAAAATTGTTCAGTTGAAAAAGTTTTGTATAATACAATTTTAATCAAAAGTCTGATGACAGCAAATCTATGAATAGTGTAATGAAAATAAAACGCACTGTAATAAAAATGCAGAAAAAAACTAGAAAAAATACGAGTGAAAATCACTTGGGCTGTTTTCTAATTACAATATCTTATGCTCTGTATCCTTCAGTTCAATGTTAATTATACAGTAAGTACTCAAGAAATATTATAGAAAATAACCTGATCTTAGTGGATCAGGAAATATTAATAATGAGTATAAAGAATTTTAAAGATTGGATCCCTTTCTTGCAAGGATATGATGAGTTCTCAAATGATTTAGGTAATTTTAAATGCTCTGTTTATACTCTCTATTTATAATAAAAATTTACATTCATTAGAAAAAAGAATTTTAAATTAACAGACATTATTTTAAAAACTGTTTATGGGGCTAGAGAGATGGCTCAATGGTTAAGAGATGGTCCTCTCTTGCAGAGGAACAAGGTTTAGTTCCTAACACACAAAGAGTGGTTCACAACCATCCATAACTCCACATCCAGAGTATCTGGTACCCTCTTCTAGCCTCTTCAAGCACCAGGCAAAACACTCACATACATAAAAATAAATAAAATCTTTAAAACATGTTTATAGCAGTTAAATGTAGATAACTTTTTACTACATAAAATTCAGAAATTAAGTATCATAGGATCTTGATCTAAAAAATGCCACCAACACTGAAGGCAACAGCTAGCTCAATTTCATATGGAAAAATGAAAAACCCAGAATTGCTAAAAAAAAAAAAAAAAAAAAAAAACAATCCTGTACAACAACAGATCATCTGGAGGTATCTCAATCCCTGATCCCAAGCTGTAATAGAGAATAATAGTAATAAAAACTGCATGGTACGTGCATAGAAACAGAATGGTGGATCAATGGAATTGAATAGAAGACACAGAAATAAACCACATACCTACATATACTAGATTGACAAAAAAGCCAAAACCATTCAATGGAAAAAAGAGACAGCATCTTCAACAAATGGTGCTGGTCTAACTGGATGTCTACATGTAGAAAAATGCAAATAGAACCACATTTATCACCCTGCACAAAACTAAAGTCCAAGTGCATCAAGACCTCAACATAAAACCAGACACACTAAACCTGTCAGGAGAAAAAGTGGGGAAGTACTCATTGGCACAGGAGACAACTTCTTGAACAGAACACAGAACACAGAACTACACAGTCTCTAAGACTAACAATCAATAAATGGGACCTCATGAAACCAAAAATCTTCTGTAAAACAAAGGACACTGTCATCAGAACAAAATGACAGCCTACAGACTGGAAAAGGATCTTCAGTAACCATATATCTGACAGAGGGCTAATATCCAGAATATATAAAGAACTCAAGAAGTTAAGAAGCAACAAATCAAGTAATCCAATTTTAAAGTGGGGTACAGAGCTAATTCTCTATGGAGGAATATTGAATGGCAGATAAACACTTAAAGAAATGTTCAACATCCTTAGTCATCAGGGAAATGCAAGTCAAAACAACCCTGAGATTTCACTTTAGACCCATCAGAATGGCTAAGATCAAAAACTCAAGTGACAACACATGCTGGAGAGGATGTGGAGAAATAGGAACCCTCCTCCATTCCTGGTGGGAATGTAAGCTTATACAACCACTTTGGAAATATATCTGGTGCTTTCTCAGACAATTAGGAATAGTGCTTCCTCAAGATCCAGCTATACCACTCCTAGGCATATATCCAAAATATACCCAAGGACATTTGCTCAACCATGTTCATAGTAGCTTTATTCGTAATAGCCAAAATCTGGAAACAAGCCAGATGTCCCTCTATGGAGGAATGGATACAGAAGGTGTGGTACATTTACACAATGGAATACTGCTCAGCAATTTAAAACAAGAAAATAATGAAATTTGTAGGCAAATGGTGGGAACTAGAAAAGATAATCCTGAGTGAGGTATCCCAGAAACAGAAAGACACACATGGTATATATTTACTTATAAGTGGATATTAGACATATAATATAGGATAAGCATACTAAAATCTGTATACCTAAAGAAGCTAAGCAAGAAAGAGGACCCTGGGGAAGATGATCAATCCTCACTCAGAAAGGGAAATGGGATAGACATTGGAGGAGGGAGAAAACAGGGAACATGACAGGAGACTACCACAGAGGGCCTCTGAAAGACTACCCAGTAGGATATCAAAGCAGATGCTGAGATTTATGGCTAACCTTTAGGCAGAGTGCAGGAACTCTTATGAAAGAAGGGGGAGATAGAAAAACCTGGAGGGGACAGGAGCTCCAGAAGGAGAGCAACAGAGCCAAAACATCTGGGCCCAGGGGTCTTTTCTGAGACTGATACTCCAACCAAGGACCACACATGGAGATAACCTAGAACCCCTGCACAGATGTAGCCCATGGCAGCTCAGTGTCCAAGTAGGTTCCTAGTAATGGGAACAGGGGCTGTCTCTGACATGAACTCAGTGGCTGGTTCTTTGATCACCTCCTCCTGAGGGAGGATCAGCCTTACCAGGCCAGACAGGAAGACAAAGCAGCCTGTCCTGATGAGACCTGATAGGCTAGGGTCAGAGGGGAGGGGAGGAGAACCTCCCCTATCAGTGGACTTGGGGAGGGGCATGGGAGGAGATGAGAGAGGGTGGGATTGGGCAGGGACAAGAAACAAGGCTACAGCTGGCATTCAAAGTGAATAAACTGTAATTAATAAAAACTAAATACATTTAAAAAATAACAAAAGAAGGGAAAAACCATCCATGCATTTCTTCTTCTCTCAGTATGTAAGCTACTGCTGTTCTAGAACATTAACACGCTATCTTTATTGCTTTTTTTCAGTCAATGAAAAGTACTTGAACCATTTTAAAGGATGCATAAGAATTGATTTCAAGAGCCAATAAGATGTCCTGAAGATCCGAATTCCATCATTTGAATACACACTCTAAAAAGAGAGAACTGACTTGTTTCAGTTGTCCTCTGATATCCACATACATGACATGATACATACACACATTAACACATTAAATGTTTTTAAAAGAATGACTTTTAATACAAAATTTATTTTTTAAGTATAGAACTGAAGATTTTATTTTTCTCAATTATTTTGTAAGAAATTAAGTGAAGAAGGAATAGTATCTAAACAACAAAGTATCCAGCCATTTTTATTTAAAGTTCTTATTTTTAAAATTTCATGAAATTAAAAAGAAACTGAAAAGAGAACTCAGTGAAATTCAGATAAAATATACCCTTTCTTTTTAGGATCTGAGAAAAGAGAAAAATGTTTATCATTCAGTGTCACTTAGAATACAAACAAAATCATTTTCAACCAAATGCAGAGTTGGGAAGATGATTCTAACCCTAGTAGGTAAAAGCAGAAAGGTGTAATAAATAGGAACTCTGGAAAAGATAAACAAATTGTAATGATGACCACTAAAACTCTAAAATAGTAAAGGCAGACTTCAGTGGTCCTTTTAATGGGTGATAATCTGCCAGGAATTTAGCTGATGACTTAGTTATTGATCCAGTTTTAAAGATGATATGGCCAATTGAACAGCAACAATAAACTCATAAGAACAAAAATATTTCAAAGGGTTATACCAGATATTGAGGTCACTATCAAATATGCAGTAATATACAGTGCTGCCTGGAATAATATCTATTTGCTGTATTTCTATCCAACATGATTTATACCTCTGAGTATACCACAAAGCAATAAGCTTTCTTCCCCTGAAAAAGTTCCAAAAAATTTAAACAGGTTATAGTCCTTTGGCATTTGATGCATGCATGTTTCTTTAAAGTCAAAAAGAAAACATTTGATTCAACCACTATTTCTTAGATACTACCACATTGGAAGCCCTATGGGAAGAACTGCAAAAGACTCAGGGTAAATGTCGACACTTGAATTAGATCCCCAACAAATAACATGATGTTGGAATCTGATATGGATTCTGCCTTTGCATTAAAATAAGAGGAAGCAACCGTAAGATATTAAAAATTCTGGAATCAGAGTCCCTCCACTCCTTACATACAGTGGGAAAAGTGTGTTTGTGGACACTTCTCAGAAAAGCCCAACAAATAAATATTCCTCAGAGAACTGAGTTATAAGACCAGATGAAGCACGGCTTTACTTCTACCCCAGAGTATTCCAAGGGGAGGAGACTTAACAGAGATGAAAGTTGGTTGATCTGAAAAAGAAACAAAATGACCAAGGGCCCAAATGTCAGATATAAGAGGTGGATAAGAGGCCAAAAGGGGATATATATGAAAACACAGACTCTTAAAACTCAAACCAAGGGATAGGAGTTTATCTTACAGGCCAAAGTGAGATGAACAGTAAGTACAGATTTTTGAGCTGAGGAGTCAAATATTCATGTTTCTAATACAGGGGGGAAATGAAGCACATTTGTGGACCTTTTATATTTTAAACACAAAGAGACATAACTAGAAGAACATTCACTGACATATTAACAAAATGAGGTTTTACGGCTTTCTATTTCTCTAATGATATTACTGAAATGAAGTTATTTAGTAGTTAAATTTTTAAGGGTGTATTACATATTCCCTAGTATATTGTTTTCACCAATAGTAAATATACGATTTCTGCTTGTTGTAACCTAAATGTGAGGGATTAGAGATACAAAAAAAAAGTCTAAAGCCATACAAGTATTTAACTTTCAGTATTGATTAAGGAAAAATGTGGCCACTGGCCTTTGGTCAGGACACTTACTGATATTGATTAAAAGCCAAATATGTCCACGAGCCAGCAAATGACGATGGCACTTTCCCAAATAACCTGCAATCTCTCCTAGAATAGCACAGTGACTGCCTTACAGGAAGGAGAATCAGTTGTATCTGGGAAGTCAAGGTGTTTCCCATCACAGAGCAGGACAGCAGGAAACGAGCACAATGACAGTCACATTTCCTGACAGGGCTTAGGCCAAGATGCGTGTCCGTCCCTGTTGACTGTTCTGTCCCCACTCTTAATACAAAGCAATTTGGGTGTAACTTTGATGAGAAAACGGATCAGACACTTCACCTTTGTGGAACAGTAGTACCTGCTTACTGTGTGAGGAGGTGGAGAAACTAACCAGACCTAACCTGAAGCTATAGTCCGTAAGAATGAAAGTACTGGAAAATGACTGCAAACACCAGCTTGGAAGTATTGTTTGACCGGATATGTTTCCCTTGATGTGCCAAAAGTGATTAGGAAAGTTAAACGCATGATGCTCCATGACTTCTGAGTGGATATGGCTGTCTCTCTCTGGTGATCTCATTCCTATATACAATTAAAAGATACTGACATTATGAGAATGCCTAGTTTTTAGCATCTCGGGATAAATTAAGTATGTGTCATGATGAAAAATTAATAAAGTGTTTTTGCTTTAGTAGAAATATATTTTTTAAAAAAGGATTTGGAGGGGGGGATCAGTTCTTACTCAGTTCTTAGTCTTAGTTACCCTGTCCATCTACTTAAAAAAAATACATTTTCTCAGAGGCAGTCCCTGTTCCCATTACTATGGAACCCACTGAGACACTGAGCTGCCATGGGCTACATCTGTGCAGGGGTTCTAGGTTATCACCATGCATGGTCCTTGGTTGAAGTGTTGGTTTCAGAAAAGACTCCTGTGCCCAGATATTTTGGTTCTGTGGAGCTATTGTCCTCTCCAGGTCTTACTATCTCCCCCTTCTATCATAAGATTCCCTGCACTCTTCCCAAAGGTTAGCCATAAATCTCAGCATCTGCTTTGATACCCTGCAGGGTAGAGTCTTTCAGAGGCCCTCTGTGGCAGGCTCCTGACTTATTCCCTGTTTTCCCTTCTTCTCATCCTCTTTGCATTCCTGAATGGGGATTGAGCATTTTAGCGAGAGTTGTCCTTCTTGATTAGTTTCTTTAGGTGTACAGATTTTAGAAGGTTTATCCTATATTATATGTCTAATATCTACTTGTGAGTGAGTATATACCCTGTGTGTCTTTCTATTTCTGGGATACCTCACTCAGGATGATCTTTTCCAGTTCCCACCATTTACCTGCAAATTTCATGATTTCCTTGTTTTTTATTGCTGAGTAATATTCCATTGTGTAGATGTACCACAATTTCTGTATCCATTCCTCAGTTGAGGTGAACTGATTGACCTGCTCTTTGATCACCTCTCCCTGAGAGGGGAGCAGCCTTATCAGGCCACAGAGGAAGACAATGCAGCCACTCCTGATGAGACCTAATAGATGAGTGTGAGAAGAAAGGAACGGAAGACCTCCCCTGTCAGCAGACTTGGGGAGGGGCATGCATGGAGAAGGGGGAGGGAGGTACTGCGAGGGAAGGAGGAAGAGAGCTACAGGGGGATACAAAGTGAATAAAGTGTAATTAACAAAAAATAATAATAAAGAAAAAATACATTTTGAATGTTACACATTTTTAAAATTTTAAAGATTTATTTATAGTATTTAATGTGTTTGTGTCTTCTGCCTGCATGTATGTATATGCATCACACATATGGCTGGTGCCCATGGAGGTCAAAGAAAGTACTAGCAGTACAGATAGTTGTAAACCACCATGTGGGTGCTAAGGACTGAACCTGGGTCTTTTCCAAAAGTAACAAGTGCTCTCGCCAGCTGGGTGCTCTAGGTCCTGCAATCGGTTTTTGAAACACGTTCAGAGGGGATGATATGACTGTAACTATTTTCATTCATTCCAGCAATGAAGACAATTATCCTAGTGTGGGGATAGACATGTATATACACTTTTACTTTATAAAAAGAATACTTGCATTTTTAGAGTACGGTGAAGGTGAAGTAGTCTGTTTAAATATGTTTCTCAAACCGAAGCTCAAAATGAATATTAGAGAGGAGGCCTGATGAAGGCAAGTGAATTAAAGTTTAGAACTACAACGAATTGGTCACACCTCATAACCCATAAACCTTCTCTGGATAACTGTGTCGGATCAACCCTGACACACAGAGTTAAGCAGTTAATGCTGGTCCTGGAAACATAGCTCTCAAAGCAGGTCTATCTGAAGATTGGCATCTCACAGTTGTGCTGCTTGGAAGTGTGACCAGCTTATGGTGTAGGTATACAATCTGAAGCCACTAACCACGCCTAGACAGAGCAGAAAAAAGAGCCAATGCTGCAAGGAGCCAAGCAGGTCAAACACTAAGTGAGCTAAAGCATGTTTCTGGGTGGAAATAAACTGAGGCTTAAACCCCACCAAGCTGTATGCCAGGTTTCTAAATTGTTTTATTTTTGTTTTGTTCTGTTCTATTTTGTTTTAAGTGTGTTCTTTTTTCTCCAGTCGCTGACATGGATTTGATGGGATCCATCACAAGATTTAAGAGAAGGAAAATAGTAAAGTAAAATCAAGCAGAGACACACAAGTAAACGTATCCCTTGCAATAAACCTTTCGAATAATTATTAGTGAATGAGGGATTGAATTTACTTGGTTTGAAAACCATATCAGCATCATATGAACGCATAGGAAACATTTATTAAACACATAGAATGGGGATTTTGGATACTGAAGAATGCCTCTTACTGTGGCAACTAAAATTCCCTTTGGGTTTCCCTTAGTCCTTCAGTCCCATGTTTTTCCATTTCTTAAGATTGTCTTTCAAATTTACCCTATTCTGTGTCTGCTTAATTATCACATAGCTAAAAGACACATGAATAATCACTAAGGCGAAAGTTCTACTTAATAATTAAAACAATCTTTTCTTCCTCTTTAAAAAAATTTTGTCACATGGCAATAATGTGATAACTAGATTTACCTATGTTTTCTTAAATAGCCATCTATCAAAGTAATTTTACTTGCTCTGTGCATTCTAGCCATGGAGCTTGTAGAGTAAACCTATTCTTTGTAGCTAATCTTAGGAGAGTTACAAGTGATTAAATTTGGTGTTGGAAAGATGAATACAATAAAGGCATCAAAATCAACAGACAGTCCTTAGTGAAAGTACAGAAAAGCATGAATCAGCAAACAGATCATATGCTAAGAACATCTGCCTCAGAGTAACAACAATGGAATTTTGGTGTACTTGCTTGTCTGGAAGGCCAGGATGGCAATTGTGAATCATACAGTTTACTACGATAGCAATATGTAGATTGAGATGTTTCTTAAGTGTAATACTGGAAAAAAGTCAGAAGATCAAGACATAGAAGGATTCCAATGGTCTCTGAAAAAGTGGTGACAGGAAATACTAACACAATGAAATCACACAGTTCACTGATATATCTGCATCGTCCTGACACCCTCAACCTAAATGTCCAGCCAATGGCATGCTGACATAAATACCTTCCTCATCCTCATAGTCACAGCAAATCTCTCTTCAGCCGCTGAAATCATCTGCTTGAGGTTTGTCCTTCGTACATTCTCACAGAATCCTCTGGTTGTCTTGTTTCTAAGACTCAGTACATTCTGTCTAGACAAGGAGTTCCTTGTGTCTGTGTCTAATGGCTCCATCTACTACAAACTTCCCTGAAGAGTTTCCTTGGTTCATTCAGTTATAGTGCTTCTCCCAAGAACAACTAGTACACTGCCTTTCAGAGAACATGATAGTCTGTGTAGGTGAAGAAATTCTAATATCCTAGGGACATTTGGTTGCTCTCGCACAGCTAAAAGCAAAAACAAATTCCATAGCCAACAGCAGGCATAAATGACGAGGAACAATAGAGTTAGCTTAAAGCAAAACTCACATTGGGCTGTGGAGAAAAAAAAATTAGATGAAACATTTTTAGGTAAGAAATAATATGTGATGTTTATAGAAATGTTTCTCTGTGTGTCTTCCTGCAAATCACAGAGGCAGCAGAGATCCAAGGATACTTTATTAGTAAACTGCAAACAGATAAACACTGACATTGCCCTCCATTCCAATACTAAAATAGAAATGAAAATTCACTCTAATGATTTCCCACCAAGATATAACCAGATACAAGCCCTTGTGACTCCGAGTTTACTTAAAAGGAATAAGGAAAAAAGTGTCAAGGATAACAGCTTCTTTTCAATTGCTACTCTAGCACCATGAAGGGAACAATTTTTTTTTCCACCAATATTACCCAAAGAGTTGACACATAGCACATCAAGCTATTCATCATTGGTTTATCGAATACTTTGAATTTCATAATTGGGAAGAGATGAAACACAAAATAAAAGTCATCTAGAGCTGGTGGCTTCCTAAGAAGTCCTCAGTATTACTACCACTCTGCCTAAATCCCTTTGAGAATAGATGCTTAGATGCCAAAATAAAATAATTGAACAATTTCTTAGTGACATTAAACAGCAGCTTGTAATTCACCTCATATGCCTAGCAATAAGATGGAGAGGATGGCATGTGCTCTGTATAGACAGTGTGGGCATGATCCAAATCCAAATGCCTTGACTCCATCACAGGAGGATGACCCAAGAAAGCTGCCTGATGATCATATAGAGTTCATTTGCTTCCTGTAGCAGAGCTGGATGCTTTCATACTACCTTGCATAACTGTCTGTGTGGAAACAATAAGACCAATCTCTCCAGCAAAAGACCTCAGACTTGCACTGATCCATGAATTGATTAATATGGTAGTACCACTTCTTCCTAAATGGGCACTTAAATTGGCCGTACCAAAGTGAAGTGTTGGGCAATTCTCCGTATAATTAGCACTTACCACAGCTAAAGAATGACTGTTCCTCTGAGTAGCAAGTTTTGTTACCAAATAGAAAACTGGTCACTGATGCTTGCCCCTCCTCTCACCCTGGGACCATCTACGAACCAGGAAGGTCTAAGTAGAAATGGAGACACTTACTCAGTGTCCCAGCTCTTTAGACAACTCTAAGGACTGAATGAGAAAACAAAAATTGCTTGTTTGACTTCCCTGAGTGTCTATACCCACAAAATAGGTCATTTAGAGTTAATATTTAATATACCTGCATACTTGAATTGCCTTTTAAGTAAATGCTGAACAAAAGGCATTCAAACTAATAATAGTAATTAATAATAATGAGTATTCTCCTACTTCCAATGTCCATCCCATTTGTCTTTCTGAGTGAGGATTGATCATCTTACCCCAGGTCTCACTTCCAGCAGGTCTACCCACTGTCCATCAAAGCAACCTAGCATATTATAATGCTATCTCTTCAATGACTAAAGACTCTTTGAAAATATGTGTTTTGGTTATTGTCAGTCTCTCCGTGCTCATTTGCTGGATATGCCACTCACTTTTTACTTTACTCCAAATCTATTAGCACAGAATTACGTGTAGCTGAAGAAACTCTACAGAAGTGCCAGCCACCTGAATGTGCTGTGCCCTTCCATGTGCCAAAACTAAACAACCCAAATCTGCTCACCTGGAAAGACCCTCCTTTTCCCTCCTTAGATGCCTCACCTGAGCTTATCCCCACAAATATATATATATGGAGATTTTTCTTTTCTGTAGTGTCATTCTGTATTGAGCGTAGATCTTTGATTGCATTTATTCTACCATATTAAAACCATGTCTCTCTATGTTCTCATAGTAGAAGATAAGCTGTCCAAGACTATCTGCTAAAGTAAAGCAATGATGGTGAGTGAAGAAGAGCGTTGACATCAAAAGAAACAGCTGGTAGTATAATGACACCATCAATCAACGGGAGAATGTCTTTCCTGACTTAGCAGTCAACAGAAGATTGATGTCAAACATATATTTAAATGCCAGAGGTAATCAAAATGTATTGCATACATGAAGTCATTTTAAAAGAGTTCAAGGCTATATAATAAGAATAAAATAATATATATATATATAAAGATAAATAAATACCAAAAGAAGAAATAATGCAATCAATGAAAAAAGCAAGTAAACTGAACACATTTCAAATAAGAAGTTCTAGTAGCCAATAAACACATGACAAAGTATTCAATATCTTAGTTTCCAGAAAAAATGCAAATCAAAACATCATTCTGACTCATCTCACTTCAGTCAGAGTGATTTTTAACCAGAGAAGAAATCTCAAGTACCTTGGATGAGTCTGAGGAGTGCTGGGCACAGCCCTGATATCCTCTTGGTAGAAGTGGACATTAGTCAAAAGTCATAAAAACCAGTAGGGAGACTTCTCAAAAAGCTAAGGTTAGAGCTTCCATATGACCAGTCCATGACTTCTGGATACCTATCCAAAGATGAAGTATTATTCATCCATAAAGAAGAATAATGGTATCTGATTTGCAAGAAGATAGATAGAACTGGGTAAGTGATAGAAGCCAGACTCAGAAAAATGAATATCAAATGCTTTTTTCTATACATAGAATTTAGAGGTGAAAAGCCATGATGACAAAACAGGAACTATTAGGAATGTAACAGGAAAAGAGGTAGAAGGAGGAAAGGCAGGCTAGTGGAGAGGGTGAATATCATCAAAGTATGTTATATGCATTCATGAAAATGAGAGAGTGGAATCTTGTATAATTAATGTTTTTTTAAGGTATGATAGAGAGACTTCAGAGTTTTCTGATTTTTCATCCTGCACCAGCCACTACAAGATGTGTGAAACTAAGCAAATTCCCTTACTTCTCTTGGCTAGAGTGTATTCAGCTCTTAACAAGGACTCTGCCAATGTAGACACCGTAATGAAGATTATGAAATATGGTCTTGGTAAAGCTCTAATCCAGTAATGTTCAGATGATGCAATTTTTCAAGCTGAAAAGTCAGTGAAACCCCCCTTTCATCTGAGACGCAATGTTGAGCCTGAGGATATAGACTGGTTTAATGAAAGAAGAAACAGGCAAGTTCATCCCAGCTGAAACACTTCAGCAGTTCTGATGCTAGGGTTTTGTGAGCCATTTAGCAGAAAACCTTCTTCCAAGGGCCCTAATTCCTAAACACTTTCATTACTTCCTTCAAGGAATGTTACTTTATCTCTTTTCAAACTTTGGTTCTCAAAAACACTCAACCTTCTCAGAGTTTATTTCTGTTATTGTGCTTCTAATAGAACTTTCTAGCTACCAGAACGAGCTAATGAGCTTACTCACACAGCACAAATGAACTTTCCAATCCTGACTCCACTGTTCACATCAGAAAAACATGATCTAAAGAGTCATCAACCTTGTCTAAATTTATACCAGTATAAAAAAGAAATGGTACAGTATACCTAGAAAATGCATAATGTATAAGTGAATATGTAGACTATTTGTCTTCTCTGTGACATATAGTCCAGACATATCAAACTTATGTACTAAAGTTTAAATGGCAATGTATATGAGGAAACACATTAAATTTATAAATCAATTCATGTATAAAACTTAAAAATTGTATAACCTGTTACTTTTAAGTCCTCAGAACAGAGAAAAAAGTATAAAATTGAGCCACAAATGGGCACAGGGGTCATTCAAAGTGCTGGAGAGGGATGATCTTTGTTCCATGAACTTTGAGTAAAACATCAAACCTCAAAAGTTCCTCCTACCCCAAATCACAAGATAACAGGGCCTTATATAAACTCACTCTGTATTCTCTAATACTGCAAAAGGAATTTGACTTCCATGAGCTGTAGCATCACAGTGTTCAAAACGGAATTTATCAAGGGCTTCCCAAACAACGGCTAGTTGGATTGAATCAATACCATGCACATACATGATAACTCATATGTACAATGTTTAATTTTTTTACAACACAGATTAAAGGATCAGCTCTTTACCATCATGTGTTTCATATATTTTTGAACAGTGTTATTAGATCATTTCTAGACTATTGTCATTTTTCACCTTATCATACTGTGGTATACATGGCTTTAAAAAACACATTTTAAGATAGTAATAGATTATTGCCTTAGTCAGTGTTCCATTGCTGTGAAGAGATACCACAACCAAGACAACACACAAAACAAAGGAAAGGAAAGAATAAAAAAAGAATAACTTAACTGTGGGCTTGCTTACAGTGTCACAGATCAGACCATTCTCATCACAGCAAATGATTATACCATGGTGCTGGAGAAATTGCTGAGAGTTCCACATACTGATCCATAGGCACAGAAAGCATAAGAGGCTAGGACTGGCATGAGCGTGTGAAACCCCAAGGTCCACCCCTAGTGACATACTTACTCCAACAAGCCCACACCCCCTTTGCAAACAGTGCCACTCCTTGATGACTAATACTCAAACCTATGAGCCTAGGGAGTCCATTCTTATTCAAGTAACCAAATTTCAATCCTTTTGTAGTCAAACCTTAATGCAAAAACAAAAACATTTAGCTTAACTTCAGAAGTCCCCATATTCTGTCACAGTCCCAAGATTGTTTAAAAGTCCAAAGCTTCTTCTGAGACTCGCAGCAATCTCTTAACTCTAAGCCTTTGGAAAATACATAAATAATATAGTATTGAAAATAAATCACAGACTTCTAAAATATGTTTCTAATAGGATGGTTCATTAAACCCTGCTTAAAGCACTGAACTGATATTCTAGTCTAATGTCCCCAAGTCTTCCGTATTCCTCCAAAGAAAATATGGTCAGGCCTCTCACAGCAATACCACACTTTCGTTACCAGCTTTTGTGTTAGTCAGTATTTCATTTGTGTGAAGAGACATCATGAACAAGACAACTCTTATGAAAAAAAAAAAGCATTTCATGATCTGGTTTACAGTTTCACAGGTTAGCCCATGATTATCATGGCGGGGAGCATAATGGATTGAAGCCAGAAATTGTGCTGAAGTAGCTGAGCGCTCTACACACTGACCCATAAACACAGAGAAAATGAGGTACTGGGCTGGGTGTGGACTTTTGAAACCTCAAAGCCCTCCCCAAGTGACACACACATCCTCCAACAAGGCCACATCCTTTAATCTTTTTCAAATAGTGATCCCTTCCATGACTAAGCACTGCGGGGAGGCGGGGAGATTCATATTCAAACTACCAAAATTTTTATTTGTTTATCCACCTTTGAAGTACAAAAATTCAACGGCTCCCTTCTTTAAGTGAATATTTATTATGTTTATTTCATGTATTCTTATATGATGTCCACTTAAAGTGTAATAATCTTGAATTCTTAAATCCAGCTGCCTGTGATAGTCTTCTTTATACCATAAAAAAAAAAAAAACCTTAATGTTTGATTAGCCTGTACCTCACTGGGCAGGCTGCCCTCAAACTCATGATGATTCTCAGCACACACACCCCCCTCCACCCATGGAAAATAGACATGATCTAAAATATCTGTCTAAAATGCGCATTGACATTTTTTTTAATATAGAGAAAAGTGTGTTTTTAAAGAATGTCTCAGTGTTATTGCAATTAAAACCTAGAGTCAGATAACCCACCTGAGTGACCTCAAGGCTCTACTCACCAGTGCAGAATCTGGGCCTTCAGTTTTGGCACTTACAGAGGTCTTAGTAAGATCTGGGAGCCCTTGAATCTTTCCTGCATTTGCATATCTTTCAATTTTTCTGTCTCCTGCTTTGATAATACAGACTTAGCCTGCAGCCAATGTAGGACGTTTATGTTAGAAGAAGATGTAAGACTGAGAAGGCTGACCTTCCACAAGAGAATCACCTATTTAACCCTCAGTGCCACTGAAAGGACCATTAGTTTTTTTGTTTGTTTTGTTTTGTTTTTTGAGTACAATCTTCCTTCATGGAACCAGGGTAATGTTAAGTCAACTTCTGAGGAAAGATAGCTTGTCACACTGTCTTGAGAAAACCCCTATGAGCCAGAAAAATATGTCTCTTCCCATCAGGCTTTCTAATAATTTGGGAGAAAGCAGCTACTAAGCCTGGTTAGATTCATGAAGTCTACTTTTGTCACAGTCTTGGCCCTCAAACAAGCACAGAAAAGTATATTACAAGGTTGGAGGGCTACTGCTGAGGTGCGTTAAGCTGTGTATCTGTGTGACGGGTGCACATTGCAGGTAGGAAACCAGGCTTTCCTCCATGCCCAGACTTCTGAATAACCCAATATTAACGCCTTTCTCCAGCTGCTCATCATTTTCGTGAATGATGTACTCCTACAGATCTGAGATAAGTGCAACTTCCGAATAGCCTTTTGGTTTCCCAGTGAGGGTCAAAGTCAGAACATTTCATCTTCCTGAAAATACTACAGAGTGAATGAGATTTGTTTCCAAAGTCCCCTTGTGTTTCTGGGTCTGCTTTCTCTCCAGTTTATATTTATCATTCATTCACACCAATTCAGAATAGACTGGGGGGGGGGGGGTTCCTATAAAGCAGAGGACACCTGAAGAAGCCTATCTTTCACAGGAGATTTTGCAGGAAATATTTTAATCAATGGTGTTCAGTTTCTTTTTTCTTCTCCTTTAAAATTTTGACTCAACTATACCCACCCTTACATTTTAAAGGTTGAATTTACATTTTTTTATCTTTAGCTGAAATTTAGCCTAATTTATAAAAGATATATTCTTGTGCTTGATATATTATATATCTACCTTAAACATACTTTTTCTAAGCCTTGGAATTATGTTTTAGGTATTACAATAATGAAAAGTATTTGACATAAGAAATTAAGCTTATAAATCTTGTTGCACTTTTTATCATTCACTCTTTAAAAAAAAAAAGAGTTTTAACAGCTCTTACATTTACCTTTAATTGACTCCACAGGCAAAATTTCACAATAAGAATTTAAAGAATTCCCCAAGGTTTAGAGGAATAGAGGGCAATTCATTCCACAAAGGAAGAAAAATCAATTTTTGTGTTTTCCTAGATTTGCATGTGAAAACAGATAACATGACACTAATTCTACAAATATGACATGAAAGTTGCACCTAGAATTTTAATAATCTTTCTAATCAGTCCTCAGGGCTTCATTTGAGGTGGCTAAATTCAGTTTGCAATATAAATATGATTTCTATGTATTGCAAAAACCTCTTCGTTCTAGAGTCACTTTCATACCTTCTGAAGGACGTCCAAGTCGGATTGGTGCCTTTTCCATGCCCAATGTTCATGCAGAAGAAAAGGCAAGCAGCAGAAACAGCCTCTAATGCAGGAAGTAGGCATTCTAGTAAATAATTAGGACTTCTAATAGGATTGGTTCCGGGGAGATGGGCAGTGGGCTTAGTGTTTGTCATGCAAGTCTGGGACCCTGAATTCAGATCCCCAGCACTTGGGCTGGGAAGGTGAAGCCCTTTGGCTTGGGGCCAACCCAGCTACATAGGTGAGTTCCTGGTTCAGTGGGAGAGTTACCTCACTTGCCTCAAAATATAAGGTGGGAAAGATTGAAGAAGCCAACCAACTGCAACTTCTGGCCTCAAAACGCATGTACACATACACAGTCAGTCACTCAGTATGCAATCTGGGAAATTATTCTGAAAGCCCAATGTAAATTTTAGAACATGAGACTTTTGAGTTTACAAAATGGATCTTACAAACTATAATACCTTTGTGTTGACCCTATCTTCATCTTCAATAAAATGGGGACAATGAGAAAAACAGAAGCTAGCAAAATCACACATGGTACTTGTCTTTGCATGATGGTCTTTATGGTTCTTTGTGGTCAATATTTTTTAAATTTCATACTATCTAAAATTAAAATGAGCTCAAATATAAACTTTCATTGGCACTTGGCTTTATCCATCTAATTACAGATTATCAGCTATTTTTCTACTTAACAGGAAAGTTAGATGTTTATAATAAAGACCTCATATTCTGACAACCCTAAAATATTTATTACAGAAATTACATCTTTGCAGGAAATTTTGCCAAGATCTCCGGTTACCTAATTAAAAGAAACAACATGAATATAATAGTAAGTCTATGAACTGACATGTAAGGCCCAATATTTGGTGAATGTCAGTATTTTGTAAGAAACTATACTTTGACCCAAATGTATAACTTTAAAGTTCAGCATGCCTATAAATGGAAAGACTTACTTCTAAGAAAGTCCATTATGGACCTTAATAAACTGAAACATTTGTGTGGTCTCACCTGTATCCATGCTGTATTTATACCGCTTATGAGGCATAATGGATGGAGAACTGACCACCAATGCAATTGGTCTATTCTGTGACATTAGAGTGGATGGTCACATAGCATGTTTTGTCTGCTGACTGTGTTCTTCACCCTACTCCATCTATGACTCTTCATCCAATCCATTCAGTCTTTGCTTAAATGTCACCTCCTTAAATGTCATCCTAATACCACTTGTAACAATATATTTAGGAGGCACTTACTTATTATGAACTAACTTTCCCTTCACATTCTAAACTTCAAGTCCAGTAATTAGAAGACTGAAATTTGGCAATGGGTTTTTACAGAGTGAATGCCTATAATAA
Source organism: Pachyuromys duprasi (assembly GCA_028658305.1). Taxonomy (NCBI): domain Eukaryota; kingdom Metazoa; phylum Chordata; class Mammalia; order Rodentia; family Muridae; genus Pachyuromys; species Pachyuromys duprasi. The sequence goes on from CM053763.1 coordinate 37,585,983, forward strand.
AGGCAATACTAAAAGAATAATAGCCATCTCATCCTTAAACAAAGCAAGAGGAGCTATCAAAAGGAAACTTCAGTTCTTTGCTCTCCACCCACAGTCATAACATATAATGTTCACTACTTTGTTAGCAAGCTTTCAAATCACCTGTAACAAAGTGTCTACCATGTTCAAGACACAATTCCAGGAATGAGAGGAGATAAATCCTGTGTAAACTGTGAGACAACCGTCTAGAGGTTCACAATACATGCTGTTAAAACACAAAGCAACTCTAGAAATATTAAAAGATTACAAGGGCTGTAAGATCATATAGAAGTTTACAGCCTTAAAGAACAATAGCCTGCTTAGAAAGGTATGAAAGTTCTTGGAGGAGACCAGATTTAATATGAATCCTGAATAATGATAAATTTTCAAAAGGTGACCGGAGCAGAACATTTCTAGCCTAGACCAACAAAAGTCATGGCAGGAAGCTACATAACATCTTTACAGAGCAGCTATCTTACTCAACTATGATGCTTAGGAGTGATTGGAATTGTAGAATCAAATTAGAATGAAGCCTTGGCCTCATGTCTCCTTGACAGTTATTCCCTCTCTGTATCAATTACTTTCTTTGTCTCTGTGACAAGATATCAGATATAATAACATAACGAATTATTTATTTTTATCTCAAAGATACAGACAACTCAATATAGAATTTTTTGATCCCCATGTAGCTCAGCACCCTGCTTCATTTCATTGGGACCCCCCACAATTTCCAGAAACTCCACCAAAAGCAATACCATTTGGGAGCCAAGTGTCCCACACATGAGCCCAAGGGACACAGTTCATATCCTAACTCTAACATTCTCTAAACCTCAGCTTCTCATCAGCAACATGGGATAAAAATATATTGAGTACCTCAAGTCACTCTTGTGAAGGTCAAACATGGTAAAGTGCATGTCTGCTCTTGTTGTCCTTGCTGGCTTTCCTTTATAACTGTGGGGAATGAGAAACAGTACCCTATTTTCCCAGTTTTTCCCCCTCATGTTATTTCTGAACTAAGCCATTCCCTGGTAGCAAATGAAACATTGCTGAAGCTCCATGCACACTTTAAAGCTTCTGGGTGCCATTGTGTACACAGAAGCAGTACCTAATTGAATGGTAGCCTAATAGCCTCAGAAAGCTGCTGCAATTAAAAAAAAAAAGCTGTTGATTTAAAAATAGCAACCTTTAGAGGAGTGGAGGAATGAGCTCCTGTGTGTTGCCTTGACATTCTTCTCAAGACTATTTTTAAAAGAGCAAAATTAAACTAAATAAATGTCTAAATCTAAATTGCTCACTAGTTCAACAAAATTGGAGTCAATGACTGTGAAAAGGTCCCCACCCCCAGGAAGAATTGTTGATGAAGCCAAAACAGAACTAAGTTAAAATAAATACACACACATGAGAATTCAAATAATTAATATGTTCAAGTGGGAGAATGTGGATTCCATTTCTTAAAGAATTATTTTTAAATTAAAAGATTGAGTTTATCCTTTCCTTTTCAGGATCCTAAAGTTCTTCAATATTGGGTAAAATAACCACTGCCTCTCTTTGTAAAGAGGCTTGACCATGAAGGGTCTGATTTGCTACTAAAACCTGCCATAATTTTCTTCATAAAATGAGACCCCTATATAAAAAATAGCCTGCTCACTCGACCCTTTTACACGCTTAAATGTAATGTAGACTTCTCTAGAAAGAGAAGCCAAGCCCTTAGAATCTGACCACCTAGTAGTCTTTGCCTAGGAGCCTGCTGAGAAGCAGACATTTTTATGAAGCAAATAAAGGACTCTAGGTGCAGAGGTGAATGCTGAAACATGCCCAAGTGTTTGTGTCAACACTGATGCTTGTCCAGAAATGCCAGATTCGTGGCAAGACCTAAGCGAATTCCCAAGAAGTCTGGCTGCTATGAAAAGAAGACCTGGTCACAGGCCCAGCCTTCAGGTTAATGGCCACTTAGGACTCAATATGGAGCCTCTCAGCACTGTCCTGCAGAACTTTCTACTCAGAAAGAGGCTGCAAGCCTGCAGTGACTGGCAGAGCAGCATCATGCTTCTTGGTTCTTCAACTACTGTCTACTTCAGGTATGGTCCGTGAGAGTATGGAACTGGCTTCCTTTTCTTTCTTTATTTTTATCAGATTTACTATTTTTTATTTAAATTTTATATAATACATTTTGATCATAACTCCCTTCCCTCAGTTTCTTCAAGATCCTCTCCACCTGTTCTACTTCATGTTCTTTCTTTCTCAAAACCAAAAAAAAAAAAGTAGCAAAAACAAACAAATGACAACAATGAGACAAAAAAAAGATACCAAAACAAAACAAAAAGCACTCTGCAAAACATGAATACATTTTGTGTTAGTGTGGGGCCCTGGAGTGCGGATGAAATCCCCAGTGTCACTCCATGGCAGAAAACTCAGTATTTTTTTTCCTTTTCCCAACAAGTATCCCTTGTAAAAAGCTACTTGGTAAGACATTTTGTACTTGCTTCCCTTCTCCAAGCTGGGATTCTCTCTGTTCTGGACTTGTGTAGGACTTATCCATATCTCAGTGGTCTTTGTGAGTTCATGTGCGTATCAGGCCTGTTATCCCTGGATGATGTTGTCCTCGGAGTCATTTCTCTGCTCTGGCTCGGCAATCTTCCATGCAGATTCCTAAGTCTCGAGGGGAGGGTTTCATAAGCATATCCCATTTGGGCATATGTCCAACAGTCTCTCACTCTATGCTCATTGTCTAGTTACTGGTCTCTTGTGGTAAATAGTAACTATCTACCACAAGAATACCCTGGTATAGCAGTATATGTCATTAGGAGTCATTTTACTGTATGTTCCTTTAGAAGACTAATAGTAAAAAGTTTCTCCCTAGAGCCCATGTACTACCTAATCTCAGGCTCTTGACTATTTCATCAATGTCAAGTTGAGGTAAAGAAACCTGTAGTAAGTAGCTACCTATTTGGTGATAAAGCTAGATATCAACCTTTGTCATCTACCATCTGTTTGTTTTCTATCCCCAAGCTCACATTTCAGCAACTTCGAGGTAGACCCAGCTTCAAATTTAGTTTAAACCTTAGTGGTTTTTTTCACTGTTTTCAGCGTATGTTACTTTTTACCCCCACATTTTGACACAGGATCTCACTACGTAGCCTTGACTGGCCTGAATTCACAAAGATCTGTCAGTCACCGCATGCCAAGTACTGAGATTAAAGGTGTATACCACCACATCTTGGGCTTTGCTTTTAGGACTCATGGATTCCCATTGTGTTTTGGAGCCATATCACTGCTGTCTCTGGAGTTCAGGACTGGAGACTAGTCTGTGTCCTCACCCTTTTGTCGGGACTGGACAGAGCCTGGTACTCTATCTCTGGTGTGTGTTCTACCAGCATCTCTGGTCTTCTATGTGATTCAATCCATATAGTTCTTAGCTATTTTATACCAGCTGCTGATAAGCATAGTTACTTTCTTCCTCTAAATAGCAACACTGCTGAATCCAATCTTATAGCCACAGGAAATTACAGTTTCCAGAAATTTCCTTCTAAAATCTTACACCCTGTGGCTTAATATAATGGAAGTAGCCAGGCCTGCCAAACAAAGACATTTCAACTCCACCTCTATGCTCCCTAATTCTGCCTTCTACCTTAGGTGTCAATTTTCATCTTATACTTTAAGTTTAGTCTCTTTTTTATTTTTCGTTGGTAGTCTGATTTTCAGAGCTCAGAGGAGAGAAAAGTATTTTAGAAGCTAAATTTTTCTATTTCTAAAGGTCAGTTATCCAAGTGAGAAAATAGGCAAACTTTATTCCACCGAAGATCTGTTTAGAACCTTTTTCTCTACACTGATAACAACACATTGTTTTATTCATAAATTACCAAGTGAAAAACCTTAAGTTCTTTTGGTGTAAATATCTATAGGATGCTAATATGAAAAGAGTTGGCTCTTTTTTTTCTTTTTTTAAGAAAGAAGATAGAAGCTAATATGAAAAGAATTTTTTAAGAAAGGAGGTACCATGCACATATACAAATTATGGATCTACCAACCTTATTTATACACTTGTAAACAATAAACTGACAAAAAGCTATAAGGTTCATGACCATTAATTACATTTTAATGGTCCATGCCTCTTTCTCTATACTCTCACTCAAATGTAATTTTACAAGCCCACCTCACACTGATGAGAAGAGAGCAACTGATGCTAAGAATTGGGTTCTCTGTTACCTTCTCCGTGCTATGAGACTTCAAAACGCATTAGGCACATAAAAGTTTCATGAAATTTTACACCTATAGGAGTTCAAGACATATAGCCTAGGAACCCTGAGAAGCTATATTCGCAAATATACAAATTTCTGCTCTACTGTGCAAACTGGGGGCCACCATACAGAGAAAACGGGGATTCTGTTTCTTATTTTCCCTGTACTAGAATCTGCCCTTTCCTGCTGCTACATTTAAAACATTCTGCAAATTCCAGACTTTAGTTCAAGAAGTTTCTGCCACTTGTACATGGTAGTAGCCATTAAATTGATTAAACATATTTTAAAAAATTGCATCTCTGAAAACTGCAACATTGTGAATAAGACTTAGAATTATATACACAAACCCAGGAAATTCAAAATGAAGAGTATGGGAGCTAGCATTCTCAAATAAATGTCACAGTTATATTAAGGTTGTGCCTGGGATATGACTAGGCAGCAAAGAGAAATGTCACTTTGAAATCTCTGGCATGTACATTTCCAACCATATTTTCAAATTAGTTATTGCTAAAAATAATAAAGGATAAAGTTTTCAACCATATATGATCCAGTTTTATTAAGCTATTCCTGGTTATCTGGAAATATTTGTATATATGTGTGTAAGTGTTGTGTGTGTGTGTGTGTGTGTGCCTGTATGTGAACAAATGCAATCACTTTGGTTGCTTAACTAATGTTGATACAAGAATTTCTCAAGAGCTGTTTTGAGTTACTTTTTGTTCTACATGGTTTTATGAGTTAAAACTTGAAGTGCCTTATTCTAGACATATCAAAGGTATATTATTGCTCAAAAAAGATTACAAACAGTTAAAGAAAATGTTTTGAAACAATTTTTTAAAACAAATTTTATAATTTGTTTTATAGCGTGTCAAGTTTCTATTTAATATCCCATTAACACGCCATACCTATCCCTGGAATATGAGACCATGGTTTCCTCTAGCCTACTTTCCAACTTTCTGTTCATTATCTCATCTCCAATACTAAAGAAAGCCCACTTTATCTTGGTTATCTTCCCTGACCATTCCAGTACTTTGAGTTCTTATTTTCTCTGTGTTCTTGAGTCCTCAATCACAAATCATTAATACAACTTGGTTCTGGGGAATATGACATGTGATTTTGCTCATCAGTTTTCAGTGAATCAATCCTAAATTCCATACAACACATTCTTTCAGATTTGGAAACGACTTATTCATTTGATAGCATCCCTCCATAAACTTCTCCCTTTTCAACTTGACTCTACAGTTTTAGTACCATTTGGTATATATGTGTATATATACATACATACATATATGTATATATATGGAGAGAGAGAGAGTTAGCATTGTCTGTTTCAAATTCCCAATATTTTTAATTAATCTAGTTACTTAGTTATTTCTGTTATTATGTAACCAACAAAGACATGCTGTGCCTTTGATAAAATCATTCACATTTTCTCCATCTCTATAGTAAATTTTGTATAAAAACATGAATGTCTGTCCGACATCAAGTCCCCAAAAGTATTATTTTCAGCATTCCCATGGAAAAAATATAGGAAGAAAAAAATGGGAAGAAATCATTGTCATAACTTTAGTCAAGAAGCCACCTAGTCACTTGAAGAAGCAGTCATTTCCAAAGCTCGATAAAAACCCTCCTGATAAAAATGTAGCTTCATCGCAAATTGCAAATTGGCATGAGAAGGAATCTGAAAAGATTGCCAAGGCTGGCAGTCTGCCTTCCCTGCCCAGTCACTTAAGAGAGTAATACCAACTAATTGCAAATGTTCCAACATATGTGATGTACACACATCCTTTTATTTAATATACAAAAGAAGATCCTTGAAATATAAGCAGTCCAGCCAAAACATGCCATATTGCCAGATGGAAGATGAGTCTGAGAATAGATTCACAGATTAAAACTCAGTAGAATGGGGATAATTATAGCAATAAGATAGCAAACTTGTATTGAATGCTTAGAATCTGTTGAGGTGCCGTGATATAAAACTGAGGAAACTGGGACAAGGTCTTCTTGTTCCTGAGATTCTTCTCACTAAGACTGGCTGTTCTATTGATAAGGTTAATGAAGATTTACCCAGGAGTGATCATATTAAGAGATACTAAAGAATTCGCTCATTCTTTAAGCCCCTGGTCACTGAATCTAATTAATTGCTTGTAGCAGTTTTAGGGTTTTAGCAGAAACCCTAAAAATCCAACTGAACTCCCAGAGAAAAAGCATGTCCATTTGAATGTCACAGGTAAACATGTTCATCTATGAGCAAAATAAATTATTCATATATTGTTACCAAAAAAGAATAAAAAAGAAATTCATCTAGTTATATTTTTAAGTCATAAAAGAAAGAGGCATAGAATTATATAAGTAGCTCAGGTGAATGATTTATTGTTACTAGATATTAAAGAAACAAAATGATTTAAAAAACTGATACCAGTCCCAACAAAATCTATGTGAAAATATTGTATAGACCTATTTTCTAGAATTTGAACACTACTGGCTTCCCAACATAAAAGAACAAAAAAAAAAAAAAAAAACATCGCAATGAAAAAATGGTCTTTTTTTAAAGTATAAAAACCTCTTTCTACATTCAAGTAGATACTGGAAAAAAAGGCCTGGTTCACTGAAAATTTCCTAAGCAGTCAGCCTGAGGGGATAAAAAGGAGACAAATATTTTAAGATATATTTTATGATAAAATATAGTATCTTTAATAATAAGGCCACTGAAATTGACAATTTGAAAAAGACTGCCTTTCCACAAGAACACTGAAAACAACTAGATGGCTTAAAGTGGACACAGACAGTGTCAATCCATATGGAAGTCTCTGTGCTGATTAAATAAACTCCATCTGGAATTGGTGGTTAGGCATCAAAAAGTTATGAATGCCTTTTGAACAATTAAGAACCCATAGCACTAATCAGTTTGCAGTACAAGTGTTCCTCCATGGTAGCATTAGATTCTTTGCCTCCTGGTGGACACCTGGCTTTCTGTCCATCTCCCTACAAGTATGTTTAGCTCAGTAGATCTTCAGTTCTTGCAAACATTTGATTCATCCTTGATTCCAGGATGAAGACCAAAACAATGACCTATATATACAAATATTAACATACTGTTCTATTTAAATAGGAAAAAAATAACTATTCTAATGGGGGAAAGAGTTGTAAGGAAAGAAGAAAAAGTAACTTATTCTGTTCTTCAACACTGATTTGGATCACAATATTACTGGCTCTTCAGTGGCAAACTACCCTTTAGAACCTTTATACATATATATGCATATATATGTGTGTATAGATTATATACATTATAATTAAGTATATAATATATGTCATCATTATAATATGCATATATACACCCTTAATTAGTACCTGTTATAAATTGGGGAGAAATAAAGGAAGAAGGGAAAACATGAAAAATAAACCCTATCTTTTCTTCCATATTTAACCACCTGAATATACCTAGAGCTTTCTAGACCAAGGACTGAAAATGCATGTTGAATATTACTGACTCCTATTTAGACTTCGAGCATGACTTCTTTTGCCATCTAGGGATTTAGCATTTACAAGGATGAAAATCCATTCAAAACAACTAGAAGACTATGTTAATTGATAGTTGGATTTATCTTAAAGTAAAATCTCCACATATAAAGAAAGGTGTTAAGAAAACAAGAATAAGTCTGTCTCCACAGGCAAGATATTCAAAGAGTTCACTGAAAACAGGGCTGAAACTGAAAAATCTGTCACAAATGGTCTAAAAGAAATTTAATTCATCCTGGCACTTAACAAGCCCCAGTATCGCATAAGCTTTCTCCCCTCCCCACAAGAAGGAAAAAAGTGACCAATGCCAGTCAGCCTGCATGAATAGAGCAGATTCACTTGGATGTCAGGAAACTTCAGTCAAATGTCAATCAACAGAATTCTAAGCTATCCAGAGATTTAGCTGGATCACTGCCAGTCAGTACTACAACTGATATCTTTTTCTTCAGACATTGAAACATTGAAAAATAAAAGGAAAATATGTTCAGCTACTGCCTCTTCAGCAGCTTTGCAATTTTTCTAGGATCAGTCTCTCTCCTCTTCTTAGCCCTCTAATCTCCAAGCAAAGCAATAGCTTCTTCTGGCCTAAGGAACACTGTCTCTGGTTACTAATTCAAGAATCTATGGTTCTTTAATCTTTTGCTGCCAGGAATAAGTCAGTAGCTGTTAGTTAAGCATAAGACCCAATATGAAAGCATGTTTTCTCCTCTTTCCTTTCAGTCTTTCTAGGTGTCAAAGACAGTGCAAGTATATGCTACTAATAAGTGAAGCCTGCAGAGATCTCCTGTAGACTCTATATGTAATCGGAATCATCTTTCACCCAGATACAATGTCCTGGTTAGCTTTCACTATCAACTTGACACAGACAAGAATCACTTAAGAAGTCTCAGTTAAGAGACTGTTCAGATCAGATTGGCCTGTGGGTGTGTCTGTGGGTAAATTGTTAATTGGTGTAGGAGGGTCCAGCCCACTCTGAGAGTCACCATTCCCTAGATAGGTGATCCTGGAATGTGTCACAAAGCTATTTAAGCATGAACATATAAACCAGCTAACGAACAGCATGCTCCATGGTTCCTGCCATTCTTCTTTGGCTGTGAAGTGAGTCCCTTGGTCAGATGTAATGCTTTGTGGAATAAAAAACATGCCTGCCATCAGATTCCTGTCTTGACTCCCTCAATGGTAGAACATAACATGGAAACCAAAATAAACCTTTTTATTTCCCTATGTTACTTTTTTTATCACAGCAACAAAGATAAAACTAAAACATCTAGTCCTTAACAGAGCTTGGGATCTCTTAGGTCTCTGTGTTCTTCGACGTGGAAGGTCACTGATCCCATTTTGCGTGTTTAAGTGACCCCTAGGCAGCAAGCAGAGCAAATAAGGATGCAGCTTAAGTTGTGCTCCATAAGTAGCAGTCACCTCCTCCCTCAAAAGGGGTTGTGGAAGACCGTAGGCGACTCCCAGATTCTTCTACTCACTGGACCTCTTGATAAATACCCAAGTCATTCTTTATGTAAAGACTTTACATCTACTCTCTAGTCCAGAGGTATACAAATCTTACAGATGGTTCATTCCCATTCACATGGATCGGAGTAGCCTCAAGGGAACTGTCAGGGCTGGCAAAAGCCTAATAACTCCCTAGGCTTTCTTGAGGCCACTCTGCTATCTGTTCTCTGCAACACTCACTGAAAGGTGCTTATGGGAATCAGGTAGAACAACCACGTGGATTGAGTAAAATCCAACAGTTAAAAATGATCTACTGTCTAAATTTTGACTTACAAAAATCAATCCATGAGCAGCAAGCCAGTAACCAAATTCTTGGCCTCTACTTCCAATGAGTTATCAATTCTGTAAATCTTATTCTTGCCCTACTAAGTCTAAGCTTCTTTCCTCTCTGTCAGAGCAGACATTTCAGCATTATCTAACTAACAAGGACACACATTGTAATATGGAAATACTAAGATCTATATAGTATGTGAAGGGTGCAAAGGGGAAATACGAATTCAAGTCCTAGTTCACTCCCGTTCAACCATATGCTTCACTTTCAGATCTTCCCCTTAACCCTGACAAACTGGCCTCTGCTTGCATCTTCAACCTTATGCCACACCATTTTCCTCTCACTCACCCTTATCCATTCATACCTAATATTTTTTCAGCTCTTCATACAGATTGTGCAGAACCCTAACTCAAAGTTTTAATAGACCTAGAGTAGCCTGACTCCCTTCACTTGTCATATGTCCCTCTCTGATTGCTTCTTCAGTCTTGTAAACCTCAAGTGAACTATAATGTTTTCAGAGAAGCCATTTCTGACCCTCATATTAGCTTTTCTTCCTTCATTTTATATTTCATCGCAACCTGCACTTGAACTCCAGCAGGAAGAATAACTCTTGTGACCATTTGAGCATTTATCCATACTTCAGTGAAAATAGGCTTCATCCTTCTTTATCTCTGAATGACCCTAATGCTTAACTCACTGACAGAAATGTGGTAGTCACTCAATACATATTTATTAACTTGTTCCTTGTTTATAACATCTGCTCTGTCTCCAGAAAATCATAGTTATATTACATGAAATGGATTTGCAAACTCCAAAAATAAATTACAAACTACTCATAGGAGTCCAAGTTACTATTTTCTATGTCTCTCTGGATTCCCCAAAAGCATAAATTTTAGCTATATCTCTATGTGCCAAGACTGTGATTCAGCTTTATCCCACTAAGATGTCAATATAACCCTCCTATACAAATGAGGGAATAATGTAAAGGCTTAGATCAACAGCAGAGTTTATGGTAGCATAAGAAGTTATTCCAAAACTTAATGACTTAAAGTGATAAGAAATATTTATCTTTGGCCATTGTATAAGAAAGGAATTTTTAACTGCAATAAATGAATGAATGAATGAATAAATAAATAAATAAATAAATAGATAGATAGATAGATAGATAGATAGATAGATAGATAGATAGATAGATAGATAAAGGGATTTTTATAGGAAAAGTGATTTAAGAGTGGCTCACCTGGATATTTGTGTCTCAGAATCTCTTGTGAAGTTTCTGTCAAATCCATGAAAGGACTCCAAAAAGCTAAAGTTTGAATAGGGATAGAAGATCTATTTCAAGGTGGCTCACTCTTAGGATCCACAGGAACCCTCAGCTGCTATCTATATGAGCTCACCATGTAGACAGGATAGGCTGTTGAAATGTGTGTGTAACATGGTAGCAAGGTTTTGGAAGAGCTAGTCACTCAGAGGAAACAAGGCAGAGAACACAATGCTTTTAAAATAAAGTCTTGGTAAGTTCCATGTCTTGAGTCACTGTGAGAAGTGACTCCGCAAGAAGCTAGGACCAGGAAAGCAAAGACTGGTAGCCTTGAACCTCCGGAAACTTTCTCTGTCCAAGTTCTCCTGCACACTGTGCACCCCAACATGAATGACCAAAGGGGTCCATGGTTGGAACCACAGATCAACAGATGAAGAATGGATTCATAAGTGGATGCTATGGAGTTTCTAAAGTCAGCAAATGAAAAACTAGAAGGATGTTAGATTAATTAATTAGACCATGTGTACAAATTCCACAGTACCCTCAGCCAAAAGGAGACTCTAACTCTACTGATTTATGGAGAATTATTGATAGTGGGAAAAAAATGTGTGTACCTGAAGCAAAACAAAATTTTCCAAACCCAGTCTTCCTCGTCTAGAACCACTACAATAGTTGATAATTAAATATGTAAATTAACAGACTATGTCTTTTATGTAAGAAAATGATGATGATTAAAGATTTACATGCTGTCAAACATCTACCTCTTTGCATCATTCCTGTGATGGAAATTTATAATTTAGTCACCTTCTTGAATGTTACAATAATACAATAAACAGTACAGGGGTCTGAGCTTTCAGAACACCTGACTAATATAAGCCTTTCTGTAATTACCATTTCAAGGTTCTAATAATAAATTAATTTGCATTTTCTTTGACACTGCTTTATCAGAAGAATTTCTTAATACCTGAGGAAATATTTGTAAATTTTGACTACAAAACAGCAAAGACATTCAGAATAAGAAAAGAGGGTTGCATACCAAAATTGATTGTGTTAATATTTAAAATTGTAAATACACTCCAGAAACATAGTTTACTATTGAGATGAGCCAATGCAGCATTTCAACAACAGGTATTGTCTCTCCAGTCAAAGAACAAATCAGAAACCTGGTCCTCACAGGGTCCTACCACAGAGGGCCTCTGAAAGACTCTACCTAGCAGTGTATCAAAGCAGATACTGAGACTCATAACCAAACCTCAGCAGAGTGCAGAGAATCATATGAAAGAAGGGGGAGTTAATATGATCTAGAGAGGACAGGAACTCCATGAGGACCAAATATATCAGAGCACAGGGGTCTTATATGAGACTGTTTTGCCAACCAAGGTCCATGTATGGATATAACCTAGAACCTCTGCTTGGATGTAGCCCATGGTAGCTCAGTATCCAAGTGGGAACCCTAGTAAGGGGAACAAGGACTATTTCTGACATATGGCGAGATATTTGATCTCCTACCCTGCAAGGGAGGAGCAGCCCTGCTAGGCCATAGAGGAGGACTTTGCAGCCAGAACTGAAGATACCTGATAAACCAGAGTCAGATGAAAGGAGAAGAGGTCCTCCCCTATCAGTGGACTTGAAAAGGGGCAGGGAGTTGATGAGGGAGGGTGGGATTAAGGGAGCAGGATTCACCTGGGATACAGAGTTAATAAAATGTAACTAATAATAAAAATTAAGTAAAAAAAAAGAAATCTGGTCCTCCTTCTCCCTCACATTCCTTAGTAGATCCACTACTAATTGCTGGACCCTATCTCTCCGAATAACTGTCTGGTGTATACACTGTCACATATAGTAACAATACAAGACTCTTTCTTATATCTCACAAAACCTCCCTTACGTCTTAAATACAGTCTTCTTCAAGTCCCACAGAGCAGTTTTCGTCCTTTTCTTCTGTAGGCTGCCCTGATATAAATGCCCCTCACTGTATTCATTGCCACTTCAAGGAAGCCTTCCGTGGTCTTCAGTAGGAATTTCCCTAGTCCATTATACATATTAATAATACTGTATATCTTTGTGTAAGCCCTTACCACAAGGCCAAGTGTTATTCAATAAATTGTTCTAAAATTTAGCTTGGATGATTTCCACATTATACTCACTCTCACTTTAAGGGTACAAATGATGACAACTTTGCTCTTTTTTGTATTCTTAATTCTTGTTATGCATCTGATGTTCACCAAGTGTTGATGGATTGAATTTATGGGGCTTTCAAATGTTTACTTCAAATATACCGTACACTGTGTGTGACATTGGTACACACTGGTAAAAGAAAGTGCAAAAGCAAAAACAACATCCTTATTAATGATGAGTTCTTGAAGAGCTGTCAACAGCTGGAATAAAAAGACACATTTTGGTAATCTTGAAACTGGCTCTCCCTAGTTTACATGAAAATATAAGAGATAGTGAAGTCTTCCTGACCAAGCTTGAAATGTGTGTGTTAATGGAGGTTCTTTCCTATGCATGCGGCTTTCAAGAATCTTATAGAAGAAAGAGGGGAAGGAAGGGAGCAAGGAAAACTCTGATTGAGGAAGATAATACAGAAGAAATCTGCTAGTATCCATAAGACACTCTCCATAGAGTGTCAGCCACATTTAGCTAACCTTTCCCCAGGAATAAACTATTTCCTAAGAAGAAGACCAAGATGGCAGTGCAGTGCAATGCCTTTGGTACAATTAAAGAAAATATACCCAATCCATGCTTCTTGTAAAAATAGGAAAATATAATTTAAAAACTTACAGAATATACTGTATCTACCCAGAAAATCTAGTGGGAGACTAAAAATGTCTATGCAGAACTTCATTCTGTTGAAAAATTGCCAGCAAACACTTAAGAACAGACATCAGTGCCCATAGGTAAAAGTAATTTTTACATACTTCAACTCATTAAATGCATGTCTGTGCTTTCGATTCATTTTAACAAATTCTAAATATGAACTCCAAATTTGTATTAGGACAGTCATATATAAAACAAAAGAATTTTAATGAGTTTTCTACCCCAAATACCCAGAGGTACAAATCCACATTAAGGATTAATGACCTGTCAGCTTGGACTTAAAGGAAAGAAAAGACATTTTAGTTGCAGAAATTTAAAAATAAAAGAGTCCAAAGTGAGGAGATATCATTTTTCCTTTTATGTCATAAAAATGACCTGACCTGATTTATTTGCTTTAAATTGACCAAAAGAAAAAAAATGTGTTAAATGGTTTGCTTTATGAGCAAAAATTCATTCTAGAGAAAGTTTTAGGACAAAATTAGAAAGCCAAGTCAGAAATACTTCCACTCACTTAAACAGTGTAGCAGCCCTGTCAGACTCAAGCGGAATACAAGCCGAAGCTATTTACATTTTAAGCTTAACACAATGTCAGCAATGGCTGTTGTCATGTTGAAGAAGTGCCTCAGACTCCCAGACATGTCTGGTTGCAGGTACCATAAAAATACTTGGATAGCTATTTCAGACCATCAATACAATTTTACCCTTATTTTTTAACATCTTATCTATTTCAAGTAAACGTTAATGCTTGGCTTTCTGATGCCTTTATACTTGATGCCAGACAAGCTCTATTTGAGGTGCTGTGAATCTTCTTTTCCCCCTTTGATTTGAGAAGCAATGTTATGACAGCAGGCGACAGAATCCAAAGGCTGAAAAGATCAAGTTGAATTTGAAACTCAGAAACTTCAACATTTAAATAGATCTCAAATTTAGAAGCGTGCTTTCTCCCCTCACCAGAGGGTCCACAATCCAGAAACACGAGGAAATACAACACACCTATAATTGTTCCATCTCCCTTCTTCACATAGCTTAGTCAACCTTCTTTTTGTGGCAGATGCTTATATGAAAGAAGCAGCAGACCTGTCTTTGTACCTTCAGAAACTGGCGATGTCCAGACTGAACAACACTAACCTGGCTGTATTCTGGTTTCCCTGAAAACATTGGTGTTGTGGCAGAAAATAAAAGGTCAGAGGTCAGAGGTCAAGGAGGACTGCTGCCAACTGTGTCTTCTCAACATGACCAGGCTATCATACCCATGAAATCACATTAGCTGTAACTGGCTATACAAAATCAAGCCAGTTAATATTCCAACATGGAGGAGAGAAACTTACAATGCTCCACTGCTGAGGATCTGTTATCGGTTGATGCCTCCTGGAAGAATCAGAGTAGGTTTCTTTACGGATATGACACTAGCTGCTAGCCCAGCCCTGGTGGATAGAACCCTGTACCTATGTGCATATGGGCAGCACTAATTGGACTCAGTGGGTTATAGAAAAAGAAGAAGAGGAGAACGATGAGGAAGGCACAAAGTTAAAACAAGGCTGTGAGGGAATAGGAGGTAGAAAGTGGTAGAGATTGGGGGAAAGTGGGAATAGATATGGTCAAAAGATAATTGTGTACAAAAATAAAAATACATTTTAAAAAGCATCTCTGTCTAGAAAATATAAAAGAGATCTGAGTATAGAAATTATTTATTTCTATATATTTACATGTAAATAATGTCAGGAGGAAAGAGAACCATTTAAAAAATGACACACCGTGCACCAATTTCAAGAGCAATGTGTATCTTAACAGTCTTTTGAGTGGAATTTGTGTTCTTTCAAGCCTTGCTCAGAACCAGGGACAACTTCAGAGTACATCATTAAACAAGAAGGTCCTAGAAACATGTTGAATCCTCAATAAATCTTTATCACACTCACAACCCTATACCCACCAGAGTACACATTTAAAGGTCTCCATGACATCAGGTTGTCCTTCCAACTTTCTATCTTCCAGGTGCTTTATGCAGTTGCTGACAGAAGTGTATAAAAATCAATTTATGTTCAATAAAGTAAATGTCAATGGTATCTTTAGACATGATCAGCCCATGGAATAGTTTATTTCCAGACATTCAAAATTTGATAGTTGATGACCTTAAATATAATTTGGGCATGATCAAAAAGTTCAGAAACATTTAATAACCTATAATTAACTGGAGGAAAATTTTCAAGTCATGGCATTCTTCTGCTCAAAATCCCGCCATTACTCTCCACTCCCTAGTACAGAAAGAGAAGCTCGCTGCATTAATTTAACATTTAAGATCTTCCACAATCCTAAAGTGGAGTGAATTGTGGAAGATCTTTAAGCTTGATTTTACCCAGGCACCAGTCTTGTTGTTTGCCCCTAGCACATTGTTTGGATCCTTGAGACTGACTATGTGCTATACTCACCTACCTCTGATTTCCTGGGATCACATTTTACCATCTCTGTTTGTCAACATTTAAGTCTACATTAGGACTATCTACTTAAAGTTCAGTTTGATGATATGTGTTTGCTAAGACCAAAGATATCCTCTTATACTCTTAGCCCAGTCCCAGAAATGACCAGAGTTATATAATTCCTTGAATATGCAGTGATGCACGATATAACAGATAAACAAAACAAAACTGGATACCTAAAGCTCAAAGTTAAAGGATTAAACTAAAAATCACCATTCATCCATGCACCACATTGCTAGTTACCTACATAAAAATATTAACAGAGGGTTTTGATTAAAAAAATAAACAAACACATTCATTAAGTGAAGTGGAGTGTAGAAAATTTTATGTACATAATACGTCTCAGCCATTCCTGACGAGCCCTGATAGGCTAGGGTCAGATGGAAGGGCAGATGGACCTCCCCTATCAGTGGACTAGAAGAGGGCATAGGGGGAGAAGAGGGAGGGAAGGGCTACAGAAGGGATACAATGTAAATAAATTGTAGTAAATAAATAAATAAATAGGAAAAAACACTATAAGGGCATGTATCAAAATTATCAGTGTTTCTAGGTCTTCAGATCTGAGGTAGAGGTTTCTTGCTGCTTTCATCATCTTCTCTATTTCACACGACTTCCGCATGTATGACCTTAGTCACTAAAAATGCACGAAGAAGGTTTTATCATATACTTTTAAAAGATCTCTGCATGCTCCCATCTGGGAAACCTCTCCATGACCCTTACTGGAATTAAACCTTAACTTTTTTATGTTCTCACATCATACTTCCAGCTATTTTAAATTGCATTTTCTCTTTGATGTAGTGTTTAATTTGATTGCAAAAAAAATTAATATATATCCAGGCTTAAGAATTTCTAAAAACAGATCTAATTAAAGAAACGTTTTCTATCTATATTAGATACTACCTGTAATAGAGTTTTATTTTCAACACCACCTTCCTTGTTTGGAGTGAGCACATCTGCTGAGCATTAGAGCCTCTGTTAGAAACCAATCTCAAGCTTTCCGCCCATCACAGCTCTACATCTGCAGCCTGTTTGATAACTTATGCCTTAATTATAGGCTGTCTTCCCACTCAGTGTTGTATTAAGATTATAGAATAAGATGATAAAATGTACGGAAGGTTTAAAAAATAAATCCGTAATTTTGTCACAAGCACAGGAAGGAAAATCATGCTATAATTTTCACAGAAATTTTTTGTTTTGTTTCTTCCTCCAAAGTGGATATATAGATGCTTTTTTAAATTGAAGTTACAAATTTTTACTTGACACTTCATTAATTTCTCAGCTTTGTCCTTAAGCATTAATACTTGTGATATTTTATATAAGTAAATATATTTACAGTCTTCACTTGGGGCACTAAAAGAAGGCTGTCATTTAAAATAAATAATAAAATAGTATACAGCTAAAGTTGGTTTTCAGAAGAGTATTGTGTATTTATCTTTTTTTTTAATTTATTTATTTTTATC
>CM053763.1:37603646-37640242 GCA_028658305.1 Pachyuromys duprasi
ACCTCCCCCAGATCTATCATTACTTCTCGCCCTCTGTCAGAGGCTTGATCGCGAGTCTTAATATCTACTCTGATACATCGCTACATTGACCTCCCACCCCCCCAGAGGTCCTCTTTGGCATGCTCCTGTTCTGTTGCTTGTTTTCTCCTCCACTCAATGTCCATCCCATTTGTTCATCCAAACAAGCATTGATCATACCAACCTGGGTCCTCCTTCTTGTATATCCTCTCTGGGTGCGTAGATTTCAGCTTGAACTTCCTATCCTATAGGTTTATATAAGTGAGTATATGCCATATGTTTCTTTCTGCTTATGTATATATTTTCTGAGCATTTGGGACAAATTTCAACTTGATAAATTATTAGTATTCATCTGAGATTCAAATTTATCAGGGTGTTCTCTACTCTTATTTGCTAAATCAGGCAACTCTGGGCTGGAGAGTAATTGGTTGTCCAGAAATTCCACAATCTGGCTTGATAACCTTTCAAGCTAGCCCCTGAGGAACATTTCATTTCAACTCAGCAAGTAATGATCTCAGATACCTAAATTCTCTACATCTTTCCAAAAAAAGCTTCAAAAAATAAAAATAATGCACCAGCACTGATGCCAAGCCTCACCAGGATCCCTAACCTCTCCCAACTGCAGAGCCTGGATTCCTGCCAAGTCTGTGCCGGAGAATTACACACAAATTACCAGGCTCTGTTGTGCCTTATGGTTTTATTTTCATGCATTTATACTTAACAGAAGAGTCAGAGATCTTTGACTTCATGAACTCAATTTTTTGAAGTATTTAATGCACACTAGAAAAACAATTTTTAACATGCCCTTGTTCTATGATAGAAGGACAGTGGAGAAGGGTCATTTTGAGACTCTTCCTTGACATTAAGAGAATGACCAAATATTCTCCTTAATAATGTGACTCCATATTGACCCACACATTTTTAGTGGAGCACTATGTAGCACAGGCTGCCTAAAAATGCCATTCAATAAGGAGAACTATTTTCCTTATCTTTACTCGGAATTGTTTATGTTCCCCATCATCATCCACTTAGAAATGCAAATAAGAAAACACCTCCTCACCTGGCAAGGGAGGAGCAGCCCTCCCAGGCCACAGAGGAGGACTTTGCAGCCAGACCTGAAGATACCTGATAAACCAGGGTCAGATGAAAGGGGAGGAGGTCCTTCCCTTGGACTTGGAAAGGGGCAGGGAGGAGATGAGAAAGGAAGGGTGGGGTTGAGAGGGAATGAGGAAGCCAGATTCACCTGGGATACAGAGTTAATAAAATGTAACTAATAATAAAAATAAAATTTAAAAAAATAGAAAAAAGAGAAAGAAAACAGGTTCTCCATGCAATCTCTTTGTCATTCATCATCCCTACTCCCTACTCATCCACATTTTACCTCTTTGAAGTTTCTGCAACTATCGTGTTTTCTCCCTGCATTACATATTTGCCTGTGCTACCTTCAGATCAGTGTTTCTCAAATTTTTATGTGCTTATGAACAACTTAGGCATCTTGTTAAGATGCAGGTTCTGATTCTATTTGCAGAATTTCAAGCAGGTTCCACAGAGATACTGATGGTACTGGTTGAGAACTACGAATCCCAACATACAGGCCTTGGTACCAAAGTCCTCTTTTATTTTTGTGGACATTCAAGAAACCATCCTTCTGGGGAGATAGAAATACCTGGAGGGGACAGGAGCTCTACAAGGAGAGCAACTGAACCAAAAAATCTGGGCAAAAGGGTCTTTTCTGTGACTGATACTCCAAGGACCACTCATGGAAATAGCCTAGTACCCCTGCACAGATGTAGCCCATTCCTAAAATTGACATTATAACTTTAATCTTACTCCATTACTCTTTGCAACTCAAGTTCTTTTTTTCTCTAGGCATTTGTGCATTCTAGGCTTCCTACCAAAAGTATACATCTAGTTTTTTGCCTAAACTGTGTCACTTTTCTGGTGATAAAAAGATGTCACACTTTCTCTGTGGAACTCCCTATTCAGGACCAATGCCAGCATCCAATATGGTCAACTATACCTTCTTTAATGGGTGTTTTTAACATCAGTTTAGAGGTGCACTGATTTCTATAATATGTAGAGTTTACAGGGTACTCAATATTATTCTGTGTGTTTTACATATACATTTATAACAATCTAAAAGTTAAGCATCGTTACACCCTGGATTTAAGACAAAGCTTAGAAAAGGTGAGTTGCTTAATTTGCCGAATTTTAGTCTGAAGCTTAATTGGATTCATTCAAAACTATTTTAGAAAAATATTTACATTACTGGTCTTCTGCATGTCTGATGTCTGCATGTCTGCAAGTCATGATAATGTCTGACTATCCCAAATTTAGTATAATGATAATAAGTTGAGGAATAGAATTTTTAGCATGGCCAGATATATATATATATATATATATATATATAATTATAATGTCAATATTTAGAAAGCTGAGGAATATGAATGCTAAGAGATCAAGGCCAGCCAGGGCTATAGAGATAGCAAGACCTTTTCTCAAAACTAAAACAAAGTAAACAACAACAAAATCAAACCATTCCACAACTATTGATGTGATCCACTAATCTGTGGGGGTTTTGTTTGTTTGTTTTTACTGAAATTGTTTCAAAAGCCATCAAGATCCATTCTCAAGGGTCAGTATTTTAAAGGATTTCTAAGCTAGCATATTTTTCTAACTCACCAATCCCTTAACATTTGGATGATGGAATTTTTAAAATTAATTTTTGTTAGCAGTCAGTTTCTGTCATGTAAATGCATCAGCAAATGAGTAAATAAGTCAGGTACAAATGTAAATAAATATAACATTGCATTCAGTATTTTAGGCAGTTATAGGTCTCCAGCCTTAAAACTTATCATGCACATTAGAATCATAGAAAAACTCTTATCAAAATGTAGTTGACATAGACCTCAAGTACAGCAAGGTACTTGGCTCTACACAGAGTATTTTGACACTGATTCAATAATTGTCACCATCCTATTAAAATGGGAAGCCCTTGCTTTTCTGCATAACAGAAGGGATATCTGATGACCTGTTGTTTGACAAAACTATCAAATTTGAAGATCTACACAAAGAAAATACAGCTCCAATTAGAAGGTCAGAATGTTGTAAAGAGAAATTTAAATAAGGAAAAAATGTTCCTAGTGCATTAGCAAAGCTTGTATTGTGGAATACAGCCTTTTCTTTTCCAAATCTGCATGATAAGCTGCTGTGCAAGGCATTGTGTAAAACTTCATCATTTATAACATTTGCATTGCACATCAGATAAAGAAATCCATGGCATCAGGAAAGAATGAAGCTAATGAAAGTACATTATCAGTTCTTGTTTGCCTATTCCTTGACAAAGGAAATTGGGTCCCAAAGAGAAACATACATGCAAAACTTTAGATGCATAAAACAGTAGAGGAAATTAAACCCCAGCACCTTGGTTAAGGTCAATAAGACAAAACAAAATGTCTAAACTTAAGGCATTTCAAGTTAACACTATGTAATTTTCCCTGTATAATTCACTTGTGTCAAGGGGGCTTGTAATAAATGCCACTGTTAAAGCTGTATGTTTTACTCATCTTTGGAAGTAACACAACACATTCAGGAAAGCTTTGCTATTTCAACAGACGTAGGTCCTGATTTCTGCAGCAACAGTGATTGTCTATAGTTAAGTAAATCCTTTCCTATAATTATGGTGAAATTGGACTTGATTAGGGCTATATGATATAAGGTCACTTCTGGGGTTTAAGATTCTATTACATTCTAGACAAGGGGAAGAAAAGTGCACCTGTGAAATTATTACAGTGTAATCATTCTAGAACAATACCAAAAAACCCCACAAAAACATGTGTTCTTTAACTAATCTATGCATATATCAGTTTAAAACCTCACACTGTGCAGTCTCTGAAAATAAACTTCAAAGACATACAATCTGGTTCACCTCAGAGACACATGCAGATTTGAGTCTGATGACATCAAAAACTCAGGAGACAAGGAAAAGACTTTGAAAAGCCTTCCCGTCAGTCACAAAATTTCAAGTGCATTAGTTTGTTTTGTTCATTCAAAGTGTAACAGGTATGAAATGCTCTAGTCCAGAATAAACTATTTTAAATATGTATCTGCCTATAGAAGTGATCCTACAGATACAGTTTTCTTCCAAGCATGACATAGTCATGACCACCGAGTATACAGCCCACAGTCTCTTCTATACATGACAGTCTTAATACAATTCCTAGCTACAGTATTTACAAGATCGCTGTCAGGGGCAGAAACATAAACCAAAATATGTAAATGAGACAATCAAAATCAAACTAGAAAGAACCTAATGTTTACTACTTGAATCCTTACTTTCCCCATCACATTTTTTTTCTTTAATGTGGACTGTATTTCTACTGAAGGAATACAACAATTTGAGTTGAACAAAATAAAGATGTCATGTCCTCACACAGAGAAATTTCCAAAGATTCCTTTGGGAAAGCAACTGAGTCCTCATGAAAATAGTGAGACAGAGAGAGAGAGAGAGAGAGAGAGAGAGAGAGAGAGATCAAAACCCCTTTGCTATAGACACTCAAGAAGTGTGAGGTTGTGTTTCCTTAGAAACTAGAGTGAACAGGACGACACAATATGAACTGGAATTTCTTTTCTTTCTTTCTGTCTCTGTCTGTCTGGTTGGTTGGTTTTCAAGGCAGGGTTTCTCTGGGTAGCCCTGGAACTTACTTTGTAAAACAGGTCGGCCTCCAAGTCAGAGATCCACCTGCCTCTTCCTCCCAAGTGCTGGGATTAAACATGCACAGTCATTCTGGCAGAACTGAATTTTCTTATAGAGGAGCCCCTGTCTGGAATCAAACCACGGAAATTCCAAAGGTAATAGCCACTAAGATACTTTCTTACATATCCCAAAGAATGGAGTTAGCTACAATAAAGCTTTTGCAAGAAGGCTAAACCAAAACAGTTTTTGACCCCCCACAATTCACCAACCTATGACCTTAGAAAAACAGACTTTTCTAAAATAGACCACTCGCTATAAAAGTCCTTTTACCAAAACGTTGGTAAAATGCAGCAATTAGCTCAGAGACAATGTCAGACAGGTCTATAGAATCTGTCCCTGGGCCTCTGAAGCACAGGTGTCAGCCCAAAACTATAAGCAAATGTAAAGAGCAAATGTGGAGTCTAAGTTCCCATTTATGTTTTGGCTTAATGCTCTTGGTAATAATGGTTTGGGCTTTACTAAAGCTCAGATCCTTTAGAATAGATGCTTAACAGAGACACAGAGCAAGAGCTTCCCTAAACCTTCCTGACAAATCCTCTTGCAAGGACAGAAGTGGGCACTCTAGTGATAGCAAAGGCACATATGCTTTTTTTTTGAAAGGTACTATCCTTGGTGACAGTGGCCAGGAATCTGTCTTTACCCTCTAGATTTTGATAATGACCCTGAAAACTGCCAGCAAAATTATGAGAAACAATTCAGTGATTTCTCCTTGCTTTGAGTTGGCAACCACTTTGGAGCTGCTCTCTTAGCTCTAAGCCAACCTTTAATGGACACCTGAGGTTTGTTTCCTGAGAAAATTCACTCCAGCAAATAAAGAAGACTCCACAGAATAGTTTGATACTGGCAGCTGATGAGTCAAGGAAACAAAGCACAAAATTATTCATCTTGCACCTTCACTTGCTTCCTAAATACATACATACATACATACATACATACATAAATACGTGCAAGTACATACAGCCTGTGCATTCCTCTTATGCTTGTACAACCAGTGACTAACAAGTTTATTTGCTTATTTTTTAAAAGAGAAATGGGTCACATTTCACATGGGAAGAGTTCTGAAATAAAAGAAAAACACGCAGCCTTAATGAATTGCCAATCAATAACACACTCAAGTTAAATGTATCGTTTTCCCTCCTTGATTTCCCCTTTCCATGAAGAATTCAAAGTAGGCCTTCAGTCCTGTGGGAAAGCTGCAATGTTTACTAACTGAGATGCCAGCCAGGATTCCTCAGTTTGAGATATGCCTTCAGCAAAGTATTGCCAACTTTTCTTGCAGCCGGCTGCTCCGCAGCCTCAGCCAACAACTGACACAGCTCCTGGCAGCATTTGGAAAGAACTGTGAGTAATGGCGAGTTCTGAGGAGAGAGCCAGCAAACCCACATCTTCTAAACAGTCATCCTCAGGCACCACACGACTTCTATTTTTATTAACAGCACCATTTAGACTAGGCATGAAATTAATTTATTGCTACACCGATTTAAAGTACTTGTTTTTAAAATTATTTTTTGCAATTTGGCTTGAACCTGTTTTGCTACAGGGAAATAGAGTGAACAAAGGAAGACTGCACAGCCTCTACAGGAGGTTGCAAAGGCTCATGGTGTTCTTGTCCATGGAGTAAGCAGTTAATATGATATGGGATGAACCTATAATTTCAGTGATCTCGAAGCAATAAGAAGGATGGAATGGGTGTATCCTTATTTCTATGCCATAGAACTAGGATTGACATTTTCCATGCCCTTCGCACATAATCTACTCTCCTCAGATTCCAACTGGCAGGAAACACTTCTGGTCTTGGCAAACTGAAGAAGCATCACTTATTCATTTGGTTTGTAGCTGTTTGTTTTCCTCTTTTAATCTCAATGGCCTATCAATTTTTAACTAAGCTCTCCCTGGGGTTTATAGTTCAAGCAAGCCAGTTAACTAGTACAAATAACTCTCCTGAAGAATTTCTGGGTACATTACAGGCTGAGCACACATACATTACTGGCTACTGCACACACTCTTGGGAAAGAGATAAGGCATGTTCTGATGAAAGTGAATAGCCCTTTCCTTATCAAAACATATCATCCTAAGGCAATTTTATTTCTTTTGCAACCATGTCCATTTACAACATGTCTCATTCTATGTTATTTTTGTTTATTGGCCAGAGTCATAAACTGTTTCCTAAAGTCTCATATGCCTATTCACATCTTATAAAAATAGAACATTAATATGTGAGAATTTATAAGTGGTTCTATGCTTTACAGATATTACATATTATTTTTATTGTACATTCTAGGAGCTTAAAAGGAATGTAAACATCCAACTGTCTAGTGAGTAGATATTGCCAAAGAGCTATGAAGATTCAGTTGCAATGACTGGACATAACTACATAAAATGATATTCATTTTTGCCTATAGAGGCACTTTCTCTTATATACAGTTACCACATGGCAGCTTTTCATTCTCCTAACCAAAAAACGTGGCATACTAAGAAAGGAAAGAGATCCCAGAGAACCAAAAGTTTAGGATTGAAGCTAACCATTTTCTTTGTGATATTTGGTAGAGTTGTGGTTCCCACTTGATATTTCCAGGCTGAGTAATCCTGTTATTTATAAAAAGTGAGACTCAATTCAAATAAAAATCTAAACAAATATTTTTAGGATTCATAACTTAGTTAAGTATTCAATAAATGTATGTGTTAGTACCTATAATTTTCATATATTCTCATATATATGAATGTATATAAATACACATCAAAACATAATATCATATACCTTTACTATAACTAATTACTAATTCTTTTATTTCTTGATAATTATCTGCACTGATTTAGCAGAATTCTTTTTATATAATTTTTTTTCTTTTTGTTAGTACTCTACAGTTTTTCTTTCTGTATTAGCTCATACGGATGCTTATAAAATTTTATCATGTCTTCTAATAAAGTCTTTTAATCAGCCTGGAGTTAAGGGATCTAAGAAAAATGTCAGCCCCAAAAGACTCAGTCAGGGAATCCATGTCTGCCAGCAGGATCCCTGATCCATGTGACACATTGATTTTATAATCTCTGCTCATTTGTTTTTACCCTTAGGCTGAACATCTCTAAGCAGAGGGCCTGTCTCGCAGGTGGTAGTGGAGTCAAAAATAAAGCCTACCACTATTCCCTGGTACACTATTCTAATTACTGCAAACAGCCCAGGGGAATGAGAGAAACAGCGAGGAAGACAAAATAAAGTACTTAGGCTTCCCTCACCTCCAAAAGATAGAGCTCTAAGAGGAGGTAAGGAAACAACCCCTCACAGGCAATTGCCTACACAGCTAGCTCAGCAGTTGTGACCTGTTCTCCCTCACCAACCAAATCTCCTTAGAACCATTTTTTTTATCTTTTAGGGCATCAGAACACCAAAGCATAAGGAAGCATGCCTTTGCAAATACCAGAGCACGGATGAATGTCCCTGTGTGTACATCTGTGTATCCTACTGGGACAATATACAAGATTCCCATAGCTGTAATTGGTGTTGCTGCCCCTCGGCTTAGATTTGCATTAGTTGAAAAGCAGAGGGGATGCTGTTGTACTTATGACTGTTAATATTTCACTGTAGAGGGTTATGTTTCCTAAACACTAGGAGAAGTAACAGGTTAGTATAGCAAAATCCAGCCAAAATGTCACAATATGCAGCCAGATGTGTTAAAAGTAGGTAAAGAGAACGAGAATCGACTCTTAAAAACCTTAACAAATTGTGTTTTTTGGTTTTGTTTTGTTTTTTTCTAGGCCTATAAGAACCAAACATCAAGGGGGGGGGGGCTCACCTAAGCCACATCTTAGGAGTGACTGCACATCATTCAACAGCTGTACTGAGAAATTGCACTAAAAATATTGGGGAAAACTGATCCAATAGACTGACCAGTGGCATACTTCTCATCTCAGAATCCTCTCCATCTCTCCCTTTCCCTGAAATTCCAGCAGGGCCTTGTTGTCCCCCAAAAGGAGTTTCACTTACACACTGCAAAAAGGATAATGAATAGTTGTCTACAATCTACCATTCAAGGATGCGCTGACAGTAACATGGGTTCAATTTGAATGGCTGCTGCTGAGGTGAGAGGAGCCGTGAGAGCAAGAGTGTGTGTGCTCTGTGGCCATATGCCACATCAATACAATGACGACGACTGGAACAGCCCTCTTCCAGAACCAAGAGTGCATTACTCAGAGAGTCAACACTGCAGTCCTCTGCTTGCAGACGTCAGGAATCTTAAGATAGCTACCTCAAGGAGAAAGCCAATCTCAAACTCTCTTTATTTTCAGAAAATGAGAAGACTTGGTCTGAAAAATAAAAATATCACAATATGCAGTCTTTTGATAATACTAGACTTCTAGATATTTCCTCTTCGGGTGACCCAACTCTACCACTAAAATTAAAGCAGGGGTTCAAAATGTTCAGAATTGTATTTGGTAAAATAGAATTCTGTTCTGTACCTTAAGCACCAAAATAAACTGAAGAGGGGTCCTCTTTCCCTCCCCTGTCAGTGGACTTGGAAGGGAGCAGGGAGGATATGAGGGAGGGAGGGTGGGAGATGAGGGAGGGAGGTCCTCTTTCTCAAAAGTAAGAAACTGTTGGAACACTGAAGGCAATACAAGCTCTCTTGTTGCCATTTTTCCTTTGCTACTCCACAGCAGATATCTGTAATCAATTCTGGCCATCTTTCATGGCAGTCTCATTGTGATGTTGGAAAAACAGTGCTCCCAGGGATCACTACAAATCCACAAACAAATCAGAGCTAGAAAACAAGATGAGAATGGGTCCAGAATAACGTGTCCACTTCAAATCGTGATACCACAATGGCTCATTTCATGGACAATACTGTATTTTAATTTGTATGATTGAACTACACATCTCTGTAACAGTGTTTTCAAAGGGAAACGATGAGATAAAAATTACATAACTAAACCTGTAAAGACTTCAGTTGGTTCCACTAACTGAAAAAGAAGCTAGAAACTAGATCCAGCCCATGCTTTCTAACCATCAGGATGCCTTAATGACATCTAAATGTACCTAGGGACTTTACTGCAAAAACTTTTTGGAAACTCAGCTAAGGGATTGTTTTTAATAGAACATCGTATATCTCAGCAGAACCTAATTGTGATAGCTGAAAAAAATTATTGCCAGCAGCAAGACAAGGCTGCCCACTCTCTCCGTATCTCTTCAACATAGTTCATAGTACATAGCTAGAGCAATGAGACAACTAAAGGAGTTCAAGGGGATACAAATTCGAAAGGAAGAAGTCAAAGTATCACTATTTGTAGATGATAAGATAGTATACATGAGTGTCCCAAAAAATTCAACCAGAGAACTCCTTCAGCTGATAAACACCTTCAGTAAAGTGTCTGGGTACAAAATTAACAACAACAACAAAAAAAAAAAATCAGTAGCCCTCCTGTATACAAAAACAAACAGGAGGAGAAAGAAATTAGGAAAAAGATATCCTTCACAATAGCCACAAATACTATAAAGTATCTTGGTGTAACTCTAACCAAACAAGTCAAATATCTATATGACAAGAACTTCAAGGCTCTGAAGAAAGAAATTGAAGAAGATATCAGAAAATGGAAATATCTCCCAGGCTCATGAATTGATAGGATTAACATAGCAAAAATGGACTTCTTACCAAAAGCAATCAACAGATTCAATGCAATTCCCATCAAAATATCAAAACAATTCTTTGCAGATCTTGAAAGAACAATTCTCAACTTTATATGAAAAAAAGAAGAGCTAAAATAATCCTGTACAATAAAACAAAAAATTCTGGAGGCATCTCCATCCCTGATCTCAAGCTGTACCATAGAGCAACAGTAATAAAAACTTCACAGAACTGGCATAGGAACAGAATGGTGGATCAATGGAATTGAATAGAAGACCCAGAAATAAACCCACACACCTATGGACACTTGATTTTTGACAAAGAAGCTAAAACCGTACAATGGAAAAAAAGACAGCATCTTCAACAAATGTTCCTGGTCTAACTGGATGTCTACATGTAGAAAGATGGAACTAGATCCATATTTATCACCCTGTACAACACAAAAGTCCAAGTGGATCAAAGACCTCAACAGAATAAAGGAAATTCAAAAAAGCTATATTTTTATTAAAATTGGGAATCCTAGTAATAATAATCCCTAACTTTGTCTGGCATGTGTGACTGTTATTGAAACCACCCAGAACTAAAGCAAGGCTTTCTAACCTAAGAAACTGTAAATTCATACCTCTGAAGCCACAAATGGCGAAGAAAAAAAACGTTTTCTAATCAAATGTACCTTGTCTACTTAAGGGTGGTATTCTGAAAGTAGACCTCAATATTAGGATCTGATCAATTTTCCAATATTTTTCATATTTCCTTAGAGTTTGGTATGTACCTTCAGAGCCAGAACAAAAACAATACAAGACTTAGCAGAATAATCAACAAATAATCATCAGTCTACCAAATAATTAAATGAGAATTAAGGTAAAAAGTTCAGCAATCGATTCTAAACAAAAATACTTTAAAGTCTGTTGTAGGGTGGTGAAGTTAACTGAGCATTATTTAAAAACGTCACATGAAAAAGAAAAGTTCAATCCATAGGTGACTTGGGCCTATGAGATATTAGACTTCAGCTTAGGATGGCATCACATCCAGTTTTAAGGTAGATTTCTTCTGTGATCTCCCTACCTACAGGATTTATAAATTTAATTATTCATTTGCTTGTTTGTTTGATGGTGCTAGGGTTGAAACTTGAACTTCCGGAGGTCTGATCCATCACTCTGTTTCTCAGCACATCCCTCAGCTGTCATTCATAGTTTTTATGGAGTTCATAGTACCAGGCATGGATTTCCTTCAACAACCCTTCATTTCTGTAAGAAGCAGTTAGCTACTCCACACACAGTCATGCCACTATTGTTCCATTAGGTTGGTATTGTAGCTCACAGGATCCACAGCTGAGTGAGACCATTGAGGTCCTTTCTCCTCCAGCACCCTGCATAGCACCTTTCAACACTAGACTAGCCAGCAAGGAGAAAGCTTCCAGCTTTTATCTAGCTTGAGTTTTCTTCTGTGTCCTACATACAGAGTTCTGAAATAAGTCTACTGCTAACACAAAAGACCAAAAATAAAGGGGAAGTCTAAACCTTCTCTTCTTAACAAATGTTGTCAATAATAGTTGATTTAATTGGTCCTCATGTATACCAAATATGTAAGGAAAATTGAATAGCTAGTTTCACTCTTAATCTTTTATTAACCTTTTATGGATCCCACCTTCTCTGATGTGTCAAGTCTAGAAGGATTTTCAATGGTTCTTTAAAGAATTTACAATTCCAACAACCACTTCCCATAAAAACTTGACAATGATTATTTTTTAAATTTATTTATATATTATTAATTCCAGTTTACTCATTTTGTATCCCGGCTCTAGCCCCCTCCCTTGTCTCCTCCCAATCTCAACCTCCCTCCCTCATCTCCTCTCATGCCCCGCCCCAAGTCTGCTAATAGGGGAGGTCCTCTTCCCCTTCCCTCTGACCCTAGCCTATCAGGTCTCATCAGGACTGACTTTATTTTCTTCCTCTGTGGCCTGGTAAAGCTGTTCCCCCCCCCGGGGGGGGGGGGGAAGTGAGTGATCAAACAGCCAGCCACTCGGTTCATGTCAGAGACAGTCCCTGTACCCCTTACTAAGGAACCCACTTGGAGACTGAGCTGCCATGAATACATCTGTGCAGGGGGTTCTAGGACAATGATTATTCTTAAGTGCCCATGCAGATAAGGGCTGGGAGAGTAATTTGGTGGTAGAGCACTTGACTAGTACTTGGAAAATCCCAAGTTCAATTATAAGTTCTTCAAAATGAAATAAAAACTTTTCCAATTAAAATAAATAAATAAAGCAGATAAGATTCTGCTTTATGAAAGCTGATAATAAGAAAACCCATTAAAAATTTAAATAATTACCTGAATCAAGAGCACTTGTTTTTTATTCTATTTTTGTGATAGAACTGTTGGGGTAAGGAGGGGCTACTGGTCTACAAAGAGGAAGTTAAATGCATCCAAAGATGAGAATAAATTGAGAAGAATCATCAAAAAATGAAGAAGCTGCCTGGATTGATTTCCTTATACTAAATTTGAAGAGACATCTTGCACAGGAGGTGCCTAACATACCACGGAATATTGAACAGTGAGCTGGGCAGCACATAGAATCGTGTGTAAGTGGTTTGGGGTATGGATTTCGTTGGGGATTTGTCCTGTTTTTTCAAGGTTGTAGCTACTTGAGAGAGAAATGTTTTTATTGCACCAGTTCTGTGCAACACTCAAAACACCAGTAAAGGAAATAGCATTGGATGAGAACCTATTACTGCCTGGTACTCTGCTGAACACAGTATATTATTTTGTCCTCAAAGCCCTTAAAGGTGATTGTCATTAGTTCTATTCTACAAGCCAAGAAAATTAAGCCCTGAGGGGAGGGGTCAGTAATTTACCCAAGATTATAAGAATTACAAAGGATTTTGACCTAATCCATCAGACCCCAAAGCAAGTATGTCCCAAGACACCATGCAACCTTCCTTGTGAAGGTTTTAAAGAAACATGTTAATTGATCTTATAAGATATTTGAAACTAAGCCTACCTTAGGAAGAGAGAGAGACTACCAATTTTTTACAGTTAAGCAATTATAACATACATCCTTTCTAGAGTCTGATAACACACACACACACACAAATTATGCTCTATAATAATCACAGGCAGTCCCAAACACAGTTCTTAACTCATGAACAATGGACCTTTTCTTTTCTTTTTCTTTTTTCTTTTTTTTTTTCACTTTTGATGCCTCAAGGAGCAAACAGGAGAGTGAAAGCAATAGTGTCCTAAACACAAGCCTACTTGGGGTCACACTGTCCACCTTTGGCTTTTTGACTGATTAAATGAACATCTATATCACTCCATTGCATCTCAGTCTCTTCCCCTGGAAATGGGCAAAATTCAATAACAAGTTCTTAAGTTGTGAGAATAAACTAAGAAATCATGTCAGCACTAAATAAAAACCAATCACCAGCATTTTTACTGAACAGAGTTCACTGACAAAAGTTTTATTTTATTTTATTTTTTATTTATGCCAGGAGACTCCGTGTAGTTTCATTATGGATCAATGAGTAGTAATCCATATTTTCCAAGTATGTTTTAAAAACAGGAGTCCTTCGGCAGTGTGGCAGTGCCTCGAACACACACTTAACCTGTTTCTGATGGAGTAATGTTATCCTTGCTTTGTACATAACCTCTAATTCACCTTTTAATTATGATCTCATTTGTTACATTGGTTCCACTAAACTCAGTCTAGCAGGACCAGGGCCACAGCTCAACCCACATGAAACAGAATTTAGCAGTCACATCCAAATGCTGATAACTATTTGCTGTACTGAGCCATACTCCTATGTTAGTTTGTTATGCAGCAGAGACCCCTAGAACACAGCGCTATGCAGCCACTCTCCTGCTTCTCCCTGACTGAGTCCATCACAAAAATACTTCTTACTGGTGATAAGTAGCAGGTACTCAGTACCTGCCCCTCAGTGATCAAGGCCCAAGCTGGATGGAGAAATGGGGAAGCCAGTTCACTGCATGAGCAAACACAGTCCTGCACTCAAGGATCTTCAGCAGAACTGGAGAAAAAGACTACACTTATGCAGCAATAACTAAATGCAACTGTCAACCTTTAACCCCAATGCAAATTAAAACATCTGAATCTAGGTCCTTTCATTCTCACCCACAGAGAAAAAAATGATCAAGGACATCGTCCATAGCTAGACTCAGTTTAGTTATAAAATGCTGTCCCAAAAGTTCTATTTAAACCAGAATTTTAAAGGAGCTCAAAAAACATAGTGGAGACAAGCAGATCACAAGCAGAATATGTTCGAGATGGGAAGTGTGAAGGCTAAAAACTAGGAATGAATGAGTCAGAGACAAGATCTGTAAAGGAGACTGTCTACACTCTAACAGAGGGTCCTTACCAAGAACAAAGAAATAAGGTTGGAGGGAGTGAACCGCAGGGTCAACAAATCTTACTCCAGGCTTTAACTTCCTGGTGTGTTTCAGCCTCGGGAAGTTTTTCTTCTCTCATTTCAGACAAACGCCTTCTCTCTAGTCCTCAAAGATTCACAGGCTGAACAAGGACTTAGGTGTTTCTATAACACAATGCTTGGTCTCTTTACAAACCAGCTTGCTATGTGTTACTCAGCAGTCTGTGCCATTGCTTTTGTGCCATCAAGGTTGTTTAAAATCCAGGCCTATCATCTGTCTGGCGTCTTCTGTCAGGAATGTGTGAGTGGATTCCTTACGCATCCATCAAAGAGTCACACTTCAAACTGGGAAATAAAAGCACAGTGACCATAACAGAAAAGGCTGTTCTTAGTTGATTCACAAATGCAGCCACCAATAGCATACTGAGCAGAGAAGAACCCCACAGGATGTCAGTCCATCCGCTGTGTTTATTTCCCAAAAGCCGGTGAACCAAATTCACTCCCAGCCATTGGAACCACAGGCTGTTGACACCCGCATAACTGACTTGCAGGCAATCTTTTCATCTAGTGCCCTTGCTGATCACACACCCTTTAAAAGAAATCAAACCAAACTGCAGGGCCCTACCACACTGCCTGACAAGAACTCACCTCCACTATTGTCAGGCTCCAGTGGAAGGCAGAATCTAGGTATGTCCTGATTCGAAAGGAACCTGAGGGTCCCACAAACCATATCATGGCAATATGCCAACAGTTTGAATGAATGTGTGCTTCTTCATCTGGGGTGCTGAGGAGAACTGCTGCTCACTTCCTTGTAAATCCTCAAAACACCTCAGAAGCATCGTAGTCTCAGTGTCAAATCCAAAGAGCCCCAAAGGGTTCATGCTGATGAATGTGCAGTGATCTCATACCATATGGTCCATATCTCTTTTCCTCTGATGAGTACGTCATCCCCTGAGTTTATGTCACATCTGTCTCATTAGACTGAAGAACTATCCCTGGCTATTACTGTATTTCTAGGCAACTTCAGTACATCCTAAATGACAGCCTAACACTGAAGCAGTATTGAGCTTCATACAGGCCTGTTTCGCTTTTTTTTTTCTTTCATTATTTTAAGTGTTCTGTGAATTGTGCATCTTGTGGGGACTAATACTGTAGCTCTTAGCAAACACAGCTTTTGCCCTGACCACCTTAGATGTTTCTGATACCTCTGTGAATTGAACCACACCTTGCTTGCTGACATAACAATTTTGACTCCTTAATGTTATATTTTACAATACAATTCCACTATTAAAGTTTTCTCACAAATAAGTACCAAAAAGGTTTTCAAGGACAATCCAGGGAATTCAAGATGGTGGCGACCAATACACACCTCATCTGAGAGGCAGAGGATCCAAACTCTGAAATTGGTGAGTGAGGGGAAAGCTGAAGACAGAACATTGACATTGAGGCTTCCTGGGCCACAAAGGATAACCCGTGAGCTGGGGCAGTTTGAATCCAGGTCATCCATGGACGGCCTGAGAGCAGCGAATAATTGACCACCTGTACTTCCCCTTGACCACCTGCACTTCCCCTTGCCCTAGACATGGGCCTTCCAGCTCGGCTGTGCTGGCCACTGCCCCAAGTACTATCCTCCACGCTCCGTGACTGAGATTGCAGAGGTGGCAGCAGTATGGGCCTCCCTGCTCAACAGCTGCTGCTGCAGCAGCTGCCTCAAGCAGGACCCTCCATGCTCAGTGAATGAGACAGCAGAGACGGCTGCCCCAAGTATGGGTCTCCCTGCCTGGTGGCTAAACAGTGGATACCACTGAGCAGACGAATCCCCTACACTTCCATTTGTCTCTGAAGGCCCAAATCTGAAAGTAGAGAACAGGAGGATCCCCTGTGCTTTCCACATAGGCCTGTGAACAAGTGAGTGAACTATCAAGTAACTACATGCAGAGTCTCTCCCTATCCAGGGTCTCTCTACGCTAGCAGCCAGACATCAGATCCCTCCTACCCATACCACACTGTGGGCAACATAGGGATCCTTGGGACAGCGTTCTCAATATTGAAGCCTCCTGTTCTGTGGGTCTCCCAGTGGAGTCCAGGCAAACAATTCCTGGAGCCAAGATGGTGCAACCCAGATAGACCTAAATACATGGAGGACAGAAAGACAGGTCTGTGAGCCACTGAGGCATAAAGGGCACCTGCACATGTGCATTGCACCCAGGAATGGTGCCAGCACTCCCATCTGCACTTACCCTCCACCCTTCCAGGCATCTACACGCTCTAGCACCCTGTTCTTCAGGGCACAATCCTAGGCTTGCACACATGTGCCTGCGACCTTCCTCCCTTAGCTACAGCTGAATCACCAACATCCACTCTCAAACACGTGGACCTCTCTCATCTTCCTGCAGAATACTCCAGACTTCAGTGACAGACAGACACAGTCTGAAGTACAGACTCCAGGAACAAACAACAAAAATTACGGATAAGCAGATGTTCGAGGTCAGCGTAAGAACACATCCAACAAAAAATTTGGACATCATGGCTTCACTAGCAAACCCAAAAATCAATGGATATTTTAATTCATCAGAAACAGAGGAAAATGATCCCAAATCTATGCTTATACAGTGATTAGAGGCACATAAAGAAGAAATGAACAAAGATCTCAAAGAAATCCAGGCAAATACAGCCAAACAAATAGAGGCACAAGTATAGGCATATAGAGAGAAAACAATGCTAAAACAATCCTGTACAACAGATCATCTGGAGGTATCTCCATCCCTGATCTCAAGCTATACTACAGAGCAATAGTTATAAAAACTTCATGGTACTAGCAACTATACACAATGAAGGATCAAGGGAATTGAATAGAAGACCCAAAAATAAACCTAGACACCTACGGATGCTTGATTTTAGACAAAGAAGCCAAAACCATACAATGGAAAAAAGACAGCATCTTCAACAAATGGTGCTGGCCTAACTGGATGTCTATATGTACAAAAATGCAAATAGATCCAGATTTATCACCCTGCACAAAACTAAAATCCAAGTGGATCAAAGATCTCAACATAAAACCAGACACACTAAATCTGTAATAAGAAAAAGTAGGGAAAAGCCTTTAATTCATTGGCACAGGAGACAACTTCCTGAACAGAACGCCAAATGCACAGGCTCTAAGATCAACAATCAATAATTGGGACTTCATGTAAATGAAAATCTTCTGTAAAACAAAGGACACTGTCATCAGAACAAAACAACAGCTTACAGACTACAAAGGGATATTTACCAACAGTATATCTGACAGAGGGCTAATATCCAGAATATATAAAGAACTCAAGAAGCTAAAAAGCAACAAATCAAGTAATCCAACTTAAAAATGGGGTACAGAGCTAAACAGAGAATTCTCAATAGAGGACCATCGATGGCAGAGAAATACTTAAATAAATGTTCAACCTCCTTAGTCATCAGGGAAATGCAAATCAAAACAACCCTGAGATCTATCAGAATGGCTAAGATAAAAAACTCAAGTGACAACCCATGATGGAGAGGATGTGGAGAAAGAGAAACCCTCCTCCATTTCTGGTGGGAATGTAAAACTGTACAACCATTTTGGGAATCAATCTGGTGCTTTCTCAGACAATTAGGAATAGTGCTACCTCAACATCCAGCAATACCACTCCAAGGCATGTATCCAAAATATGCTCAAGTATACAGCAACAACATTTGCTCAACCATGTTCATAGCAGCTCTATTCATAATAGCCAGAGTCTGAAAACACCCCAGATGTCTCTCAATGGAGAAATGGATACAAAAATTGTGGTACATTTACACAATGGACTACTATTCAGCAATTAAACACAAGGAAATCATGAAATATGCAGGCAAATGGTGGGAACTAGAAAAGATCATCTTGAGTGAGGTATCCAAGAAGAAAGACACACATGGCATATACTCACTTATAAGTGGATATTAGACATATAATATAGGATAAAATACTACAATCTGTACACCTAAAGAAGCTAAGCAAAGAGGACCCTGGGGAAGATGCTCAGTCCTCATTCAGAAAGGCCAAATGGGCTAGACATTGGAAGAGGGAAAAAACAGGGAACAAGACAGGAGCCTACCAAAGGGCCTTTCAGAGGGCCTCTGAAAGACTATATCCTGAAGGGTATCAAAGTAGATGCTGAGACTCATAGCCAAATTTTGGGTAGAGTGCAGGGACTCTTATGAAAGAAAGGGAAGACAGTAAGACCTGGAGGGGACAGGAGCTCCACAAGGAGAGCAACAGAACCAAAACATCTGGGCACAGGTGTCTTTCTGAGACTGATACTCCAACCCAGGACCATACATGGAGATAACCTAGAACCCCTGCACAGATGTAGCCCATGGCAGCTCAGTGTCCAAGTGGGTTCGCTATTAATTTGAACAGGGATTGTCTTGGACATGAACTCAGTGGCTGGCTCTTTGATCACCTCTGGCTAAAGGGGGAGCAGCCTTGCCAGATTACAGAGGAA
Source organism: Pachyuromys duprasi (assembly GCA_028658305.1). Taxonomy (NCBI): domain Eukaryota; kingdom Metazoa; phylum Chordata; class Mammalia; order Rodentia; family Muridae; genus Pachyuromys; species Pachyuromys duprasi. The sequence continues at coordinate 37,622,923 of CM053763.1, forward strand.
AATAATGAAGCCAGTCCTGATGAGTTCTGATAGGCTAGGATCAGTTGGAAGGGGAGGAGGACCTTCCATATCAGTGGAATGGGGGAAGGGCATGGGAGGAGATGAGGGAGGGAGCATGCGTTTGGGAAGGGAAAAGCAAGGGGGCTTCAGCTGAAATAAAAAGTGAATAAATTATAATTAATAAAATTAATTAATTAATTAAAAAATATTGCCAAGGACTACAGGAAACCATAACCTTCTCAGAGAGGTATGTGACAACTTTGAACCCCTAACAGATCTCATTTATAGAGACCAGGATCTTAATCAGAGCAAATGATCAGTTTATAGACTTGCTTGCTTAACTATCTTAGCCGGATTCATATCAGTGATTTATTAAATCAATAGAGTTGAAAGAATTAAGGAGAAAAAAATGCTGAATATATAGATAAATCTAAAGTTATAGTGGTATATATGTTCTAAATTAGTGGCCTAAGAAAAATTTTATACAAACTCCTCCATTTCTGTGAAACCCATACATCCTAATAAGAATTAAATCTTGGGACTATTCCCAATAGACAAAATAGTCATGTCTTAGTCTTGCCTAGGTTTTAAGCAAAAACTATCAAATTATACTTAATCAAGGAAGCATTTATTTATTTGGACAGTTTCTGCTCCAGCATTTAAATATAGAATATTATTATATTGTTTATGGTAATTTTAATGGAAATAATGGGCAAAATATGGATACCACATCCATCAGAAAAATAATATGAACTACTTGATTAAACGGTATCAGGTGCCTTTGGATTGGAGAAATGACTTAGTAATAAGAATGATTACTGCTCTTCCAGCGGACCTGAGTTCATTTCCCAGAACCCATGGTCAGGTGGCTTACAAGCTCCTGCAGCTGTAGCTCAAAATGATCCAATATTGTCTTCCAACGTTCACGCACAAACACAAAATTGTGTGTGGCGTAGACACAAAATTAATAATTTTAAAACTCTGAAGAACGCTATGAATTTTTCAATCTTCTGGGATGTCAACTTTTTAACCTCAAGAAGACAGTCATTTACACACTACAATCTATTATTCATTCAATGTATTAAACATCAAAAAATATTTTTGTCCAATTCTATTCTAATTTTTTTTCAAACAAAAATGTATCTATACTACTTCCAGAAACAGCTTTACCAAAACTCTGTTTCTCCTTATCTCCAGCTTTTTATATAGAAGAGACCATTTGGGGAAGGGTGAGATTACAAATGTGACTCTTTTCTTCTCCCAGTTTTGAAGTTATGCTTAGTTTTGCTAAAATGGATATCTGAGTTATTAATAACCTGTAAATTATCATTTTCAAATTCTCCATACCATTACCATTTATTCCTGGACCCTGAAAATGCAAAGAGTGAGAAAGAGAGAGGAGGTGGGGAAAGAAGGATGAGAGGAAGGAGGAAAGTCTGATTTCCTTAAAAATATTATACATACAATTTAACCTCCTTGGCAAAAGGTAAACACAAGTTGTTTTGAATGCATGGAGTTAAATAGTGACATTGAAGGAATCATGGAACTGTACAATGAAGTAATTTTGAAAATGAAAAAACAAAGCAAATTGTTTCTTTTTCTTCCCTGTAACCTCATGTTTAAGAGAATAACACAACAGTCCAGACTGTATTTTCAAACTGTAGAACTGATTAGCCGCTGTAGGGAGAAAACAGTTTAAGAAATCAGAACTGTACACTACACAAGGTTAATGCTGTTTAAAATACAAAAGCCAGAGTGATAGTTCCCCTATTACATGGTGTTTTAGCCATTTATGCACTAGGAACAGACATGTTTATCTTTCACCTTGACATCTGATTGCTAGGCTAATGCCATTTAAAACTAGATGGAAGAAAATTATATTCTCCTAAGGAGTCAGCTGATTCTTTTCTTGAAAGCCAAGAGAAAAATAAAGATAGCCACTTTGATTCAAACAAAGTGCTACACAGAAACCTGTGGGCACAAATCGCATCAGGCCTCTGTAATTTTTGCTTCCTATTGGTTATTGCTGGGATAATTGCATAGGAACACGATTTGTGTAATTGTCGGCAGTAGTGCTCCTGGACCAAGGACCAAGGCCTCCTGCAGATTTCTACAAATCATTACTTGCCTAACAGTTTTTGTACATTTTTTTTCTTTGCAGATCACTGGAGTTAAGCCAAGTAGAATTACTATTCTCAGACTTTGGAAGATTCACATTAGTTTCTGAAAGTATAGACAAATTTTACAGCTAAGTAAACGTGTGTCCTTTTGTTTAAGGGGGGAAAAAAACGAAAAAGAAAAAAGACACCAAAGTCCTGGAGAAGGGAAAGAAAATGTTCAAAGAAAATGTCGGTCTTCAAAGACATACTTCTATATGAACAAACTAAAAGCTAATATGATAGATGAGATAGAAACATATGTTGTCTAAGGGCCCAAATTTGATCCCTCGGACCCACAAGGTGGAAGGAGAGAACAGAGTCCCATAAATTGTCCTCTGACAATTTGTTCTGCTATAACATGTATAGTATTGCATGCATATTACACACACACTGGAAGGCACACTTGCACATGCAGTGTGTGTATATATATGTAGAAAATATTTAAATGACAAATCCATGTACTTCTAAAAGTTACATGTTAGTTTACATAAGTTATATATATATATATTATATAACTTATGTAATATAACATGGGTTATATGTTAGAACACATAATTCTAAAAGTAATATGTTAGTTTCTGAATGATGCAATTATATTTATTTTTTCTTTGAGTCATTTACATGTGAAATGTCTAGTCTAGAAGCCATTATTTTAAATATAAGTTGATCTTATTGTTCAAGTCAATAAAATAGAAAGATGCTAGGCTCCTCCAAGACATCAAGGGGGGAATTCATAACATTGCTGGTGTACTTTTATTTTTTATTTTATTCATTTTATTTTGAAGAGAGGACTTCAGAGATAAAGATTGGATGAGTCTACAATGGAGGATACTTGAAATTCAGTGTAGAGTAGTAAAATCATCTTGAAGTGTCATTTAAAATTCACCTTAATTTTGTTTTGAGTTGAGGTTGATGGTAAAGTCATTACCAAGATCCAGAGCCCTATAACCCAACTTTTACACACTGGGACTCTGTGCTCTGTCACTTCCCTCTGGAGACACTAATTGTCTCCTAGATATTCTATTCCCTGCAGCCATTGATAGCTGTCATCAGGAAGACGGTCTCTAGAGGTTTTAGTCAAGAACAGAGTCTGTCAGAAGCTTATACCTGTCTCTGCTTTTGCTGCAGACTCCAGATCACCGCAGGCGATTCTTATAAACCATCTATTAGCTGCTTCTCCTATTTTAAAATGAAGTTGTATTTGATATCATATTCTGTCTCACTGGGAAACAAAATAAGACCTAAATATCACCAAATAAAACTTGCATTCTACAGTTTCTGGCCATACTGTTTTAATACTTAGTTTGTTTCGCTTGCCTAAGGAAACTGAAACTATGCAGAGGAAAATTTGAGAACAATAATAGTTGAGTCATTACAACCACACAGTTTATACTGTCTGGTTCTGTCACTAACTGTGGTCTTGGCTAAATCTTTCTATGCTTCAATTTGTTCTCCTACACAAGTGTTAAAGTCACTCAACATATAACATATATATTTAACATATATAGCATTTATAACCATTTCTATCAGAGAACAAATGTTAACTATCATTTGCAAACAGTTTTCTTTCATTTTATAGGAGATACATATGTGTTTAAAAATTGATTTTCTACTCCAAAAAGAAAGTCTTAAACTGAAGGGGTTGAGGAAGTAGGGGAGTGTCTGTGTATACACAGTTCCATTTTCAACAGAGGAAGAAAAAACAATGTATTGTTCATTCTTAGCAATAACTTACTCAAAGCAGGATCCTGCACATTGTTTTACATTTATATTTGATTATTGACAGTAGCCTCATTAAACAGTTTGGGTATTCGGAATACGTTCAGGATAAAGCCTGGATAAGTAAGAATTCACAGCAGTTTTGCATGTGTTAATGTCTATTTGGATAGGCAACTACAAACCAATAGAAACAGATTTAAAATAATTACATTTCATTTAGGCTCTTGTCAGCCACAAGTTAGCTCAGCACAATTTACCGGAAAAGTGCATTGCCTCTTGCACTTAATGAGGCCACATTTGATAAGAGACTCTGGTGGGATCTAGAATCATAACAGTAATGAAATGCAAGGCTTAGGTTCTTGGTTCATTAAACAACAAGACTAGCTCTTCAGAGTACTCATTCCCTAAGAGAAAGAAAGAAGCCAACTAGTTGCAATTTTTTAAAACATGTTTTTAAATCTAGGGAATGAGTGGACTTTTGTCTTTTAAATATTAAATTAAAGAGTTTCACAGTAACTATAGCATTTGGTGTTTTAATGAATTCATCAGAGCGGCTCTTCATATAGCACTGATTAACTCTTAACCATCATTTAACTGTTCCATTCACAGATAAGGAAGCTGAGGACAACAAAGGTAATGTGCTTACCAGTGTGAAGAAGCTAATGAGAGCCTCAGACAAAGTTAAGTGCATTGTTAGTGATTGCTGGTCACTTCCTGGTCGTGATGTTGATGATGAAAATGAAACGATGACATGATTGTGCTAAAGGATTGGCCGAAACTGCAAAGAAAGCAGCTGAACTGTGAAGACTTCAGGAATATCAATTCCCAAAACTGTTATCTTGGCTTGATGACCTTAACTCAAGCCCCAGTCATGCCAAAGGCAGCAATATTAGACACACTATACAATCTCTGGGAAGTTACAAGGACAAAAAAAGATTCCAAAGACTGTTTCTCTCCATTGCCCAGCATTTGCACAACCACTTTGTGCACATCTGAGGAACTTGCAAGTTAACTAGGTCAGAGAGTTTTGGTATCTGGAAGAAATAACCTGACAACAATCATCAAATTCTTCTCAATTCCCTTTAATACAGAAAAGACCTGCGCAGTGAACATTTCCTTAAAGAAATACTGTAGCCCCACAGACAGACTTTTGAAACCAAAGCAATGCCAGGCACAGCTCCCAAGCAACATGGACTAGGCTGGCAGTCCTGGCCAAGGAGAACACAGTGAAGACCATAGGCTGAGCTTGTTTGCATTTTTTAATGAATTACTGTTTGACTTCACAAAGGTCAACTCAATTTCTCATCTGAAAATCTGGGAGATTTTCAGTAATCATGCCTTTTCTATAGATGCAGTCATTCATTTATGGTGTATATGTTCTTCTGTAGTTTTCAGATATGCATTTCTGAATGAGATATGCAGACAGACATGAATCTAATAAACCTTAGCCTTCAGGGTTCCTGGCTTAGAGAAAAGGCCAGGTGTGAGACACAATGTATTCTCATGTTCATATTTTTCTGCAATATGATAAGGAAAATACTTTAAGGACAATTAGTCAAGACTATTTTGTCTTTCCTTCATTTGAACATTTATCTAGGCACACAATGAGTTAGCAAAAGTTATATTAATTAGACTGTAAAGGCAAGTAACAGTCACTTCCCTTAAACACATGTCATCATTAAACATCCTAGTGTAGTATCCAGGAATATTCTACTTTTTGGTGTGCCAGCTCATCAAGAATGGCAACAAAAAATTCCAAGAGCAAGGTGACTTTGGATTATGAAGTTCCTGAGACTTTAACAGCAGTGTATGTGATCAGAAGAAATGCAAGATTTGAAATGTTTAGAGTTGATGTCACCATCACTGTGTTCTTTCTTGTCACTATAGGAGATTGTTTGTCATCATTGACAATATTTTTGCCATTGTTATTGAACCATAAACGCTAATAACCCAAATCCTACTCAATGGACTTTGCTTGACAGCTTATTTAAAAGGATAAAATCATAGGGGGACAAAAAAGGAAATGATGGGTGAATTTGAGGTTAATGAGCAGAAAAGTGGGCAAGCAAGAGACGAAATATTTGACTGACTTCCTCCAGGTTTCTGTTTGGCATCTGAGAATTCTGCATGAATATTAGAATCACTTGGAACTTTTGTAGAAGCCACATGCCCTTGAGTTTAAACAAGACGACTCTAAAACTGGTAGTAATGATACCACACTCAGATGTTAAGATCAGTTGTGGTCTTGTGTTTTTGTATTTGTTGTTGTTGGTGGTGGTGTTTTGTTTGTTTGTTTTACAGTGTCTTGTTTCACAGCCTAAGCTAGCCTCAGGTTCCTGGCCATCATCTGGCTCATTCTCTAGGATTGCTAGGATTGTAATCCTAGGTTGCTAGGATTACAGGTATAAACTACCATTCACAGCTTTTTAAAACATTGACTAAAATTTTAAAACATTGACTAAGAAGGCTAATGCAATTAATTCCGCTGAGGTGCCCACAAATGCATGACACGAGACTCCAGAAACACCAGGGAAAGATGGCTCCATCAGGTTTCAATGATGACTTGATGAAACCAACTTTTTTTTGTGTTTGCAATTTTCTCCAGGTTTCGCTGTGTTTCCCAAACCCAATTTCCCTTTGGCATGAGTAGAAATAACATATGTTAATGTGCTCAGTTTTGTAAAGGGAGAAAACTGAAGGGCAGGAATACGTATCTGAGTATTCTTTGAAAGGCTCGCATGTCAGTCTTCTTGGCACTTCTATCTCTAATTCGTTACAACAAAGTGCAGAGTACTGGCGAACATGAAAAGCAGTGTTCACTTCATACACCAAGCCTAAAGCCATTCTACAAGGTACCTAATTATTGATATTTTCATTAGCAAGAATCAAAAACTGCCTGACCTTTTGTTATAAACTTTAGGGCAAATCACAAGTGTAACAGCTGTTCTCCTTACCTACTGTACATATTTATTCCATATACAAAGTGATTTGTGTGTATGTTCATCAACATAATTAAACCCCGACCCTGATTTCCTACGCCAGACCGTGGCCAGGAGCTAACTGGAAGGAGACTTTGATGTAATTGTGTTAAGGGCTGACTGTGCTCAGTACCATGGAATGAATGAGGAAAGAAATATCAAAAAGGGACACTTGTATTCTCCACTGGATGTTAATGTGTTAATTGAAAGTCAAATAGTTGATATTCATAGCATATTTTAATTATGACACTGATCGATATTATAATAAGCAAATATTTTCTTTCAATATTAAACCACTGGTTGACCTCACAAAGCATAGTATTGCTAATGGGATTACAGTATGTTTTTAAGGCATAAAGAATAAAATCATCTGGAGGCTAATATTTTGCTTTATTTTAATAAGAACTACAGTGCACCAAGTTATTTCTGTAAGTCTTTCCAGTAAAATCCCACATTCAAGTTTCTGATGAAGCTTACATTAGTATTTGAAACTTGCTTCTAATAATATTTTGTCTTCAGTGTAAAACAGTTTTATTCTTGGTAGCATAAACAAATAGAGCATGTACTTAGATATGAAGTACAGATATATATGAGGTCAGGTACTTGCTCAACACTTTCATTAACTCATGAAAAATAGTGATTCCCAAATGACAACGTGTTCCAATGATGAAGCAGGTACCCCCAAAGCTTCAACCCTCTCTAGCCTGTACTCCTGACCCAAATGTTGCCTCTATTAGAGAATTCTTTGTGTGGGGGAAGAGCTCTTCAAAAATAGTTCTCTCTCCTCATTTTAGAAGCATAAGTAGCACTACGGAGATGTTTCCCATGTTGCCATTTGATAATGTGTTGCTCACTGTTAAACCTCTGTGCATATTTCCTACTCTATAAAAACACAGGAAGATGCATTCCCTTTAGCAGAGAGGCAAAGAGGAGAAGTAAACCATTAAGCAATGAGACTGCTGTGGTCAAGTTTAACTGAAGTGATCAAATGAACACCCTTCAGCATCTACATTCAAAGCAAAAATAAATAAATAAATAAACAAAAGAGAATAAAGCCCTCTATCAAGAGAACATTATACACGTTCACATTTCACAAATGTAATGTCTACATGGTTTGTTTGTTCTTTTTTTTTTGACTTTTGAAAAATTCACAAGATTTATTTTTCATGTTGAAAATACATACACTCTGCTTTAAATGCTGAAAACCCTCTTTATACCATGGCATACTGGTGCACTTAGAGAAGTAGCAAGCACTGTAGCTCTGAGAAATAACATTTTTAAAGAGTGTTATAAAATTTGTGTAAATAACAAAGTCATAAAAATCTAAATCACAGCATCCTGTGCCTTAGTGCATTCTACATCAGAGCGTCGCACTGGGTCCCTAGCTTCACCTCCCCTTTGTTTACTGCTTATGTGTGTGATGTCTTCAGATAGTGTTCCGTAGTCAAAGCACCTTCTCACATACGAATCCTTCATGGGTCTCCTCAGGAATCCATGATCTATGTCCTCTTATGATAAAGCAGAGATTTTTCTACTAGTAGGCATTTAGCAATAACTAAAGACACGTTGATTGCCACAGCCAGGGTAGGAGGGTGATTTTAAAACCCAGGAATTGGAGGCCAGAGATTCTGCTAAAATGTATATAGTGCATAGGAGAGCCTCAATGGTAAAGAACATCTGGACTCCAAATTATCCACAGCGAATGTCTAAACTAAGAATTTCTAGGAGTTCTTCAGTATAAGATGTAGTTTTGAGTCATGTAACCTTGACAAATGCGTGTTTCAATCATCCTACTGGTGTGACTGCCCAGGCGATTCTCCACTACAGGTATGGCAACGAAAGTTCTCAGTTAAAGAACCTGGAGACTTCAGCCTCTGTAATTTAGCTTTCTCACTAATTACCTAGGTGAATTTGTATAAGTCACTTAATCTCCCACAATCTCTGTGGCTTATCAAAAATTGAGAAATTAACCAAACTAAATCAATTCTAGAGAACCTTTCCAGTTTTCAAATTCTATTGCTCAAATGAGATGTGAAATCAAAAGTGTAGGCATTTTTAATCAAATAACTGGTTATGAAACCATAACTAAAAACATAACTAAAAAGTGCAGAAACCTTGTTTTTAGTTGCTGAGTAGTATTCCATTTGTAAATATACCACAATTTCTGTCTCCGTTTTTCAACTGAGGGACATCTGGGTTGTTTACAGATTCTGGCTATTACAAATAAAGCTGCTACAAACATGGTTGAGCAATGTCCTTGTTGTGTACTTGAGCATCTTTTGAATATATGCCTAGGAGTGGTATAGATGGAAATTGAGGTAACAGTATTCCTAATTGTCTGAGAAAGCACCAGATTGATTTCCAAAGTGGTTGTACAAGTTTGCATTCCCACCAGCAATGGAGGAGGGTTCCTCTTTCTCCACATCCTCTCCAGCATGTGTTGTCACTTGAGTTTTTCGTAGCGATTCTGATGGGTATAAGGTGAAATCTCAGGGTTGCTTTGATTTGCAATGCCCTGATGACTAAGGATGTTGAGCATTTCAAGTGTTTTTCTGCCATTCGATATTCCTCTATTGAGAATCTTTGTTTAGCTCTATACCCCATTTTTTAAATTAGATTACTTGATTTGTTGCTTTTTAACTTCTTGAGATCTTTATATATTCTGGATATTAGCCCTCTCTCAGACATAGGGTTGGTGAAGATGAAATTTGCAGGCAAATGGTGAGAACTGGACAAGATCATCCTGAGTGAGGTATCCCAGGAGAAAGACACACATGGTATATACTCACTTATAAGTGGATATTAGAAAAATAAAATAGAATAATCATAATAAAATCTGTACATCTAAAGAAGCTAAGAAAGGAGGACCTTGGGTAAGATGATGAATCCTCATTCAGAAAAGCAACAGGATAAACATCAGAAGAGGGAGAAAACAGGGAACAGGATAGGAGCCTACCACAGGTCCTCTGAAAGACTCTACCCAGCAGACTATTAAAACAGATGCTAAGAATCATTGCCAAAGTTTAGGCAGAGTGCAGGGAATCTTATGAAAGAAGGGGGAGATAGAAAGATCCAGAGGGTACAGGAGCTCCACATGGAGAGCAACAGAACCAAAAATTTGGGCACAGGGGTCTCTTCTGAGACTGATGCTCTAATCCAGGACCATGCATGGAAATAACCTGAAACCCCTTCATGTAGCCCATGGCAGCTCATTCTCCAAGTGGGTACCCTCATAAAGGGAACAGGGACTCTTTCTGACATAAACTCAGTGGCTGGTTCTCTGATCACCTCCCCCTCAGGGGGGATAGCCTTACCAGACCACAGAGGAAGACTATTCAGCCAGTCCTGATGAGACCTGATAGGCTAGGGTCAGTTGGAAGGGGAGGAGGACCTCCCCTACCAGTAGACTGGGGGAGAGGCATGAGAGGAGAAGAGGGAGGGAGGGCAGGATTGGAAGGGGACAAACCAGGGTTCTACAGCTGGGATGCAAAGTGAGAAAACTGTACTAAATAAAAAAAGTAAATTTAAAAAGTGCAGAGACCAAAAGTTTAAATGTCAATAAGTTTATCAGTACTTACTATGTACCTTTTAATAGGCACAAACTGTTCAACTGCACTGTGTCAATAAATTGATCAGCATGTTGCTGTTGATGTAAAGAAAGATGAGCTACTGTGTATCCACATGCACTGAAATCTACTAGCAAGATTTGTTTTTTTTTCTTTTTTCCATATCATTATATGAAAATCATTGCATCATGATTTTCATAAGATCTTTAAACACAAATTCCTGAGCCCCATTCTTTTTATATTAGTTATTACAAATGTATTCGCTCACTATACTGGCTTGTCTCCTTCCACTCCAACCCTCCCTCCCTCATCTTCCCCTATTCTGCTCCCCCATTCCACTGATAGGGGAGGTCCTCCTCCCCTTCCATCTGACCCTAGCCTGTCAGGTCTCACCAGGACTGGCTTTACTGTCTTCCTCTGTGGCTTGGCAAGACTGCATCCCCCAGGGGTGCAGGGGTGATCAGAGAGCCTGCTACTGAGTTCATACCAGAGACAGCCCCTGCTCTCCTTACTCGGGAACCCACTTGGAGACTGAGTCTATGGGCTACATCTGAGCAAAGGTTTTAGGTTCTCTCCATGATTGTTCCTTGGTTGGGGTATCGGTCTCTGCAGGGCCCCCAGGGCCCAGTGTTTTTCTGAGCCCCATTCTTAATAAAAATGAAGTCTTTGAGAATTTAGCTCCCACCTTGCATTGTTACAATCACCACCAAATTAGTATTATATTTTATGCTTTAATTTGCTGAATTTAAAATTTCATAAATATCAGCTTACTTATAATATCGTAATCTTGGTTGTATATGAAATCCTATGTAATGAAAACCTCAGCATAACAGGCAGGTCATAATATAGGGAACATCCATATTTTTTTTAAAAAATGAGTTTTGAAAAGTTCAAAATGAGTTTTGAAAAGCAAGATAGAACTGGGAAAAGGTATTCTGTTTCCATTATAAGCAAAGACACAGAGGGAGAGTATTTGAGATACCACTAGAACATCAGTGAAGTCTCATAGCAGTATTTGTGCAGAGCCTAGAATGGTGAAAACATCAGATACCTATATGGATAGTAAAACTAATTTGAAAACTTTATCCAAAAGGATAGCCATTGTAGGGGGAAATACTAAGTCAAAAATACTTAAATCTTCTGCTGCTCTCGACCTTAGTCAGAGAAGCATTTTTTTTCCTCAGTGGGAAGTGGTGACTGTCATCTGCAAGCTGAAATAAACGTTCCCCTCCCCAAGTTTTTCTGGCACCTGTTGTATCACAGCAACAGAAAAGTAACTGGAACAATGGGCCACCAAGCCTGACTCCCTGCAAGCCACATGGTGGAAGGATTTCCTGGAAGCTGTCTTCTGTTACGTCCTCCAAACACACATTCTGTCACACATGCGCACGCACACACACACAAATACTTAAAGAATATCTTGATAGGATCTGGAATCTAGGTTAATAAGGATGTAAAGAGCCAACCTAAAAGTCACAGCCTCGCTACCCGAGTTGGTTCTTTGGCCGAATAAAAAGAGCATTCCTGGCTTTATTTTACTTGACTGAGAAGCAATGTAACCAGCTGCTTCAGACTCCTACTGCTTTGTCCTCTACACTCTTAGCTTCATCTGCTCATACGAAATCCGCCAGGCTCCACATAGATTCCCCTCCTGGTATAGTGGCCTGGAAATTCTCCTGATGCAATAAGCTGGGGAAGCTGCAGCCTAACCGTGTTTCCTGCCCTACTCAGGGATCATGGATTTTGCTGTCTCTGCTGTCCTGTGGCTTCAAACTTGTGTTACATTTTGTCAGTTTCTTGTTGCTTCATCTGGCCCCATTTCACTCTCATTACAAGTAATGCATTGGCTTTACAATCTAGTTCTTACTAAAGCCGTATAAGAATTTACCTTGTAAGATGTAGAAATATAGGAATGTATGACGCAGACATACAGGAATATTTCTGCATTCCTATATTACTTCCTTTGGATTTTGAAAAGGTGTATCATTAACTTCTCTAGCACTAGAAAGATATTTTGAATATACAAACCAGAAGTCAGTTACTTTTCCAAATTATTTTTCAGTCCCTTGTATGACTACACTGTGACGCTACTTATTTCCTTCCCCGACTTGCTAACATATTGTGTTTTAAGATTACCGAATCTGCTAATGGACCTCTAAAATAGGCGACAGATAGTATATTTTCCTTAAAAGCATAAAATAGAAAACAAGCAAACCTATGAAAATGGCTTTTATGGTTAAAAAAAAACAAAATGTAATATAAAGATTTTCTATAATGCATACTCAAGCAGAAATAACATTAAAGTCATTAATGAAATAAACATGTGTAATACATATATTAGTCATTTTCCAAGAATGACTAAAGATAAAACAGACTCAGGTTCTGCCTTCCATAAACTAAAAGAATATTTTGAGGAGGTTATAATTGCATCTACTTTTAAGAATTTACAATTGATATTTTTCTATTGAGGACATGTTTGGTGATTTCACAAAATGCAAATTTGTTGATGATTCAACATGTGTTTTATTTCCAAAAATAATAACATCTTAAGTTTATATCTAAATGCCATAAAACTCCTATTGCCCAATTCTGCATTTTATAGTCAGCCCTATACACACAACGTGGAGGTGTATTTCTGTAACCAATATAAAAAGCACTCTGACAAGAAAATCTTCAAACAGATTTTACGGACACTCATATTAACCTCATCTAGAAGAGGTAAATATGTGTACATACTTACATTTTCCATCTCTATCACCTCACTGTTTCTGCAATCAGAGTGACTGCTATTTTAAGTCACTTTGTGGGTACATATAAGGGAAGACAGTGATCTCCGTGCAGCAGCCCTGACTCCCAAGCCCTGTTCTCCATCTCACCACCTTTAAGTCCGCTCTTTTTCCTTGCTTTCATGTTTCTAAAAATGTAAGCGTTGCTCTTTAGCCTCAGGCATAGATGAGATGAGTAATTTAGCTGAGCACCTTTATCCTGGTCACCTTCTTTTCTACCCACACACATTATTTTTTTCAGTTAAGTTACAATTCTTAGTTACATCTACGGTATTTGTTTATATATTTGGCTGCAATATTGTTGACTGCTGAGAAAAAGGATTTACCGTAACATTTCTTTGTTACTTTTTAAAAATAGTTCCACTCACTTTCTTAGATTTACATGAGATGTAGTTAATATTTTCAAGTATTTCCACATTTTGCTTCTCAAATCTCCAAGTTCATTTAGCAATGTATCAGTTTTTAACTCCTTTCCACAGACCTACCGTCAACAGCCTTTCACTTCTTTGTTCTAATCTACAGAGATTGCTGGTTGGGCCTTCAGCATTCCTGTCCTCTCCTTACACTAAACCAGAGAGTTCTGAAAGGATTTGGCCAGGAATCGTTTGAATCGATATTTTTGCCTGCCAAGACTGCTGACCATATTCCAAAAGTATATATACCTTCTGTGGTGGTCCAGTAACATAAAGAACATTAACGATGGTGAGGATCAGAGGTAAGGACAGTGTGGGTGGGAGTTCAGAGGGCTTGGAGAGAAAAGAGAAATAGGGGCCGGGGCCATTGCTAAGACAAGCTGGAGACCTAGAACAGGGTAGGCTCCTTGGAGGGTACAGGGTAACTCTAGCTGAGACTCCTCGTAGAGAGGTTCATGGAGACTGAAGAAGCCACCTTCTAGCCAGACAGAACTTCTGATGAAGGTAGGGAAACACCAAACTACCCACAAAACCTTAACACAAAATTTTCTTGGCCTACAAGAAATATATTTTCTTGGCAAATATAAAGTTAGAGCAGATATTGAGGGAATGTCCAACCAATGCCTGGCCGACCCTCAGACCCATCCTATGGGAAAGAGTCAACCCCTGACACCATTAACAATACTTTGCTATGCTTGCAGATGGGAGCCTAACATAGTTGCCCTCTAAGAGGCTCCACCCAGTAGGGGATACAAAGAGGTGCTGAGACTCATAGCCAAACATTAGGCAGTGCTTCCGGGAGCCTTGTGGAAAAGTGTGGGGAAGAATTGACGGAACTTGAGTGGACAAGAACTCCACAAGAAGAACAACAGAGTCAACTAACTTGGACCCAGGGGGGCTTACAGATAGTGAAGCAACAACCAAAGAGCATGCATGGACCGTACCTGCAGCTTCACATATGTAGCTGGTAAGCAGCTTAGTCCTCATTCCGGCTCCCTAGTAGGAGCAGGGGCTGACTCCAACATGGACTCTGTTGCCTGCTTTTTATCACTTCCTTCTGGTGGAGCTGCTTTGCCTGGCCTCAGTGGAAGAGGATGCCCTCAGTACTGATGTGACTTGAGGCACCCTGGTTGGTGGGGCGGTGCTCCCCTTTTCTGAGGAGTAGGAGGGTATTGGAAGGACCCTGCTGTTTGAGGTTGCAGTCCACAGATAGCCACTCTGAGCTCACTGGCATTAAGGTGCAGGACTCCCTCTCCCCAGCAGGACCTCTTGCTCTCTGCCTGACTTCCCCTGGAGAGTGTCTCTAGACATAGATGAGCCTAACCACATTTGATATATGGTCTTTCACACAGCTCCCTGCTAGCTCTCCCCTCCCTGTACCTATAGGATAATTAGTTACTTTGTTTCCGTTCCTATGATAGGATTGTGCTGTTTAATGCAAACCAAGCATCCTTTTCGCGCCTAATTTTAACCAATTATGTACACCTATCCTTGAAGTCCCTTACCCACCCACTCCACAAGCAGTATATAGGCTTTGTTCTCTGGAATTAAAGTCGTACTCTCTCCCGGAAGTGGTTCCTGATCTCAGTCAGAGCTCGCCAGCCTTCCAAGCTCTGTGCCTCATCTTCTGCACATCCTGGCTTCGTGGTCTGATAGGAAACAGCCTCGCAGGCAGGAGGGAAACTACAGAGGAGGGAGGATAAGGGGAGAGACAGGGAGAGTAGGGCTGGGAGGCCTGGAGAGAGGGGGCTACAATCAGAATGTAAAATGAATAAATAAAAAATAAACAAGTAAAATAAAAATTATAATAATAAATCCAAAAAAAAGAACATTTGTCACTGTAGAATGAGGTGAAGCCATCTGGATGAATGGTCTTTATTGACTTTAATTCATGCCATAAACAGTGCCAAGCAGTTGGCATACATTACATCTGCTGTCCTCACTATACCTTATTAAAGTTGGAACATATTGTTACTATCTGTACTTACAAATGATGAGACAGAGATACAGAAATGGTGAGCAATTTCCCCAGGGTTCTACAGATAGAGATTAACCAAGCCTAGATTCAATTCCAGAATGACTCCTACCCCTAAGATATATTCATCACAACCTCATGCATTAACTTCCCATTGCAAGGACTATGGTTCAATTCCATTTTCTGGGAAGAACATCAGCATCTGAGACTGAAAAAGAAATGGAAGTCTTTTGCTATTTGCAGAAACAATTTCGTACCAGCCCTAGCACTTCCTAGTCAGGCAATCATATTACATGTAATATGATAATTATGGTGAGCCAGTGGTTATTGAACCTACCAAGGCATGTTGTATTAGTTAATTTTCTCATTGCTGTTACAAAAAAAAAAAAAAAGGAATTCCTACAAAAGCAGCTTAAGGGAGGAAGGATTTGTTCTGGCTCATCATTTGAAGATATAACACCTACCATGTCAGGAAATGCAAGATGACAGGACCATGGGGTCACTGGTCATTCAGTGTCCAGTCAGAAAGCAAAGAGATGCTAACCTTTCTGTCTTCCTTCCCTGTTAATTGTGTCTGAGACCCCCAAACCAAGGTGTAGTGTCACCGATATTCAGGGTTTATCTCCATCCTTACTTAAGCCTCTCTAACAACTCCCTCTAGGACTTACAACCAAAGCTATGTCTCAAAGTTAGTTCCAAATCTAGTCACAGGGACAGTGAAGGTTAACAACTACAGCGTGTTTTATGTAATTTTATTCTATGGGAACCTTTGGAGTTACAGGTTATTATTGTCTCTGCTCTTGGTAGCGTTACTAGTCTTATTTTACAATGAGATGTACACCACAGGATTTTGTTTCTCTCACCTTCACATGAGTTGAACTAATTACAACTAAATGCTTTTTTTTTCTAAAACTGAATTACTTTGAAAATACAATGTAAAATATATAGGCATATATTATATCCAAACATCACAGACAAAAAAATAAATACTATTTTCACAAATTTTAACCTAGAAGGAAATTTTCATTTCTCAGATTAAGAGACTACTTGAGTTCAAATATATATATATATATATATATATATATATTCACATATATATAGTCACACACACATATAGATATATAGATATATAGATATAGATATACCAGCTGGATTAGCATCACATAGCTAGCACCCAATGTAGTGATTCTTATTTTAATGTTTTTCCTTATATTTGGAGCTATTTCACAAACCAGGGTTATAGCTCCTAGAGCTACTAGGGGGAGAAGACAAAATAGAGAAAGAATAAGCACTGAAGAAATCTGGCCCACCATCCATCCATTCATCCATCTGTTCATCCAGTTCATTAAAAGGTGTCAGAAATGTAAGAATGAAAAAAATGAATGCAAAAAAAAAAAAAAGCAAAGGTATTCCACTCTTAGAAGTTCACAATGTAAAAATAGATTAAGAAGAAAACAAGCAACAGGACAGGAGCATACCAAAGAGGGTCTCTGAAAGAATCAATATAGCAATGTATCAAAGCAGATATTAAGACTCACAACCAAGCCTTCGGCAGAGGGTGGGGAATAATAATAAAAATAGGGGAAGTTAGTAAGACTTGGGGAGAACAAGAGCTCCACAAAGACCAAATTGAGCAGGGCACAGGGGTCTTTTACGAGACAGTTTCTCCAACCAAGGACCATGTATGGATATGGCCTAGAACCCCCGCTCAGATGTGGCCCATG
>CM053763.1:37640742-37651288 GCA_028658305.1 Pachyuromys duprasi
TATTAAGACTCACAACCAAGCCTTCGGCAGAGGGTGGGGAATAATAATAAAAATAGGGGAAGTTAGTAAGACTTGGGGAGAACAAGAGCTCCACAAAGACCAAATTGAGCAGGGCACAGGGGTCTTTTACGAGACAGTTTCTCCAACCAAGGACCATGTATGGATATGGCCTAGAACCCCCGCTCAGATGTGGCCCATGGTAGCTTGGTATCCAACTGAAGACCCTAGCAAGGGGAACAGGCACTGTTTCTGTCATGAACTCGATGGCTGGCTCTTTGACCCTCCCCTATACACACCAGGGAGTAACAGCCTGGCTAGATCCCAGGGGAGGACATTGCAGCCAGCCCTGAGGAGATAAGATAAACTGGGGTCAGAGGAAGAGGAGGGGGCGGGGAGGAAATGAGGGAGGGATGGGGAAAGTGGGAGGGAATGAAGGAGGGGGCTACACCTGGGATGCAAAGAACCTAACCTCTGTTTGATATAAAAATAAATAAATTACATTTAAAAAAGAAGAAGAATCTACTTATTAAGAATTTATAATAAGAGCAACACTTTGAAGTCATAGCTTTTTTTCCATAATTGGACATCTTATAGTTCAAACTCCCATAATGAAACTCTTAACAGACCTACATTCTAGTCTTCCCATCTCAGTAAATGGCACTACCATACTTGTGAAAATATCAGCAAGCAACCTTAACTTTTTTCAAGCTATGTCTAAGCTATTAAACAAATCCTTTGAATTCTACCTTAGAGCATCATCGCACATCTGTGTCTCCCATTCTACGACATGACCTAAGCCACCATACTTTCGTATCCAGGATATTAATTCTAACTTGCTGCAAAGTTCCTCTTCTTCCACACTGCACCTGAAACCCTGCCATACATTTTCTACCTCCCAACGAGATTGAAAAGGTAGCCTGATACTGACACAGAATCACCAAAGCAATGATGATTTACAAAGTGGGAGAATGAGGTATTAGGAAGAACTGAGAAAAGGATCATTTAAATCGGGACCTGAAGATTAAAAAGAAATTAGCAGCAGCATCCAGGCAAAGAGGAGGTAAGAGGGGCATGGAAATAAAGAAAAAGCTTCCAATAGACATAGCAACCTGAAGGCTGCTGCTTTATCAAACCTGCTTCACTCTTTCATACCTCTTCCATCCCCCATGCACAGCCCGTCTTTGTCTCCAGAGAGGCACATTGACTGAAATGATCACAACGCTCCCACGTGAAGAGCTTCTGTAACTTTCTCTCTGAAAGAGCGCTCCAGGCATTCGCCGCCTTCACCACGCTCTACCTTTCTGTCCAGTACCGATCTCCATATACAGTACAGAGATTTACTTTGTTGTCATTTATTTATTTCCTCTCCCCTGGACTCTAAGTATACTGAAAAGCTAGAGCAGAATCTTGGGTTATAAATGTGCTACGTTATTAATTCTGAGAGTCCCTTTTTTTTTTCTTTCTTCTTTTTTCTTTTTTTCTAGTGTGCATCCCAACCGGTCCCAATGTCAGCTCACAATAAGGACCCAGATTATTTAAGGTCAGTCTGTGTTCTGCTAATAGACAAAAGTCAGGAGCACATCAAGAGCATAAATTAAAGTCTTTGTGCTAATCTTTTGCCAAAAATCTAAAGTGAAGCGTGAGACTATATTACATATCTCTTTATGCTATCTTTATGTTTTTATTGTTTGCTTTTTCTTACATAAAACAATGTAACCCAAACACACAACTTGTAATATTTACATAATTTGATCAAATAATCATTGATGATTTGTCTATATATATATTCATCTATGTTTTAATGTCAGCTTTATCTAAACTATCCCAAAATATTTAACTAAAAATAAAAGTGCTTTAAATTATATAGGTTTGGAATAGTGTGTTTCTTTCCTTTTGGGATCATCTAAGTATTAAATGTTATGTAAACAATACAATCCAGGTTCTGGGTCCACACACACACACACTTCCTTTGATTTCTCTTCTTTTGTTTTTCTTAGACATATTTGTGTCATAATGGCAAATGCCCAAGGTATACAAGTATAAATAAGCCCAATGTGGTGGGTCAATGGCCTATGTTGTACTGTTTATTCTTCCAGAAATTGTGAGCAAATGCTTAGTTTTGTCATCAAGAAAAGTCTGAAATGCTACCTAACATAATTCTGCATCTAGAGAAGACTCCTAAAGCAGATTTGAAAACATCTCAAATATTTGAGAGGATTACTCTTTGCAAGATATCATTATTACAAGACATTTTTCCTTTGGCTCACACAGATAAATAGGATTTTCTTCTCAAATTTCTCAGAAACCGACAATAACATCTCTCTCCATTTTAGACACTCTGCTTTTATATGAGAGATTATGAAACGCTTTAGTTCCAGAGCCCTCTATCCCATTAGCTACCAAGCAACTCAGTACAAAGTAGCTTAATGCATCCCTGTTTCTGGCGAGGATTACTGGTGAAGCAGATTGTTCTACACAGTCTGCAATTTTTTATACCCAAAGATTTCCAACCTGGTGGTAAATAGCTTCACTGTGCCACTTTACAGCAATCACTTCGTCAAAAACAAAATGTTTCCAAAGGTCCTTTTAAGGCCTGAAAAGATGCTAGGACCTTTTTCATCATGGGATTAAAAAAAACATATTATTTTCATAATAATTGTCTTTGAGGCACCAGTATTTGTTCAGAATGCAAAATGACCTCTGCATATACCCAGCAATAACTAAACAAATACATAACCAGTAGAGAACCTCCATCTATCAAGTGCTGACTTGATCTATAAAATAACACTCATATTGATTTTATGTGTTTCCAATGATTTGATTGATGCTGTTTTCATGAAACTTAATAAGTTTTGGCATCATGCATCACAATGTGTTGTTAACATTTGGTCAAAATTAGAAATGAATTATCTCTTGTGTTTGTTTATTCCATGGCTTAGTCCTGTGTATACCCCAGGTTAATTTTCAAGGTCAGTGAACTGAGGCATACTCACAGAGCTCACAGAGAGTTTTAAAACAGCCCCTCTCTCCATTCCCTCCGTCTTCCTCTTGGTGTTAAGATATTGATAGCTTTTAGCTTTTCTCTCTGTGTCTTTTGGAGGTGACCAGAATGTATGCTTGGAATTGAACAGCAGACTGAAGAAGCAAGACATTAATGATGTGAAGGTCTATTTGCAATCAGTTTGGCTTTTTAAATAAGGAAATATTTTTCTACTATACAGGTAATAGAAGCTCTTTGTAATACATTATTTAAAGTCACAAAGTCTCATAAAATAAATTAGGAAATGCCACTAGCCACAGGTAGTCATAAACAAAATAAACTAATCTGGTTTTCAGATCTTTACCGTTCTCTTTATGGATGCTCACAACTTGTTACCAACACCTATTGTAAATCTTCCCACACAACATTTGATGTTGACCTTGGGTGACGAAGAGAAAGAATAATAGATTATCCTCAGATGTTAAATTTCATGAAATAAGTTCTTACTTTTGAATGCATATGTTAAATGATAAACTATGGGATCTACAAAAGAACAACAGACCACCCAGGAGGATAACAACAGACTTAGGTTAAAAATTAGATATAGTGGAATATGCCTATAATCCCAGTACTTAAGAGATACACACAGGAAGAACAGGAAGGAGTTCAAGGCCAGCCTCAACTACATATCAAGTCTGAGGCCAGCCTGGGCTATATAAGACTCCATCCCAACAAAAAAGAACAAAAAGTTGAGCAGGCAACAATCCGATACATGCAAAGATAAAAAAATAAAAGGAGGGGTGGATAGAAATTATAATCTCAAACATGAATAAATGTATAGATGGCGTAGATTAAGATTTATGTAGATGATATAGCAGAAATAGATACATATGCTATAGATATATATGGATATAGATTTAGATTACGATTATATAGACATAAAGATGAAATAGATATATTTTAAAACAATAAATAAGCTCCAGCTGCAAAGCAGAGGTAGTGAAAGTCATGTGTATGGTGTCTAAAACTACATAAACCTTGAATCCTGACTTTAGTTAACCCCTTCACAACCATTTGACTAAAAGCAAGTTACTTTATTTCTCTTTACCTCTGTGTACAGTAAGTGTACATGTACTAAGGAGATTTTAAAGAAGGAAAAAACATAAAAGGCACTAGTGGCATTGCCCTCAGCGAGTAAGCACTCAGTAAGATCTAGCTGCTGGCCACAGCCATGGCACCATGTTCAGCAGACTCCAAGATCAATACTTATATACAAGACTTCAGTTATTCCTACACTTGCCCAGCAAACAAGGTTAAATGAGAATGGAAAGAGGATACTTTATCATCTCTAAGAAGGAACTACAAATGAAAAGATCCATCATCTTGCCTAAAGTCATAGGGTTTACTGAGTAATGATCCCATTTTTCATCCAGAACTGCAAACGACCATGTTTTAAAAGTATGATTTTGAGCACTTTCCACAGCATAATCAAAATCAAAATAGAACGGAGACCAAAAATTCTGTAAGTTAGTCAAAGTCCCAGTAGATCCCTGATCATGATTCTTTGATGAGTTGTGATTTACACGAAAAAGTTACTGTCATTTTACCAGGGAGTTCAATTTAAACTCAGACACTTGTAGCCAAAGCATTGTACAAAGTAGGAGCCCAGAAAAATACCGAAAGATAATCCTGTGGCAGATAAGAAAATTGCTTCAGTGAGAGACCAAATGTTAGGACACAGTTTGGGGACAGGGCTGTAGCAAAATGCTCATCTCCTTTCCTGCCTGGAGGTGTCTGCTCACGTGAGATTGATTTTTTTTATCTTACGCTTGATGGATTGATACATAGATTTAATTGTGTTATGTGTAATCCCATCAATACTGCTTTAGCTATTTTACATTCAGCCTGGGTACCAGATTGAATTAAATGGTTTTTTTAAAGCCTATAAAGCAGGAAAATATCTTTCCCTGGTTGATATTTTTTAACGTGCTGGTTACTAAGAGTCTGTAAGCTGAAGCGGGTTGTAAAGTTCATTTGCCAGCAAGTAAGCCGATTTGACTTTTATGGCTATTAATTTTTTATGGTGCACAAGGCAAAATTATTGGTGCTGTTCCTAACTTAGACACCTCGATAGCTACTGGGAATAAAAGCACCTGCATTTAGGAAACCATTGTACTTACCATATCCAAAAGGACAAAAGCTTATACACAATCTGTCTCTAAGACCTGGTAATAATATCCAGCCATACGTATTGATACCTAGGAAGAGCCACGTAGAGAAAAATATGCTGCTATTGTTTTAACACCAGGTTCATGTACTGTTGAATGGAAGGAACTTGATAATATAAATAAAGTCATTTTCACAGTTGAGGTAATCCCAAAATCTAAGTCATTCTCTTTTGTGTACCTACTATGTGCTGTGTGTGTGTGTGTGTGTAAACTCTATAGCAATGAGAAAAAAGATAAAATCAGACTAAGGACCTTCTTTCACAGATCTCAGTGGGTGGAGCAATTTTAGGCAAAAAGTACTAAGACAGCAATAAAGATAAGACAAAGCATAGACTTCAGTTTTAGATAGGGCAGTCTTGGATGACATCTCTAATATGAGGTGACAAGCTAGCAATTGTACCTTCCTCCTTATTTGGGTCGAATGAGATGTTTAAGGCCTAAGGACTTATGTGTGTTGCTCTGTGTGGGAATCCTGCTGCCTCACTCAGCGAGTGGACTGTCACTTATTTTACACAGCATAGCATCCAATAGCTCCTTATTGACTGTTTCGAACTTTGCAGGTACCGTTTCAGGGCTGGGAGCATACCAGCTCATATTGATGATGCATCTGGTGAGTGAAACCTTTATATAGCTTAATAGACTGCTGGGCTGAAATCACTATCTCCATTTCTTCAATAAGAAGTGACAACAAATGAGTTATTAAATGTCCTGATTCACATCTCGGTTCAGAGCCAGAGATAGGACGAAGACTGTGTTTTGTGCCCACCTCACTTGAGTTTTCCTAATTCATATAATCTTAAAGGAAATTCCTTATCTTTTTGAAGACAAAACAGATCCTCTATGTACCAAGATAAACATAGGCTATCTCATTACTAAATGGATCTCAAAAAGCAGTATAACTTGACCCCCTGCATTCAGACAAATAAATTAGTATTAGCCACACGTATAAATGACACTCTCACCAACAGAGTTCAATCAGCCTAGGAAACAGGCTGGTAACTTTATAGTGTGAACCAGATGTCTGAATAGATGCTCCCTGTAATCAGAGACTGTCAGCAGGGCTGGAAAGACTGGCAAGACCCTGCATGGCATCATTTATGTTCACCTCTCCATGAGACCATCTGCTCTGTTGACTCACCTCCTTCCTCACGCCCTCTCTGGCCCCATGCAGGCACATTTCCACTGTCACATACAGAAAGCCTATAGCAGTCCTCTTCTGCTACCCACCTTCTCACAGTAAGCCTCCTGGCATACCTGCTGCCTGCCAAAATGGTTGTCCAGTTTTTACAAACTAGGTCAAAATCCCAGCAGCCTGTTTCATGAGATATTTTTTTTTTCTCAGATAAGTTCTTACAATATAGCAGAAGCTCTTCTTAGGCTCATAATCCTTCTGCATCAGCCTCCAAAATACTTGGATTGCAGTTCACACCACCAGGTAGGGTCTTAACATAGGAGAGAGGCTCAGGCTAGATTGACCTTCTTTGTTCACAAATAAAACCAGAAGGCGTGCTTAACTTACATCTAATGAATCTTAAAGTTAAACAAGAGTCTGGACTTCATCTTCTCCACAAGTTTCCTTTATAATATATCATGTCACTTTTAATCTTAACATTTGTTAAGAACTGCAAGTAAAGGCCCTTCCCAACAGGATGATAGCCTCAGTTTTCAGCCTCCCAGACCTACCTGGAAGGAGAGAACTAACTTCCACAAGCTGTCTGCTGAAAGCACATATGCACACAAATAAATAAAGTAACACATCTTAACACGGGAAAAGAAATTATCTCCAAGATACAGGATAATAGAAGATTATATACTTCTATTACCACAGTGGGAATAGGCGTTTGTCTTTTGATTCAGAATCACACAATAGCCGTCTAGTCTACACTTCTATGGAATAAGATAGTCCTTGTCATTCTCTTCATGGTGTTGAGTTTCATCTCCCAGCAACTGAATCTGATTGATGGGCTAAGAGGAATTTCCTGAGCCTCTGTCATTGTAGGATGTAGAATGATATGGCTGAAGTGTGACTCAGATCAGGAATGAACTGAAAGAGATCAGGATTATTTTCTATATATCATCAGATACATTTCAAAAAATAACAAGTGATCATTTCAAAGTGCCCTAAAATCAATTTGCCTTTGACCTGATTAGCATAATTAACATAATTTTCATTTTAAAAATGACAAAACGGTGACACAAAGTAAAGAAGATCACATAACTACATAGTAGAGAAATTGGAAATTAGACTCAAGCTATTCTCATCCTAATATGTAT
This sequence comes from Pachyuromys duprasi, assembly GCA_028658305.1. Classification (NCBI taxonomy): domain Eukaryota; kingdom Metazoa; phylum Chordata; class Mammalia; order Rodentia; family Muridae; genus Pachyuromys; species Pachyuromys duprasi. The sequence goes on from CM053763.1 coordinate 37,648,225, forward strand.
TTGTGCATGCTTTTTGTCCAATATAGGGGGAAGATTATAGTTTTTTTTTAATTACCAGATTCACTGAGCACTGAGGATAGAACAAGGTAGACCTTACCAACCTAGCCCGCACAATACCTCTATGGGTTAAATGTTATTGTTATTGTCTTCATTATATTGCAAAGGATTGGAACAGAGACCATCTCATCCTCTTAGCCACTGTTGGTAAGCACAAACTCCCATCCTAACCCTAATCAGTCTGATAAACACCATTGTTCTTTCTAAAATACAAATCCAACCACATCTTCCTTTATCATAACCACACCTTGGCCCTCGCCATGCCTCCTGCCTGAGTCTCTTCCTTCAGCTTCAGGCAGAATTTTGGCCTCCTGGTATCTCCATCCATCATTCTATTACCTTAACATGGCAAAAAGAGATCTTTCTAAATAGTAGCTGTCATATATGGAGATCATCACCCTGAATTTTTTTTCCTTGACCCCAGGATGATCAAGAGAGCTTTATAAGCAAAAGACATGAGGAGTCAGAAAGGTTATGACAGAGATGAACACAGCGAGCTCTGTGTGAGAAAAAGTTTAGGCAGGGCTACTAGCTTGATGACGAAGGAAGTGTATACATTTTATTATCTCATGCCCCTTGAGTGTGCATCATTAAACAGGACACCCTTACCCTCAAGTTAAATTGTGGAAGAGGAGGAATAACAATGCAAGAGCCAGACTGTGGGGAGGAAGGCAGTGAAATGCTGTCTTATGATCATGGCAAGGTTGTGGCACTTATGAATACATAATAGCTACATAGTTGCCTACAAAAGGCTTGCACAAGACTGAACCTAGAAATCTTCTGTCACAAATAAGGAGGAACTAGGGGGGCTCTGTCCCACCAAGGGGAGTTAAGGATAGTCAGGAGAGAAGTCATTTTTTCCAGTGCTTGTAGCCACTGGTGAGTTAGTCCTGCTCCAGTGGTTAGCTCCACACCCAAAACTTCATGAGTGACACTGGTTAAACCCAGTGGGTCACAGAACAATAAATAAATAAATAAATAAATAAATAAATAAATAAATAAATAAATAAGAACAAAATCAGACAGACAATAAGGAGGGGACTTACTTACGGGGGGGGGGGGGGGCCAGAGTGTGTTATATCCATGTGTAAACATGTTGAATAATTTTTTTAAAAAATAGTGAAAAATTAAAAATAACAAAAATCTGTCAGCAACTAGTGAATTGTAGAGAAGATCCTGAGCCTCACATGGGGGCAGGCACATGGAAGTCAGTCTGGTAAGAGCCAGAAAGAAAGATCTCACCCCACGCACTGAACTCCAGAATCACCGGTCTGATGAATGGCCGCTGATTTTAAACTACTAAGTTTGCTGTTTGTTGCATGAGCAACAGAAAACTAAGACAGTCTCTTCCAGTAAGCTTTCCTCCCCTTCCAAGACCTCCTGAAATGCAAAGGCGGGTGTCTCAGCTTCAAGAAGAAATTAAAATTTTAGGCAGATATGTGTAGTTTTCCTGAAGTCTCTCCTTCTACCCTCTAGTTAAATAAAAACTTTATGTAGTAAGTCCGTGATCATAAAGGAAAACTGTTCCTTGAAAGACAAACTAAGGGGGGGAGAGCCCATCCCATGAGGAAGCATATTTTCATATGCAAATTAAGCACCGCCTGAGACAAAGAGTCTTAAAACAAAGAAGATCCAATATGGTCCAAATGCTGCTCTTCGCCTGTGTGTCTTTCCTGTGAAAACAAACCCTGGGTCTGTACATGTCGTTTACTCGTGCGATACAAGCTGTTAGAAAAACAAAAGCAATTCAGCAATCCCAAATCCCGTAAGTCCCGCCACAGCCTCTTGAAATATGTCCAGCTTGGAGCCTTAGATCACATGGGCACTCCTGCCTGCCTGGGCTCCGCACAGATCTCTCGTTGGCTGGCAGCCAGGAGCTGTGGAGGACACAGTCTGCACCACTGGAGCTGGCCATTGCCAGGTGGCCACAGTCTCTCTTTAGGGGGAGAAAGAGGTCTTCACAAAAGGAGGTTTTGCTTCCTTCCCTTCTCTCCTGTCGGTTCCCAACAAAACAGAACCGCTGCTGTACGCCCCTCTCTCATCTCCACAGCCGATTACTGTGTTCTGGGAGCTGAGGCAAAGAAGCACTCTTGTGAGTTGTGTTAGCTACAAGGCAAAGGCCAAAGCAGAAAAACTAATCTACAGAGGACAAGTCTCGTCCTCGTGAGAGGAACGATCGCTTAGAGAGATAGTCAGTCGTTATCATGGAGCCAAAGACTATCTAATTCTCACGGCCCACTAGGAAGTGGATCATGTTGTGGGTATGGCTCCTTTGCCATTTTAAGGCATAGTAGCTAGGTTTCTTCAACAGGGAAAATGTCAGCCAAACCACTTCTGACTGGATCCTGGATGAATGAGCAATTTGAAGAATCTACCTCTGTCAACTCATTCAATAAGCCTGTTTCTCTCATGGTCATAACCATAAAAATATGCCCATTGGGGAGGCTATATAGAATTTTTCACTCAAAAGCACAAATCCCTGCCAGAATTATAAACATGAAGTCCTGGTTTCAATTATTGGTACAGATCCTTTTCTGAGTGGCAGGACCTGCCACATCCTCTCTATGGTGAAGCCACATTTACTGCCACTTTCATGAGAATATATGTTTCTCCTAAATAAAAGGCCAGATGATTGCAGCTGAGATGTCAGAGACTCCATCAAAGACCAGATGCTGAAGGCAACTCTGGACCACCTAAGCCTGCTGTCAGCAGGTGTGCTGGCCCAGAACACTTCCAAGAAAAGCCAAGGCTGGTGCGTGTGAGGTGGTCCCTCTGTGAAAGTGACTGCCAATGAAAATCTTCACAGACTAAGAAGCTGCCACTCAATGTAGCGATGTATCAGAGCAGATATTAAGACTCGCGATCAAGCCTTTGGCAGAGGGTGAGAAGTGATGATAGAAATGGGGGAGGTTGGTGAGACTTGGGGAGAACAGGAGCTCCACAAAGACCAAACTGAGCAGGGCACAGGGGTCTTGTATGAGACGGTTTCTACAACCAAGGGAGGGAA
>CM053763.1:37651388-37761775 GCA_028658305.1 Pachyuromys duprasi
GCTAGATCCCAGGGGAGGACATAGCAGCCAGCCCTGAGGAGAGAGGATGAGCTGGGGTTGGATGGAAGGGGAGGAGGTCCTCCCCTGTTGGTGGACTTGGAGGGGTCGGGGAGGAGAAAGATAAGGGAAGGAGGGGGAGGGTGGGAGGGAATGAAGGAGGGGGCTATGCCTGGGATGCAAAGTACGTAACCTGTGATTGATATAAAAATAAATAAATTTATAAAAAAAAAAAAGAAGCTGCCACTCAAAAAATGGCCTTTCCTTCTCCTACCCAACGGAAGTTGTTTCTCTAGTCACTAATGAAAGAGGTGTGGTTCTGAGGTCTGATTTCGCTGGATTTCAATTAGTAGAAAATGTCTGTGCAACCTCATTTGGGAAATTACTGTGGAGAAATTCCTGATGAGCTATCACCACAGTAGTTCAGAACCGTATTAGATAGAGAAGAGGAATTAAAAGCTGAGATTGCCCACATCACCCAGGGAGAATAGCATTTTTTTCCTATGTCTTCCTTACCTTCCCTGCAACACTGGCTTTGTCTCTAGAACATCAGCACCTTATTTACATAATCTTTGTGATGGAAGAGCAAGGGAGGGACAGGCTTAGCTCTCCTGAAGCAGCCCCTTGCTGATGGAACACTGCAAGTCCTCCTTCAGGCTGCTGCATTCCAGAGCTTACCCTCCTCTCCAGAAGCAGCCCCAGGCTGTGTGTGGCTTCTGGTGGAGATTCACTGGGGTTCTCACACCCATGCTAAAAAGATTCATGGGCTTGTAAATAGCTTTTCTATATCCTTAACAGCCCCCAACATTGCTTTCTGTCACACTTGGCATTTGGGCCAAAAGCTCATAGGTCTCCAACAAACACACGGACAATTAGAAAGAGACGTTCTGGGCCATAATCAAGAATGTGAGGAAAACTGACAAGACTCTAAACCTAGGTACAGTCTCCATTTAACTCAGGCCCTCAGTTATTTGTCTAAACATGGAATATCAGTTACCTGCCTACTGTCTAACATCTCCTCATCTCCTTACCCATGCTATCACTTACTATCAATCAATATATAAGAAAGAGCTGAGAAATTTTGAACTACAAGGAAATAAAACTTACTGACACTCCCTCAACTATATTTACTCTTTCAAACCCAACTTTGGTTTTCATTTTAAGACTTAAAATGTATCAAGTAATTACTATTTGCTGGGACACAGGTTTATTGAAATGCTTCTACAAATTGAATTTGGCTATCTTTAAAAAAGAAACATAACCAACCCTCTGGCAGAGTGCAGGGAATCATATGAAAGAAGGGGGAGTTAGTATGACCTGGAGAGGACAGGAGCTCCGCAAGAACCAAATATATCAGGGCACAGGGGTCTTTTATGAGACTGTCTCTCCAACCAAGGATCATGTATAGATATAACCTAGAACTCCTGCTTGTATGTAGCAAATGGTAGCTCAATACCCAAGTGGGTACCCTGGTAAGGGGAACAGGGACTATTTCTGACATGAACTCAATGGCTGGCTCTTCGACCTCCGCCTCCCCCCCTACACACACACGAGGGAGGAGCAGCCTTGCTAGGCCACAGAAGAGGACATTGCAACCATTCCTGAAGAGACATGATAAGCTAGAGTTAGATGGAAGGGGAGGAGGTCCTCCCCTATCAGTGGACCTGGAAAGGGGCAGGGAGGAGATGAGGGAGGGAAGGGTGGGATAGGGAGGGAATGGGGGAAGGGGCTACAAATGGGATACAAAGTATATAACCTGTGATTAGTATAAAATAAAAATGTTAAAATAAAAAAAAGGAAAGTCCAGAGTGGTATTTATTGGACTCCCTAATGATATTCAGACTATTCTGAGAAAGAAAAAAAAAACTTTTAAGAATTTTCTAGTAGGAACATTTGACCCTTGAATTCACCATTCCCCTTCCTTTTCCTCTTCTCTGGACGGTGGTTAGAAGTACTCAGAATGGTCCAGGGTTTGACAGGGCCTAAGGTGGTTCCATGTGTGCCAAGTGTGTTAGTGGCAGGATCAAGCTGGTTTTCCTTACTGAGGTGCAGAAAATCGTAGTGAAAGTGTTGAAGGCACAAGCACAGAGTAAGAAAGCAAAATAAATATAGAGCTTTTTAAGTAATAAAAGTCAAGACTTGGTCAAAACATAGTAATTTTCTAGTAGGGTAGGAATGAGTGGAAGGAACCTGGCTTCAGGATGCAGGTGACGCCAGATGTCTGACTGGCAACAGGGCACAATGTTAGAGAGTTCAAACTATGCCTGTTGTAAGACAACAGCTGTAAGAGGCAGCAAAAGGCTCTCTACCACTGCTCTGGAAGATTGTAGCTCTGTGTGGACAGTGAATCAGATGTGGTATAGTCACAGGAAGTCCTAAGATAGAAGAGTCTGCCAGTATTGGTATTTATATCCACTTATCCATTAATCACATCAATTGCCTGTTATTATCAATAATGAACACCATCATTGTTTATGATTCATGCAGCATATTTATTTTGTATATGAGGATACTCCAACACACGTTGATTTGTCTAATTATGTAATTAATGCATGCTAGAATTGGAATTAAGGTCCAGATCAGTCTCCCTATAATAGCAATGTCTATGTACATTGTAATGCTTCCCTAGAGCTTTGTGGTATGGAAACCTCTATGCTCAGTACCTGGTATAATCACCACTTTCAGTAGAAGTCTGGGGTTCATGTGGGGCCTGGACTTCAAGGAAGAAAGTAAGAACAGATCCAGCTCTGGCATTGTGGAAGACGGTAAGTTAAAGACATATTTGAGGTAACAATTCAGAATTCTCATAAAGAAAAAAAAAACAGCTTTCTATAACCTAGGAAGAAATTAATCTAAATGACAATGGATTAAAATTAACAATTTCAAGATGAGGACGTGAATTTTGAGACTCACACTAACACATGTCCATTAAAGAAACTGTTGTAGCTGACAAACTCATCTCTCAAAGAATTGTCTACCCCATAAAATCAATAATGCATACTCAATAAAATAATATTAACTGCATAAAACAAATTAGATATTTTCCTTTGGGACATTTAGCAGTGTTGAGAATAATTAATTGTCATCGTTATATGAACTCTCATAGGCCTCTACGCCAGACCATGGAGTGTTTGCTGAGTCCTACACAGCCCTGAAGAGCTAATACAGCAGAAGGGAAAAAATAACAGAGCCATAGTCATATAAAATTCATACTGATATCAAGTACCCCACTGGACATCATCCTGTTGTCCAAAGATCACTACTGTCTTTCTTCCATTTGCTTTCTTCCAAACAGATGGTGGTACTCTCTATCCTGAATGCTAGTAATAGATGCCAGCTCTAAATTTTGAAACATGCTGCCCCTTAATTACAAAAGCAAGTTAGAGGTCTGCTGATTTCGGTATTTTGATGATATATTTCTGATCCTTCTCCCACACCCTTTTCTCTTCTCTCAAACTATCAATCTTGCTTCCTCCATCTCCTAAGTGCTGGCCAGACAGGCACAGGGTGCCATGCTGGCTTTATGGCTCTTCTTTAAGGCAGGAGCATCAGTTTATGCTCATCATCATTCTCACCATCCTGCTAGCCTTCTTTTGGTATCCCTCTTCCTCCCCCTGTTCTCTGCCCATCTAATGCTTCCTTTCCTTTCAAAACACTTCCCATCACTTTGATCTTATGTTCTGCTATACTCAGGAAACATTGGCCTTATTCTGATTCTGCCATTCTTTTATTACTGCCATTGCATTCTTTCCTTAGCATTCCATTCATACAGAAAAGGCTAAACTAGACTGCGACTTGACTTTCAGAAACAAAGTTCACTGTATCTCAAATGCATGGCCGTTCAGAAATTCGGCTCTCACTCATGTGAAATATTCAGTGAAGAGCATTAGGCTTCCCATCTTTGAACTGTTCAGAAAGCCACTCCAGCTCCATCTTGAAATGCAATCATTTCAAACTGTGGTGTTCAAGTGTGCCATGAAGGAATAGGAGAGCCAGGGCATTGGTCTCTCAAGTTTTCAGTGCCTTTCCCTGGAAGTAGCAAACATCCTTCCTACCACCCCATATAAGAGGACTGGTAAGCACAATGTGCCCAAATGTTCCAAAACACAGAAAAGCCAAATAAAAAGAGGATCAATAGGCTCTCTCACAAACCCACAATGAGTTCATATCCTGTCCTACTAGATGAAGACATAAAATGTGCTGAAATGAAAGTGAGCCTTGTTTTCCTGACTCTCTGAGTTCTTTTTATTTTTTTCAAAATTTTAGGTAATTTTTACTTTGTGGTATAAAACAGAATGCATGTATTTTTTTTAAGTCTCTTTCTTGTAGGTTATCAGTTTAGAGAAATTTTGTTAAAAACCCAACTATAAATAGCAAAGAAAAATAATTACCTTACAACAGTGATTGTTTTTTAGTTTTTGTTTGTTGGAAATGTTTTATTCAATTTGTTTTAGTCTTTTCTTCTTGTGTGCTTTCATTAGTTTATTAAGAATTTTATACAATGTATTCTGATGATATTCATCCCCCTCCCCTAAGTCCTGCCAGATCCTTCTCCCATTCACCCATTCTACATCACGCTCTTTCTCTCTCTTAAGAACACCAAAACAAAACAAAAAAAAAAGCACAAAAAGGATGTGGAATATGGTTGGTGTTGGCCAATTTCTCCTGAGCATGAGGCTTGCCCTCCAGAGTTTTTAAGCATAAAGCACCCCAAACACCTATCTTCAGGTGTGCACTGGAGTTTCCAGAGCTGTGTCTCACAAGCTCTACGTTATAATCACCCATGGAAGGAACTGCTGATATACTGAATCTGAAAACAGACAAGAAAACATCCCATTTGACCAAGCTGGGTCTCTGCCATATGCCTCGGCTACGTTGTGGAAGAGCAGAAAAAGTGTGCTTCTGAGACAAGCAGATGTGGTAGAAGCACCAGAAAGGCCCATGAATGTCCGACTCTACCAGTGAATACCACGTTTAAAACTTCCCTCTCTGCCCTTTGTTCTGTGAGACAGAAAGGACCTGGCAGTAGTGGACAAGGTCCTCCTGAGGAGAAAATAAAGTGATAAAACCTGGCAAGAAATAGGTTTGTCATACAAAATGACCTGATGGCATATTCCCCCTGAGCTGCCTCTCCCAGGAAGGCTCCAAGCTAAAGCAGTAGTGCACATTAACAGATAAGGAAAGTGATGCCTGAAATGGTCAAACTTCCTGTGTGTGATCACACAGTCACGCAAGCACCTGCAAGGTTGCCATCTTGGAACCATTCCTATTAAATGAGATGATGTTCATTCTTCACTGACAGCTCTGGGGAGAAATAGATCAATAAGCACTTCCCTTTGGGTCACTTTCCTACTGTGTTGGATTTATATCTGCAAATGTTTAAAGAGTTCCCATTTACCTGGGGCTGCATGACTGCTATAATTGCCAGAGCTGAGAGAAAGCTGCCTTCCCTCTGGCCTCTCCTCCTGCAGACAGCAGGCTGAGATCCATGTCATCTCAACCACAGAACAGAAACTCTTTGAAGGAAAACAAATGCCGCTGTTCTTTTTCCTTAAAAAGAATGTGTTGAATTGCCTGGAAAAATCAGACAGTGACTTGCAGAAATGCTTTCTTCCAGGTTGTCTCACTACCAGCAGAAGAGGACAGATCACCATAATGGAATGTCTGAGTGGCTCATCAGGGTCAGCAATAAAGATTAGACTATCTCAGTCCCTCCTAACGTCGTAGTCAAGGGCAGGTTTCTCCTTTGTAGAGCTGAGGTCTATACACGTACTCTCTCTGACCAGTGGAGAATTCCCCGATTACATGTCATCTCCACGCAAGTCCTGATGAGCACGAGCATGAACTAACACAGCAACACTGGTTAGCTTGTAACAGCGGCTTCTCACTGTGCCCCTGAGGGTTCTCAGACATTATCAACTTGTATTTCATCCACCAGCAAGCACATGGCCTTCAAGATCTACATAAGCACAAATATGCACGCGTGTGCTTACATATGTGAGGGTATGTGTCAATATCTTTCATGGTAATAAATAGTGAAAATAAATGTTTTTTTCTCTTGTTCCCCCACCCCAACTACACCATCCTTCAGGCTATGACTGGCTTTCAAGTAACACATACATGCAGAAAGATAAAAAATAAATAAATATAAAGGGAAAAGAGAAGAAAACATAAGAAAAGCATTCAAGTTATAAAGATAGGAACATTGACAATTTCATTTTTAAAATAGTACATGTGCTTATTCCAGATTATACATGGGGGAGGAGCATACATTAATGTGTGCTTGTGTGCTTGTACATGTGTTCATGTAAGAGAAAGTGTGTGAGTGTGTGTGTGTGTGAGAGAGAGAGAGTGTGTGTGTGTGTGTATGTGTGTGTGTGTCTATTTCTTTCTTTGGAATCCCCTAGTTTAAGTGTGTTTATGGTTTAGATGTGGTTATTGCAGAAAAAAAACAGCATTTGTCATGTTAAGAAAGATTGTTGGAAATGTTACTAAATCAGGCAAAGCAAAGGCTTTCTTAAATTGAACAAATTAATAAATACAATGTGTCCCTTGATCAGTTTTTAAGAGCTCTCTATATAGGAAGTAGTTGCTTTAATTAACAGCAGACATTCATTTGCTTCAATATTTTTAAAAGCATGGATATTGAGTATATTTAAATTTAACAGCTAACAATTTCCTTTATACTATTAATTTAAGAAAGTCTTTCTTTTTGTTATTATCATTTATTACAATTTATTCAATTTGTATCCTGGTTGTGTCCCATCCCTCATCTCCTCCTAATCCCACCCTCCTTCCCTCCCTCTTCTCCCCCTATGCCCCTCCCCTACTCCACTGTTAGGAGGGTCTTCCTCTCCTTCTATCTGATCCTAGCCTATCAGGTCTCAAAAGGATTGGTTGCATTGTCTTTCTCCATGGCCTGGCAAAACTGCACCCCCCTCAGGGGGAGGTGATCAGAGAGCCTGCCACTGAGTTCATGCCAGAGAAAGCCCCTGCTCCACTTACTAGGGAAGCCACTTGGAGACTGAGTCTGTGGGCTACATCTGAGTTAGGGTGTTAGGTCCTTTCCATGCATGGTCCTTGATTGGGGTATCATTCTCTTCAGGGACCCCAGGACTCAAGTTTCTTTTGTTGTTGTTGTTCTTTGGTTTTTGTTTATTTTTTGGTTTTTTGCTCTGTTGGTCTTCTTTTGGAGCTCCTGTCCCCTCCAGCTTTTTCTATCTCCCCCTTCTTCCATAAGATTCCCTGCACTCTGCCCAAAGTTTGGCTATGAGTCTCAGCCTCTGCTTCAATACCTCAATCAGTAGAGTGTTTCAGAGGCTGTCTGTGGTAGGCTCCTGTCCTGTTTCCTGTCTTCTCCTGCTTCCAATTTCTATCACTTTTTTCCTTCTGAATGAGGATTGATCATCTTCCCTAGGGTCTTCCTTGTTGTTTAGCTTCTTTAGGACTATATATTTTAGTATGTTTTTCCTATATTATATGTCTAATATCGACTTCTAAGTGAGTATATACCATGTGTGTCTTTCTGCTTCTGAGATTCTTCACTTACGATGATCTTTTCTAGTTCCTACCATTTGCCTGAAAATTTCATAATTTCCTTGTTTTTAATAGCTGAGTACTATTACATTGTATAAATGTACCGCAATTTCTGTATCCATTCCTCTGTTGAGGGTCATCAAGGTTGTTTCCAGCTTCAGGCTATTACAAATAGAGCTCCTATGAACATGGTTAAGCAAATGTCCTTGTTGTATAGTAGAGCATCTTTCGGATATATGCCTAGGAGTGGTGTAGCTGGATCTTGATGTAGCACTATTCCTAATTTTCTGAGAAAGCACCAGATTGATTTCCAAAGTGGTTGTACAAGGAAAAAAGATAGCATATTCAACAAATGGTGCTGGTCTAACTGGATGTCTACAAGGAGAAAAATGCAAATAGATCCATATGTATCACCCTGCACAAAACTAAAGTCCAAGTGCATCAAAGACCTCAACATAAAACCAGATGCACTAACCTGTTAGAAGAAAAAGTAGGGAAGAGCCTTGAACTCATTGGCACAGGAGACAACTTCCTGGACAGAACACCAACTGCACAGGCTCTAAGAACAACAATCAATAAATGGACCTCATGAAACTGAAAAGCTTCTGTAAAGCAAAGGACACTGTCATCAGGACATAATGACAGCCCACAGATTGGGAAAGGATTTTCATGAAGCCTATATCTGACAGAGGGCTAATATCCAGAATATATAAAGAACTTAAGTTAAACACCAACAAACCAAGTAATCCAATTTTAAAAATTAAAAAATGGAGTACAGAGACAAACAGAATTCTCAATAGAAGAATATCGAACGGCAGAGAAACAAAGAAATGTTCAACATCCTTAGTCATCAGAGAGATGCAAATCAAAATAACCCTGATATTTCACCTTACACCCATCAGAATGGCTAAGATCAAAAACTTAAGTGACAACACATGCTGGAAAAGATGTGGAGAAAGGGGAACACTCCTCCATTGCTAGCAGGAATGTAAAAGAAACTCTTTCCTTATAGAGCAAAGAAAAGAAAATTCTATTTGTCCCTACAAAAGAAATTAAAATTCAAATAGGTCAAAAATAAACAAAAAATCCTAATGCAATTATACATAAGAAGTGATAGAAAAAGAAGGCAAATAGCAAATAACAAATACATATCCTATACCATGTATTCTAAATGTTCACTGTAAAAGTGCTGTTCATCACATCTTCCCTAAAGCGCATGCCAATATATTATCTTCACTCTAGGAATAATAATAATAAACGAGACTTGGGGATACCTGAGAAGAAAACACAAAGGCTTTGAGAACTTGTCCCAAAGTCCTCCAACAGTTAGGCTAAAGCAAGAACATGTGAGTTTCCAGTTATATTGCAGGTATCAGCAAGAGTCACTGGAACTGGAAGATAAATGTAGACTCCACACACTTCTCAGCTGCTGCCATCCATATTCTTTCTTTGATCTATGAAATTTTTATGAGTTAGAATATGTACCTATGAATACACCTTAGGAAATATGAGATACTCTAACTGTGCTGTTGACAATGAAGATTGGTATTCATGTGTTTCCTAATTAAAGGTACATTTCTTTATATACTATCTAACCATACATACCCAACTTAGTAAGTGGGAATGATAATTTAATACATATGATGGGGAAAGTGGTTTAGATCTTTCTTTGATTTTTATATTCTCCTGTCGTTTTTGATAATACATTTAAAAATTATCTTTAATCCAATAACATTTCCATCCCTACTATGCACAAAACCATTGTGTCATAATCTAGATTAGAACATGCCTCAGTTCTTCCATATGGCACAGACAAAGCTACTAAGTTCAGTTCCTAAGCAGTGTACTTGCTACCTCCATTTCCTCAGCATATTTGAAAAATAAAAGCTACATAAGACCATTAAACATAGGAGAAATTTTCTAATACCTTTTTCTCTCAAAACATAGTGCCATCTCGTTCCTGACACTTCTTCAGGGATTTCAGCCCTCATCTCTGTAGCCCTCTCCTCAGATACTGCTTTGTATTATCTCAGAGAACTGCCAAGAACTGCCCCCAATACAAATGTCCCAGGTACAATATAGGGAAATTAAGTGTTGTTCCTATTTTCTCCTCTGTGAGCCCCACTCTACCATTCCTGCAAACAGAATCACAAACACAAATATGAGTGGAGACCTCTTTAGCAGAAACTCACTATTTCAATGTTTTTATTAAAGAGGAAACCATCCAAGTATACCTCTGGTTTTTGTGCAGCTATCTGACTATTTCATACTCAGAGTGAAGCCAGACTCACATCTTTAATCCCAGCACTAGGAGGCAGGGGCAGGCGGATCGCTGTGAGTTTGAGGCCAGCTTGGTCTACAAAGTGAGTCCAGGACAGCCAAGGCAACATAGAGAAACCCTGTCTCAAAACAACAAACAAATAAACAACAACCAAACCAGTAACCTCAGAGTGCAGTATAAAATGACACAGGTGAAGGTTGCAGCAGAGGAATGGCGTCTTGCTCACCAGTACAGAAAGTGGGTTCCTCAGAATAAAGGTCACATGTAGATCTTTGTGTCCTGGTCACATTGACCTGCACAAATGACACATTCCTTTACTTCACAGATATCTATTCTTCTATTTACAACTCTCTTTCCTTTATTTTGGCCACTTAATTTTATTTATCTTTCAGTCTCCAATTTATAGATGAGCCTTCTCTGATCCCCTAAAAATAGGGGAGGTACCTCTGCCGCTCACAGCACCCTGTCCTTCCCTTGTGACAGCACTGACGTACTCAAGTACACCACTGACCTGCTCTTACTCACATGACTTTGTAAGGTCAGTTAATGTGTCTATCTTCTTCCCTATTGGATATTGGTACCTCATGATGCCTGCATACAGTCAGGTTCAGTAAATATTTGGGCGTTGAATAAATTAATTCTTTATCATATAGTAATTTATGACTTTTGATTATTAAATCATTAATTGTACCAAGTTTAACCTTAAAAAACAAAAATAAACAAGCCCTTGTGCAACCTGCTCTGGAATTGTGACAGGAAACGTTCAGCCATCTTTTATTCAATTATTCTTCTAAACCCTGAATATTGTAGTCACCCTTACAGTTATCCTTTTTTTTTTACACAAAAAGGTTTAAAATTTTATTTGAGTTGGAATGAATGGCATGAGATTTTCTCATTTCCTCTTCTACCTGCTTCTTACTGAATTTCTAACCAAAAAAAGAAAAAAAAAACCTCAACTTCCTCTTGGCAACTGAGCAAGTGTAAGACAAGGATAAAATGAATTGGTAAAACAATTTTTCACTCAGTCAGAGGACCTGAGAAAGAGTTTTCCTCAATGGAACATATGAAAAAGTGGGATCTTGATGTTCACTGTCACTTCCAAGTGGACAGCTAAGCAAATGCTGTGGATAGGCTGGCATACTGGTTGGTAACCTGAATGTCTTGAAGGGAAAGAAGGCAGCCAGACAGGGACAGCAGATACACAGCTACTAATAAAAAAAAAAAGATTAAATATACAGAACATAAGAGATGTGGCAGAGAGAGGAAAGAGCTAGAATAAATGACTTGAGAGATACATGATAGAAGAAGAGGGAGCAAGAGACCTTCCTAGTAATGTAAAGAAGGGCATATCTAAGAAAGGCTTTGAAAACTGCGGTATTTGAGCAACAACATAATGATACCCATGACTTAAGCACATCTTGAGCAACAGAAAATGATGCTACTAATGAAAAAAAAAGAAACTAAATCAAAGGTATGGTGTCAGTAAAACAAATAACTAATACATTATTCTGTGAACAATCTTCTATGACAAGAGTACCAATCATTTACTTGAATGAGTAAGTGGCTGGGGAAGGGAACAGGGAGGCTTTAGAGGGAAAGATGAATACAGAGTAACAAATAATCAGGACTCATCCAAAAGAGAAATATGTGCTTTATTCAATTTTCCATGTTCAGGAGGGCTGATGTCATAACATCCACGTCCCATCCATGAGTTTGCTGGTGCCCTTAAAAATGCCAGACACCACAGTTCTGCCAGCTGCTAATTGAGGAAGTTGAAAATTCAGACAATGAGTTTACCAACAGTGACTTCCAATACAGATTGGGTCTTGTGTTTGTTTTGTTTGCTGAAACAGGATTATTCTGAGAAGTCAAGATTGGCCTTGGACTTACTGTAAAGCCCAACCTGGTTTCAATCTCATGGTCCTCCTGCCTCAGCCTGCTGAGTGCTGGAATTCCAGGTGGATCTCACCACGCCTGCTGTGGATCAGCTCTTATCTAAAGCTCCTTAGAACACCCTGGTAAGAATGTCAGCAGTTGTTACATTACTATCCTCTGGAGCGGGGCATATAATTGTAGCTTGATGTATACATTCTCCCTCCTCTTTAGGAGACAGGAAGATGGTGAGAAGTAAGAAGTATACAGGAACAGTGAGCTGCCGCCCCCTGGGCAGATGTTACATACTTTCAGAAGATTTCTCTCAATTCCAAAAACTGGGAAGCATTTTTACTCAGAAGATATGAATGATCCCCTTTAACCAACTGTTCAAGTATCCACCACTTAGCTGTGAAATGTAGCAACTCTCCAGGATTCTCGTGGCAGGGAATAAAATATTGCCATTTGGAACAGCACAGAGTGCCACGGGCCCCATGATCTATCACTCAATAAACAGTAATTGATGATGAGGAGGCAGAGTCCCACAGACCAACGAGAGTTCTACAGAACTACTTTCTTATTTAGCCTACCTCCCACCTGGACACACATCTGGCCAGAAATACAGAATTTTTTGACTCAGTCATGACCAACATTTTCAACCTAGCTATAATAGAAACAGCTTTAAAGGGTCATTTTAGCTAGAACGTTTCTATAAACCACCAAACATCTATTGACCTGTTTATTCGTCTGTCTGTGAGTCTATTGGGTACATAAAACTCACATTCTCAAGTTCTCCCTCCCTCCTCCTCCTCCCCTCTTTCTCTTCCTTTCTCTCTCTCTCTCTCACACACACAGAAAAGAAATGCCATTACGGATGCAGTTTTTCTGAACATGACAGAAGATTCTTGGGTCATAAGAATTAAGCTGACCACTAAATGTTTGGAAAATAAGACAATAAATAATATTCTTTTATACTATGTAATATTTCTTCAATTCACTTGAGCCACTGACTTAGAGCAGTGAAGGGAAATGGGGGAGTAGCTGCCGAAGCCATCTTGAAACCCACCTTTACCAAAAGTTGGCATGCTTTTGTAGGTTTTCAAAGGCCACATTGCCTTTGTTGCTGTCTGGATAAGAGACACATACAGGACTCACACCATCTCTAAAACTGATCATCTACCAGAAACCACCAGAAAGATTCAGTAACTACCTGTCTGAAGCATGTATCTGACAACAAACATGAGTCTGCAGTTATGATCTGAGTGGCATGTGTGAGAAGTTAAGCTTTATCTACCATCCTAAGATGTGGCCAGGAAATAGATCTCTCTTATTTTTACTGTTTCCGAGTTCACTGGCTGGACAAAAGCCCAACACTGAATCCCAAGTCTTTTACGTACTGTGTGACCTTGAGGATGCTACTGAACTTCTCTGAGTCATCCTTAGAAATGAGGATAAAATTTTAAATGTGAACATAATAAATAACTTGCAGGTGTCTTGAACACTAAAATCTTAAATATGAGAAACAAAGAGATTCTCTACACCTTCGGTTACTAATATTAAAAAAGAGACTACTGAAATTCATCTGCTGACGTTCTAACCCTCGGTATAACACGGTGCAAGCGCATTTGCAAATGTGATTAAGATGATGTCATTAAAATCAGCACAATTCTCCTGGGACATATGTCTTAGCAAGGGGAAATTTAATGCATCTCACTGAAAAAAAGACAATGTAAAGGAGGAGACAATGACCATTGAGCTCTTCTCACATCCTCATCCATGTGAGGCTCCCAGACTCACTGGGAGAACAGCAGTGCCAAGAAACTTTCCCT
Organism: Pachyuromys duprasi; assembly: GCA_028658305.1. Taxonomy (NCBI): domain Eukaryota; kingdom Metazoa; phylum Chordata; class Mammalia; order Rodentia; family Muridae; genus Pachyuromys; species Pachyuromys duprasi. The sequence continues at coordinate 37,664,904 of CM053763.1, forward strand.
TAGGGCTAATACACAAGGGAACCCTGCCCTCCTTTTTCCATGGTATCATCTGCCTGCATATCTCCATGTCAGAAATGTTCATGTACACTGTGTTCATAACAACCCATTTTCTGGGTTCTTGTGGAGAATTAAGGTCAATAGTAAACACCCTCTTTTTCATTTGGCGTGGGAGCTATTTGCCAGCAGAGTTTCCATGAGTTTTTAACATTTAGTATTCATGAATGTAAACAGGTGTTCTTAAGAGTTGCAGATAGAAGGCTAAATTGGTGTTATGCTTTGGAACTTCTCACTTCCTAACAGGCCTATACATTAAAGGCAAGGTTCGCAGAGTGCAGACTGAGAACAGTGGAAACCTTTAAGAGGTGGCGTTATGGGGAGGTTTTAGAACAGTGAAGATGTTTGCTCTAACACTGTAGGAATCGGTGTGTCCTTCTTCCCCTTCCTCCATCTGTCTCTTCTACCATAGTATATCAGCACTCCTACCATCACATGCGGCTGAATCAAAGCCTAAAATACAATGACGCATAATCACCATAAGCTGAAACCACCCAAACTGTAAGCAAATCAAACCTTTTTAATTTGTTCGTTGGTGATTGATTTGGATGTTTCACATAGTAACAGAAGGCTGACTAATGCACTCAATTTTCTACTGAGAATTCCTCCGCAGTCGGGCACAGCGGTGCACAGCTGTGATCCCAGCACTCAGGGAAGCAGAAGCCAGTGGATCTCTGTGAGTTCTAAGACAGCCTGGTCTACAAAGTGAGTCCAGGACAGCCAAGTCTACACAGAGAAACCTTGTCTCGAAAAGCCAAAAATGAAGAAGAAGAAAAAGAAAGATGAAAGAAAGAAAGAAAGAAAGAAAGAAAGAAAGAAAGAAAGAAAGAAAGAAAGAAAGAAAGAAAGAAAGAAATCCTTTCAGTCTTACACACAAGTAGATAACACAGAATTTTTCGTTTGAGGGAAATATTTTATTGCTAACATACTACCAGCATCGTAATAGATACATATAGCATTTGTTACAATAACTAATAAATAGTATTCATTTGTGTTATTAGTTTACTTGGAGTAGTGTCAAAACTGTGCATTTCTATTAAAGTCATTCTAGCTCATGGTTTTAAACCATCAGAATAAGCATTGTCATTCAAATAGAAGCCAATGTGTTTTGCCAGTCCTAAAGTAATAGCATCATTACCACTCTTCCTAATTTGTCCCTACTGAAAGGGGGAAGAGGGTGGGATTGGTGACGCACAGTGTCTTTAGCTCCTCCTAATTCTACTGTTCAAAAGCACTTGAGAACCCCTCACTTGGGTGGATGAATGTACCTTTATCCATCTCTATATCCTCACTGCTTGACGTGTGCTGGGCATTTAATAAATGTCTATCAATTACCTGAATCAACAATTGCTTAAAAGTCAAGGAAAGTCACAGGAGTGTAAAATGTCAAGGTCACAAACCATCTCACCATCACAATAAGAGTCTAAATTAAAATTATTGTATGATTCTTTGTGTTTCCCAAAATTAAAGCAAAAATTTCAATGTTCTCTTCACTTCCTTTTAATGCTGTATTTGGAAGGATGCCATGACAATCCCTCCGGTTCCTTCCTGTCATCTCCTTCAGAAGAGCCAACTCATTTAGACACTCTGGGGGCTAGTTTGGCAGCTGTTGAGCTCAGGATTATGAATCTTGAGCCCTGGCAATGGCAGCTGTAGTGAACCTCGTCTCCAGTATCTGCCCTGGCTGGACTCCAAGGGCCAGTGCTGCCAGGACAGGGTCTCTCATTCCTGGACTGTCAGAACCTCCTGGTGGCTACTTTCCTTCAGCCAACCTTGATGAAATCAAATACGCCTTTAATTCAGTCCTTCAGACATGTCACATTGAAGCTGCCTGCACCAGACTGACACTGTGTCAGAGGCTTCGGTGGAGTGTATAAATCTGTATGAGAGTTTAGAGCTAAGACTAAGAGAGCCACATGAGAAACAACTGTTATTACCTGTGTCCTGTTGCTGACAATGTGTAGTTCATGGCAACCAGCCTCCCTGGAATCAAGGGATGGATTAAAGAAGGAAAGCTCGGAGCATGCCAAAGAGGATCTCTGGGGGGGTTGTCAATGTAGCGATGTATCAGAGCGGATATTAAGACTCGAGATCAAGCCTCTGACAGAGGGCGAGAAGTAATGATAGATCTGGGGGAGGTTGGTGAGACTTGGGGAGAACAAGAGCTCCACAAAGACCAAACTGAGCAGGGCACAGGGGTCTTGTATGAGACAGTTTCTACAATCAATGACCATGTGTGGATGTGGCCTGGAACCCCCGCTCAGATGGGGCCCATGATAACTCGGTGTAGGACTGAAGACCCTAGTGAGGGAAACAGGGACTGTTTCAGTCATGATCTTGATGGCTGACTCTTTGACCCTCCCCCATACAAGCCTGAGAGTGACAGACTGGCTAGATCCCAGGGGAGGACATTGCAGCCAGCCCTGAGGAAACAGGATAAGCTGGGGTTGGATGGAAGGGGAGGAGGTCCTCCCCTGGTGGTGGACTTGGAGGGGGCAGGGAAGAGGGAGATGAGGGAGGGAGTGGGAGGGTAGGAGGGAATGGGGGAGGGGGGCTACGCCTGGGATTCAAAGTACCTAACCTGTGATTGAGATAAAAATAAATAAATTTTAAAAAATGCAAGATCCAAAAAAAAAAAAAAAGAAGGAAAGCTCTTCAGCAAATTATTTAGGGACAGTGTTTGGCTTCCCCTTCTAGTCCCCAGCTAGTCTGTTCGTTTCTACTGCTTACAAAGTGAAGGAGACATTTCAAGGTCTCTGGGTGAATGAATGATCAATCTGTACTGGGTATAATGGCCTCACACCTGAGCTAAGGGGCATAGAGCCAGATTACATTGGAGCCAAGGCCGCTTGCGGCAGAGACTTGAAATCAAAATCCAGAACAATACTCACAGGCAGAACAGGTTCCATTCTCCGTAAGAAAGCATATTTAGTAGTTTGTTTCAACAGTTGTGACCTCTATAGAAAAGGAGAAAAACTCTGTAACCAATCACTCAGAAAGTGTCTCAAATATGGCAAGATTTCTCAAGCAAGGTATGGAAAAATGTCCCAAAGAACTCACTATCATTAAGGGTTACCATGATTCTTTAGTATTATATGTAATACAGTGTTTCTCCAGAATACTTCTTTATACTTGAAATTCACGTCATAACCTTTTTGGATTCTAGTTTAAGCCAAACACCATTTCTTTACTTAAAATAATATTTATTTGCAAAGTTACAAGTAACTTCTTCAGCCTCTCCCTTATTGATACAAGGTCAAAAAAAAGCAAAGAATATCAAGCTAATATCACTGTACTGCAGGTGTTTCTATCACAGGAAACTAGGATGAAATAAATGGATTAGTGAAAAAAAAGGGGGGGGCTAGAAGTTAAAACAAATGAATTGGAGCCAAAAGTAGATGTTGACTGGGAAAAACTATATACACCTCCACAAAGAAGAGCAAACACTTGAAACCTATCCCTTCAACTTGAGCACGAAGATAAATATTAATAATAATCATAAATGCATGCAGATATGTCTACATGCTTCCAAACTTATAAATCCTTACATATTAATTTATGCAGTTTTACAGAAAAAGCAGCTTTTTATGTCTTTGCTTCCACATTTATTTCATTAAAATCAAAATGTATTTAATCATAAAACTTCAAAAAGTTTAAAAACATTATACTCTCCCTTATGTCTGTATTTCACTGAGAATCAGCAAATGTCTCACACCTCAACTGTACCACTCATGAAATGAGGACAGTAATAGCTTCTTTAGATGGTATTTCTTAACTAGTATATGAAATACTTGTATTTCTTGTAATAGTCATAAATATTGGGAATTATACAATCATCAATGACTTATAAATGATAACTTCAGGACCACTAACTGGCAAAAATGTTAAGTTTTTCTCACTTGACTCCCTAGTATATTCCCATAACAGACCTGGATTTTGGCCCCACTCATAACCCTGGCCTATTAAGGCCCTTCCCAGCCTTACTGACAGAGCCCCAGCCCCGTGACCAGTATGGTGGAGTAAACAGTACACAATATAAAATCTGGAATTTAGCTCATAGACACTGAACCTGAAACAAGAAACATCTAACTGGGATCCTTCACTATAGGATTTAGAACTAAGGAATTTTCACCAACTCTCATCTGTTTGTGGTTCTTAAAAGCTGTCATTAAGCAGGTGGTGCATGATGAAGACATAATCACTTCTAATTCTTAGCTACATGACAGAACCACTCCCTCCTTCCTGTTCCCCATCACATGGAGCACTGATGAGCAGGCACCACAGGGGAGGGGCTGCCTTTGTCAGAACACAGGATAACTGTTGGACTACTGCTGATAACGTCTTGGCAAAACAATGTGGAAGGAAATCCAGGTCCCCATATGTAGTCATGCTATCCCCCCTCTCCCAGTCCCCCTACCCACTCTCCTTTTTCACATATAAAACACAAGTTTTGCACAAAACTCCACACACAGGACATGGGTAGAGAACCCATGGGAACGAGGAGCAGTGTGAGGCTCCAGTTTCGCTGGGGTGTGAGGCTTCAGAGAGAGGACAAGAGGATATCAGGAGGGAGGCAAGATGTGGAAGGAAAGAGAAGTGGAAGAGAGGGGCAAGGAGTGAAAGACACAGACCCATCTAGGAATGGTGGTACATACCTCTAATCCCAGCACAGAGTCCAAGGAAGGAGCGTTTCATCTGAGCTCAGGCCCAACCTAGGCTCTACAATAAGACTGTGTCAAAAACCCCATCTAATGTTATGCTCTGAGACAGTGCACAGTAACCACTGCCTCTAAAACTGAATGTGCTGCCCCAAAGGAAGGGGATGTATTGCAGAGATTTCTACTCGTTCATTGATGTGGACTTAAGCTATTTGCATTAACCACGACGTCTCTCAAAATTTAATTTCATCTACACAATTGACAGTGCAAAATCAGAATGATAGATTTTTCAGTAACTGTGAAATCAATACTTTATTTATTAAATTGTTTATTAAATAATGTGAGTTTTACTATAGATCTCGAACACCTAAGCACTGAACTTGGAAGTCACAAATTAATTCATAATTTCATTTTAAATAAAAATACTGAAATTACTACAAGTTTTATTTCATGGTGTTTCCTGCCTTGCTCAGGCAAATGTAGTTGTGAAAGACAAGGGAGGATCCAGAAATGTGGCGTTTGCATTTACAAATATCCCATTTGGAACTGTGCAGCATTATAATCATTAGGTCTCATTTTACCATGGATCTATTTCTATTTCCCATATTGGCATGCCCCGCACCACACAAACACACACACATATACACACGCTCGCACAAATGACCACAGACATGCCAAAGCCTCAGAATGACACTTCTTTCAAAATACTCTGCTTGCTTGCTTTCTCAAAGACTTGAGAAAAGTCTTCATGTTACTACTGAGCCGTGCATTACTTACACGGATTGAACTTTGACCCTGCGTAGCACAAAGGGCTGCATGAAGGTTCTGAAAGAAACAGCTGGGCCTCTAAGCTTCCTGAAACCCCATTGGAAACACTGAGAGGGAAACATGCTGGTAAGATTCAAGCTCAAGGACGTGACGGGCGAGTTCTTTTGACCTGGCTCAGACTCAGCTGGTAGGCTCACATGTGGTAGAATACTATTTCCACTGGCTCCTTGAGTCAGGCGGAAAGTGGCTCTTTATCAACAGTTCTCAGTGGGGCAGGCAATGCTCAGTGTTTTTAGGCATCTCCTCCATTTCATAATAGCATCTCTGTCTTCAAAATGAGGGAAAAAAGAAGCAAATCTGAGAGTTGAATGCCACATAACCAAACACTAACTCCATGTGCCCTTGACACATGGAGTTTTAATCTAAAAGTTTAGGTGGGTTTGGGTTGTTGTTCCTTTAAATACACCTGTAAGTGTAGAAGTATTTATCTAATTGTGATTTTGTTTCACAAGTGAACTGACAGCAGATTTGATAATATAAAGGCCTTTAGTCACAACGCAAGAACTGTTCCCCTGGAAGGCGCATCAGTTGTGATTTAATAGTGGTTTCGGAAGTATCCACTGCCGAAAACAGAAACAGTAGAAGGGCAGAAGGTGACCATCAATAGGAGGCTACCTAAAGCAGCTCCGCAAAGCATGGGGAAACTTTGGAGGGGGGGGGGGTATTCTGGATTCCATCATTAATCAGCTTACCCCTCCTTTTTCTATCGACTGGCCGTCCACTTCAATGGAGCATGCTCGCTACTCTCAGAGAGTCCCCACTCTGCCTTTAAATTAGCTAAATGCCTGGCCACGAGGCAGGTAGCAATTTATGCCAAACAAATCACGAGGCAGGAGCCAGTGAGGAAAGCCAGCTTGCTCCCCTTCTGCTGCCCTGTAAGGTGGGGGAGGGGTGACAATTGTCTGTGGGTTTGTAAACTGTACTAATTTACAAGCCTGCTGTTATCTTTCCAACATAACATTCCCTAGAGGAGTGCTGAAGAATGATCTAGTAACAGCTCTCAGCTCCAATCAATAGCTAGAAGATTATAAAACATGGGCACCTATTTAATACAGTATCATTCTGCTTTTACACCATTTGAAGAGATACTTGAAGGGTCTATGATGTAAGTCATTTTGATGTTAAGGTAAGGAAACTAAACAGGAACTAATATGTTGCTTCCCAAGCTGGGAAAATGACACTGTGATGCGGAGCTAGAATTAGGCAGACTGTCACAGCTCAAGGAATCCACTAGGATGATTCCACAGCTTCTCGTGTTCACTACCCTCACGGCAGCTCCCAGTTATCAAGCAGAAAGTTCTGGTCTGTGCTTTGCAAGTGTTTTATTCAAAATAAATCCTCCTTTCACTTTCAAATTCTTGGTCTTTGAATTAGACTGCTGCATAGTCTAGTGAGTTAGGAAACATCCATGTGATTATGCAAGTCAGAAATCTAAAGTATACTCACAGTATACTCCACAGCCAAACCGAGTTGTTTCTCACCTAAACTGTTCCAGTGACTTCCTAGTTGGCCTCCTGACCTCCTCTGCCTTCATCGCACTCCACTTCTACATTTCCAGAATGGGCACTTGAATCTGTCCATTGCATGTGTACACACCCCTGGAATACACACATAAACCTTTAAAGGACTGGCCCAAACCTTCATGGGCTGCAAGTAACTCCAGCTGGCACCAGCTGTCCTGGACCTCTTTCTCCTTTATCTGCCGACTACATAGCCACACGAGCATTTGTTTGGACCCCTCAAATGTTCTATGTACCCTGGGATAAAATGGCCCCCACTCTTTTCAGATGGTTATACTTGCCAATATTCCTTTCCTAATAACGCCAGTTACTCTGTCTGTTCTCATCTCAAATATTATCTCCTTAGGGGAAAACTGTCCAATTCCTTTGTGCAGTCCTTTTCTTCCCATTCTAGTCAAATGTATTTGCTTTAGGTCCTCATAGGATGATGTTTACTTCCTCACTGTCCCTGTGCTTGGAGTAATCAGCAACATTGTCTACCAGTTTATTACGTATCTTCAGCTCTGAGGTCATAAAGTAAATATGCAAAACTAGTTATCTTAACTAAATAGCTGTATAAATATCAAAATTCATGCCGAATGTCTTTTTCTTCCCATTTAATCTTCATGGTGCCACTGAAAGGAAACAGTATCTTTATATGTAAACAAGTAAATACAAAGATTATGGCCCATGCTTTTTTCAGTTTCATGCCACCAGGTGGGGTAAAAAGTCATTGTTCAAACAGGTCTTCTGACTTCCAGGCCTCAGCAAAATGTGTGTGTGTGTGTGTGTGTGTGTGTGTAGTGTGTATTCCTCTGAGTTCATTTAGCATCACTTGTGCATGGGAATATCCATGGTTGACAACTAGGGCTTAGACAACTTATGCAGGAGTTTGCCCTTCTGAAGACCTTTCTTGCCCTCTCAGCAGCCATTGGCTTCCTGTAACTTCATCTAGTTGTAGGAACAAGCAGAATTTCTCCTGTCTGTTGTCAGGTCAAGTGTATTCCTGATCTTGAGTAGTATTTCCTACACATGACAGAGAAAATGCACACACAGAATCTCAACAACATAGTTGCCTGAATAGAGCTGACAATGAAAACACAAAGTCTCACCATGTAGCTCTTGGCTGGGCTAGAACTCACTTTGTAGACTTGTTTGGCCTCAAACTGGCAGATATCTGCCTGTCTCTTCTTCCCAAGCCCTGGGATTAAAGGTAGTCACACTATCAGTTATTCATGAAATCTGTTCTCAGACCATATGACCCAAAATCATAATTGATGCTACCAGAAGTCAGATGCCAGGGCTAAGGAGATGGCTCAGTAGATAACAGCACTTATTCTGCAAGCAGGAGACTCTGAGTTCAAAGTCTCAGCTCCCATGGAAAAAGCTGAGCCTGGCTAATTCTTCCAACCCTGACAACAGCAAGCAAACCAGGCAGATCTTGACAGCTCAATGACCATTCAGTCTGGCCAAAAAATGATGAGCTACTGGTTAAGTAACAGTGTCTTGAGGCAATTAGGAAAAGAGCAACTGGGGAAGACATTCTGTATTCTGTTCTGATCTTCACATGTGTTCACCAGACACAACACAAACACACATACAGACACACACATACACACACAATGTAGATGCAGAAGCTCATTTTTTTGACTTACTGAAATAATTATTGGGATGAGTTTCCATAAATCTACATTTTTAATTTAAAAGGGAATATATGATGCCTGGGATCCAGAGATACCGACATGCTTTTCAAAGTTAATTTTCTAGCAAACGATATGTCTTGTAATAATTGGGAACAAACCTAGCTTGAGCATTCCACTAACAGCTGTTGAAAGCCCATTGTCTGTAAAACCTTAATGTAAACTTCTATCTTCAGTCACATGAGAAACATAATAGACATAAGCCTTATAAAATGAAGTGCAGAAAGTCTAATGGGTCTCCCTGATTTTCCTATATGAAAATAAAATGTGATTTTCAAATTGTTTTCTTTGGATTCTTTCTTCTGAGAACCTCTGGTTACTAACCCAAGAATTCATAGGCATTCTAGTGGTTCATGGCTTACAGATGGCTGTTTTGTGAACTTAGGTTACTTTAAGGCAAATTATAGTTAAACACCAAGAATCGAGCATTAGAGAGAAGAGTGTAAAAAGCCTTCAAAGATCAAGAAGGTTGTTAGTACCGAAAACAAGGTGAAGTCATTAAGAAAGTTTTAAAGGCCAAGCAATTACTGGAGGTCTGAACAAGGGTAGAAATTAGACCCAGGCAGGTATGGATACATATAGAAAAAAACCAGCACCAGCCGCAGGTCCTGGGCCTTGTGTTTTACTTAATAGCATGAAATAATGATCCTTCGAAGCAAAGTCAGAAATATGATATAAAGTTGCATGAAGTGAAATTTAATTTTTCCTATTCTGTCATGAGCCCAGTACTGCACTGGGAATCATCCCTTCATCTCACAAAGCAATTTGGCGGCAGGGCATCTAAGCAGTATTTTAATCTGACAAGCTAAAACAGAATAGAGTAGACTGAGGAGCTTAAAGAGGAGACATTTATTGCTCACTGGTCAGAGGGCTAAGAAGTCTAAACTCTCGTCACCAGGATATCTTCTGTTCGTGAGGATCTGTACCTTGGTTTCTCAGCCATCATCTCACAGACTCTCACATAGCAAAGAACAGACCAATGTGCCATCCCTATTCAGGAAGACTCCACCCTCTTGAATTACCTGCCTCAAAATACTCCGACTCCTATTAATAACACATTGAGGTTTCAGAATGTAACATTTATGGATGGAGGTGAATAAACATTCTGTGTATCAGAGTGAGGGAGCACAAGGTCTGTGGTCTCTCTGCTATGCCCTGCTTTCCATTATTAGTCTCTAGCCCAGAACAGCCCTGGTAAGGACTAACAGACAGGAACTGGACACCATTTCTGAGACTCTGCCGCTGCACATGTGTGAGATCCAGTTCTCAGCTTTTCTCTGTAAATGTAGGACTAAAAGAGTCTGAGTCTTATAAGGTTGCCTAACAATGAAATCTTTTTAGTGGCCTCTCAATTAAAGGAAATACAACAATAAATATACAAATGGATGAATGAATGAATCAAAAAACAAGAAAAACATTACCCTGCCTTTAAGGAAACCTACTGATATGATGAAAGCAGAGGTAAATATTACTGTCCTAAAAAGAAAAATATGTCATAAGAAAAATATAGCACTCTAGAGCTTCAAAGAGAAAAAGATTGTTTGAAATAGGAAAGGTGTTGGAAAAGGCACCTGGGATGGATTAAGAGCCTGGCAGGAAAAAAAATAGCAAAATGTGTATTTGAAATAAAAAGCTGAAGGAGCACCAAGTATTCACCTCAAGGAAGAATACAGAAAAACTCATAGTTGAGTTCAAAGTTCCAAGCCTTTTCAGGCTGAATGAATGGCAAACACTGGGGAAAACCGAAGGCAATGATGACACACTTCCTGACAGCTGGTGAGTGGTGTTCAAGTGACTTAGACCCCAGGTAACAGCGGAATAGTGTCCAGGCTGTGATAAGTCAGGTAAGAGATTTACGGGTCTGAATTTGTGTGGTGAGGTGGGAACAGAGCACAAAAATATAACTGGATGCAGTCTCACTTATGCTTGCTCCCTCTGTGGAACAGTAAATGTGAGAGAGAAGCAGGTCTGGGTTTGGTTTGGATACATGATAAGAGCAGAAACAGAAGGAACACAGAAAACCATTCAGGGAATAGTTAAGAAGGAAATGAAATGAAGCTCTAAGAAAGTTCAGTTGTTTTATGATATTTACAATTGCAGACGCCAGCCGACTCACACTGCTGTGGGACTCGTACAACCAGACATGAAATAACAGTGATCACGCATCGTAGCTGAGAGGTAGACAGAGATGCGAGGGATCTTCCTTATGCATGCTATTTCATCTTTCGTGTCTCTGTTTCATCGGCTGTAGGAGGGGACAAATACAGTATTTATGATTCAGAACTCTTGGGACAGGTTCCTCTTACCCAGTGCCTCAAAGTCATACCTTTCTACCCTGTAGCTCACTTTGTACAGATGGAACTGAGCCTTTTAAATAATTCTGCTTTGCCACGTAGCATAGAATAAGCATTATCACTAAACAACAATGAGGACAGTAGACAAATAAAGGACTCGCATCCTAGATTCAACATGTGGTACTCAGTGGGCCTCTCTTGGCTCATCTTTCCAGGAACCAGTTCTTATAGGAATGGCTGCTCTCATACATAGCTTCCATATACCGACAATACCGTAAACCCTGGGACTCCCCACCTGTGGTACTTTCCAGGAAGTAATGTTTCAAGCTCTGAGGCACAACATACCCAGCAAAAAGCCCACTGGTGCCCAAGGGGTACCTGTGAAACTCCTTGGCATCTCTTCTACTAAACAGCGGGCCACGGTTATTTCCTTTCCAAAAAAGTTTCAGGTCTTAAGCATGAGTTAGTGGGACACATTTTCTAATTTACTTTCTTTTGGAACCTCTGTCTCAACTTGAAGCTGACTTGATATTCCCATATATTTTAGGGTTCTCTTCATTTCTTACTAGCTAATCCTATGTTGCTCTAACAACATATTGTTACTATTATTAAATCTTTATACTATATTTTCCCTATTCAAATTACTATTTGAGTTTTGTCTTATGGTTGGACCTTGCCTATTGTAACAAGATCTATAAAATTCTACCTTTTAGGTACAACAGTTCCAGGTGTGTAAGAAGCATTTTCATAAATCTATGTTAATCTTCAGAAGGGTCAGAAGAAAATATACAAGAGAAAGAAATGACTATAGTTTTAAATCTATAGTGTGAGAAACTCCTTATTTCTGCATAAATGGTTGCCCCATGATAAGATTAAAATATAAAGTCGGTCTTTTCAGTATTCTTTCCTGTATATATTTTCATTTGATACTTATGATAACTTACTTGGGTTTGGGGGAAAATTGCCTTCACTATCCTTTCTGAGGTGCAGAAGTTCAACTTTGAAGCTTAGTGCCTAACACATCCCCACAGTGGTGACTGATGGGTGATGATTGATAGGTGATGATTGATAGGTGATGATTGACGGGTGATGAAAGGACAGATCTGAAGTCCCCCAGGTCTTAGCCAAAAGTTCTGTCCCTCTATTCACTCCTGAACAGTAATGAGCAAACCTGTTCCAAAATGAAATGAACCTTGAATCAATTATTTTTCTCTAATATTTTTGTCTAATATCTCAGAACAACTTTAAAACACCCATGCAGATCTGTGCCTGGATATACAGACCAAGAACCTTCCCCGATGCGACCACGTTTCTGGGACAGGACCTTTATCCTGTCACTGCTGTAGCTGTTTCATTTCTGCAATAGGATGATGTGACGACACTTCTCTCTCGCATATAACTGTCACGTAGCCCTCTGTGCTCTCCATGTATTCGTCGGTAAAATGTCAATGACGTCAGAAATAAAAGAAAGATTTCCTCCCCTAAACAGCTGATCCTAAATGGCTAAACAACCTTCAACCTTGACTCTTTCACCCACCAAGTACAGTACTGTAGTGAATATTTTACTGAATTCCTACCAGTCTCCACATCCTAATATTTAGAGTGACTCCCAGAGTTTTGACATCACGTTAAGGTTTTCTTTTAGAAAGCAGCTCATTAAACTCACCACTGAACTTTTGAAATTATATTCTACTCAGTAAGAACCTGGATTCCAAAGGCGTAGATTGACCAAGGGATCTATATTTCTAAAGGGCCTGGATACCCAAAACACTTGGCCAAGTATGGGAAACACTGCACCCAGGCATTTCGGCACAGGGCTTTACAGCCATATCTTGTATGCATGACACAATTCCTAAAAGCTTTCAGGAACTGATTATTTGCTTTTTTGTTACTCAATAACAAACTGCAGTTCTTCAGTTTTGCATTTTACACATGAAAAGCCTAACTTCAGCTCCAGCGTTAAGAACTGATAGCCACATTATATTATGAAATTTAGAAGTGACAGATTCTTAGTGCTTGAAAGAGCCAGATGACAGCAACCATATCTGTGACAGCTGACAGACTTTTCAAAGCTCAAGAAGCAAAAGCCAGAAACATATGCAAAGATCCCAATTCATAAACAAACACCACAGAAAGACTGAACAGGAAACCATCTATTGCTGCAGACCCAAATTTGCAAGATTTGAGCTTCACAGACTGCATCTGTGCTGCTTACTATTGAACACTGTTTTATTAGACACAAGGCTAAAAGCATGAGCTTATATTCAAATTTGGCAATACAATAAGCTAAAGAGACTGTGACCTGCTAAATTAATCTTTGACCATATTTCTGAAATAAGAAGGTCAACAAAAAACTATATAATCTGAAATTATATTAGTTTATTTAAAGTTAAGAAAACAAAAGATCACTGGATTTATGTTTTGTTATCAGAGATATAGATAATTAATCCACTGAGCGCTATGACCAAAGAATTATCACCATTCTATTGAAAAAAATAAGTTTCTTTCAAAATTTAATGTGACAGACAAAACTCTAAGCAACCTACATAATATAGTGCTGTTTTTCATGTTTAGGAAGATTAGTAGCAAATACATGCCACAAAATGTTAAAGGCATTCAAAAGACTGCCCCTCACTTAATGTTCAGAGCAACCAGAGTAGGAAGACACAAGTTCTGAGTCACAGAGAGGTCAGTGCTCTTGCCAAGCCCCCTTCTCCCCAAAATGGAATGAATCCTGACTGGATGTCATTTTCTTGAACCCAGTTTCTGTTCTGATTCACATGAGGCTACAGTATGGATTATGAAACATGGGAGCAGTTTCTACCTAGGTTGCTACACTGCTGGTGTTAGGAGGTCAGCAGTGAATCAAACTGCAACAACTTCGACCAAATCCAACTCCCTTTGCGAATCTTCGAATCCACACTTGCCACATAGCTAGGAAATTCAGTCCTCAGACACCACACTCAAGCAGCCTGACCAGCCTGTGACCTTCGTTGTCACAAGATCCTGCATCTATCCAAATGAACAAAGTTCAAAAACTTCCTACCAGGAAGTGTCTCCACAAAGCAGTGTAATCAACAATTTTCAAGAGAAACTACAAAAAGAAGAGGGAGAAGAAAGAGGAAAAGAAGGAGAAAGGGGAGGAGGAAAGGAAGAGGAGGAAGAGGAGCAGGAGGACACTCAAATCCCTGATACTGCTGATAACTACACCGTTATCATCAGGAAATTGCAGACAAAAGAAATCAGTGCTACCAATGGAAACCAAGAGACTCAGAATGCAAGTGTGACCCTATGTAAGACCATGCCAGACACCGGAGAAAGCCCTGCTTGATGGTCCTCTTGAAGTTCCAGAGTCCAGACCTCAAACTTCTACCAGCACAAGTCTATATATACATCAGTGAGTAAGTATAAGTATACAGAACCACACAAAAACACTTAGTTGAGAATATTGGTGCCTGGATTATATTATTTTAAAAAGAAACATTATTGACTCCATAGTTCATTGAATTGATACAAAACTATAAAAGACTGTTTTTCTTGTGTTTCTTCCCCAAGAAAGAAGAAGGCCTCACCTTTAACCAACATGTATTTATAAGGAGTCTTTCTGTCCAGATCCTCTCCCTTTCTAGTGAGGTCTGGTACACAGGCTCATACTCAAAAGTGTGCAACTAAGACATGAAGCAAAAGCTCCCGGAGTAGAGCCAAGCCTGTTTGGCTGACTTCCCTGACTCCAGCCTCTGATGGCCTGATTTTACCAGGCTTCAATATAAACTACAGGACTCACTTACTTTTATGCTTATCATTACACTGCTGGTTTTAGCAGCTTAATTGTGAAACTTTTATGAAAACTTACTGAAATAGTCAAATCTAAGTCTCCTTGCGAATCTTCAAATCCACACTGGCCTTTGTGGATTGTCACTACTCAGTTCAGATAATCACTGTCTGTATCAAGACCCTTATTACCAAGGTCTCTGCTTGAGCACTTGATGAAAGTAATGTTGGAGAACTAGATGTTCACTGGTGAACCCTCTGGTGGCTGCTTAAGTCTGTCATAGCTGGTAGTTATTGAATTATTCCTTTCAACTTGTCTCAAAAGAAAAAATTGTTGTGCTCAAGAACTTATGTCATTTGTGGTAAGCGGGAAGAACTTTAAAAAGATTGGTTTTTCCTATTTTATGCCACCAAAATAAAACCTCCAGTTCCAGTAATAGTCTACATCCTGATGAGTCATCAGACAAAGGGATCCAATAGACACCAGCAAACACCACAGGCAATTGCCAAGGCTATTGGTTGATTTCCAGAATGTGGTACTCTCCACAGGCCCTATTGCTGATGACATAGCCTACTTATGTCATAGCAATGGGAGCAATCAACCTGATGTCCACCTATAAGCTTCAATCTTACTGACTATCATTCACAGTGCTGGAAAGTACTTTGCATGCTGCTGGAGGAGAAAAATAATTATCATTATCACCTGGCTCAAACTTTGTGACCAATAACAGTGACTTACCAGAAATACACACTGGTGCGAGGCTTGCACAACTGTTATGAGAGTAACCAGCCCCTTCTCGATTAAATTTAAGAACCACTCTATGAGATAGAACAAATATCTGATGCTTTTAAAGTGAATAAGAATCTGAGACTAAGACCCTAAGGTAAAGTTAATACTGTTATTCTGATAAAGGAACACAACAATAAAATGACTCCTAATGACATATTGCTACACCCACATATCAGAGTATCTCTAACCCCTCATCAGAGAAGCTTCTTCTTGAAGTCGCTAGCAATTAACTAGAGACCCACAACTGGACAATGAGAGAAGAGTGAAAGACTTTGGAGCACTCAGTCCTAAGTGGAATGTCTTTAGAAAACCCCTTTTTTCAAGGTTCAGGAATTTATGCAGAAGAAGACACAGAAAGATTGTAAGAACCAAAGGTAGTGGATAACTACAAGGAAACAGCATCACCTAGATACAACAGGGTTGATACAAATATGAGCTCACAGAGACTATGACAGCACACACAAGACATGCACAGTTTCAAATCAGGCAAGATCTCACCATGTAGAAGAAGTTGACACAAAGTTCTACCACTACCCAAGAAGCTGTTTGTAATTGATACCTATATGCTGAGAAAGGAAAATCAATTTTTCCTAATAGGGTACTACTGGATATAGCTTTTTGTTTTGGTTTGTTTGTTTTGTGTTATTATTTTGTTTGTCTGTTTGTTTTGATTTATGTTTTGGGGCTTTTTGTCCTTTGTCTCTTTTCTGAGAAAGAAGGAGAAAAAAAAAGGATTGAACTTGGGTAGGTGGGAGGATCTGGGAAGAGATGAAGAGGAAGAAGCATATGACAAAATATATTGTATGGGAACATTTTTAATTTAAAAAAACCATCAATTACAGTAACATCAAGTACAGTTTAGTGTGTGAATCAAAAACCCTCTGGAACAGCTCAGGTCACCACCTGTCTAACAGCCATAATCATCACCCAGGCATCTATGATGCTTCATCTTATCTGTTGTTACCCCATATGAGGGTATTCTGTACAAAATCTACCCAGCTCAAACCTAGCCATTATTTGTTCAGACTTTCTTTCAACTTCCCTTTCACACATCCCAACTTTATCCCTCCAACTAAATTTGGGGAAAAAGTTAGAGCAAGGACATATGAAATATATCATAGATCCTTGCTCATAATAACTCCCCAAAACAGTGTTTTCACTGACAGCTTGTATGCTGCCCCATTAACACACAATCATCAGTATCTATAAAAGCATAAATTCACTGTGCTGAAATTGCCTGATTGAACAGAAAAGATGTTCCAACAAGAAGGAGCAAAATGAGATTCTATTTTCAAAATGAAAAGGAACTTTCTGCAGTGGAAATTTCAAAATCAGTGCCTCTTATTTGAATTCCTTTTGGTTTGCACTTGCTGTTTTTGTGAACGTCACATAAGACTGACTATGCCTATAGGATAGACAGAAACATTTTCAAAAGTAATGAAAACAGAACAGAGAGACTGATCATCAGAAAGTATTAAACGATTCTAAATATCTTATCTCAACCAACATAAAAATTCATCAACTTTAGTTTGTTTTTTTCTCACCGAATTAAAGAATTCAGCTATTATTTGAGCAATTTCCCACTCTGGTTTGGCTCTTCGGCGTCATACCTAAATTTTTAATGATAGGAACTATTTGACACATATGATAACGAAAGTAAAATGATCAGCAAAGCCCAGGGATATCCGTCTAAATAGAGTAATTGTGATAATTATATCTGTGCATGTTAAGAATTTTGCGGTTTAAGATATTTTCACACATACTCACACATACACACATTGGTGTGAGTTGTGGTAAGGAAACAGGTTAAGGGTTTTGTTGTTTCGCTGCCCCCTTTACACTTACAATGTGAAAAAAAGTTATTAAAAAAGTAAAGGTAAGGGCAACCTTGAGAGGAGCCGATTGCTTTTTTCTTTAGTGCCAAGATAAGTGTTCTCAAATTTCAGCACAATCACACCCACCTGAAGGGCTTGGAATTCCTGATTGCCACCACCTGGATGGAGTTTCTGAGTCTTCAGCTCCGGGGTGGGACCCAAAGGCTGCATTTGTGGCTTAGTTCACAATGTTTTCAAAAGCCAGTCTGACAAGCACACTTTACCAACACTTCGGAAATACTCATGATAAAATTTGCTTTTGTCTTCACTGAACTCAGGGAAAGGCCTGAGTAGATCCCAAGCCTCTTTGTGCCTAGTACCCTAAATTATGGCAGTCTTATCTAACAAATGAGAAGTGTATTACCGAACGCTAAAGAAAGACTCTGAACAGCAGAATATGGAATGCCTTCCCGTATTTGTGGATCAGCATAATTAATATGGCTCGAAAACTATTTTACTGAAGTGATCCACAGATTCAATGTAATCCCACATGAAAACTCTTATGATATTATTGACAGAACCTGAAAGAAATCCAGGAATTCACATGAAAATCCAATAGTCCCCCAATAGCCAAAGCAATCCTGAACAGAAGAGTAGCACCTAATCTCCAATTATACTCCAGCCACAGAAAGAAAAACAGGGTGATACTGGCAGAAAAACAGGCACGTACACCAGTGGAAAACAGTAGAGGACCCCAAAATAGACAATGACTTTCTAATAGCTCAGAAAATGACAGCAGGAATTGACAGATGAGACTACAGGAATTATATAGCTTCTTCACAGCAAAGGAAACAATTAGCAGGTGAAAAAACAGCCTACTGAATCACCAGCTGGATACCTGACAGAGGCTGTATACGTTCAGACTATGGACTGGGGTGTAGCTCACTTAGTGATGAGTTCATGTAGTTCACACCTACCATGCAAGAATCTCTAGAACTACCCACTAACCCCAGCACATCCATAGTCCCAGACTCTGGAGGTAGAAGCAAGAGGATCAGAAGAAAGTTAATGTTCTTTCCAGCTATATAGGAATTAAATGCCAGGCTGAGCCACATGAAAGAAGTGTTATGGGGTCTGCCTAGATCCAACACAACTCAACACCAGCTCACTACAGGAAACAAAAAATTATTGTAATCATATAAAATAATGAATGCCAGTTTACGATATTAGTCAAACTTGAACATGGCTTAGTGCTAAAACTACCTTTTACCTCTCTTGCTAGAAGAGTTGGGGATTTAAAAAAAATGTGGCTGTCTTCATGAATTCTCTACCCTGTGTTCCAGCCACTCTGTGGTTGAAGAGGGTAGGGTATAGGTGTCATGTAAAGAGAACAAATGTCCTGAAGCAGCAGGATGGTAATAGTGCTTAAATTCAGTAGGTCTGGAAGATCTGAAACTGACTCACTGGCAGTGTTTTTTATCTTATCTGAAGAATATCAGTGCTGTAGTTCATCTACTGTACTGTAACGCCACCCACTCTTTCCTCAAGCCCTACAAAACTAGTGCTATCCATCTAGGATAACTCCACAGGACCTGTCAGTTCATGAGGTCCTATTCAAAAGACCCACGACCAATCCAGTAGGTCTTTCTTTTCTGTGGATTACCAAAAACATAACCACAAACTTTTTACCTAAAAATTCCAGAAGTACAGATCCATGCCAAGGCAACCACCTCAATGCGTCTCCCTCCTGCCCGTGCATGTGTAAGCCCAAACACTCTAGGTCTGCTCCCAAGCTCAGGGAGTACATTTTTATTTCCAAGTGGTTATCTTCTTTATAAAGATTGAGGCAAATCACCATTTTACAGATAGGAGACAAAGGCCTAAATAATCAAGAAGAGAAAATTTACTGGGAGTTATGCTGGACCCTAAAAACTTCAACTCCAGTCTAGTTGGCACTAATGACCATATTCTCATCAAAACAGTCTGGCTCTGTGACCACCAAAACCAGGCAACTGCATTAGTTGTACTTCATAGGTGCATTCATCCATAATACAATACATGCTTAGAACAAGAGCAATTAATTCACTGATTTAAGCTCAAGATAATTCTGTCTACTTCATAAAGCTAATTGGTTACCCTTCCTGAAAATTAAGACTACTGACTGTATTTTGTTTGCTAGATAAAAAAACTTTGAGGGTGTGATGGAATATACTCCTATTAATAGAAATTTTAAAAGATTTCTAAAATCTTTACTGTGTACCTGGGAATATGTTTCAGTGCTAGAGATCTTGCCTAGAATACCTGAGGCTTTAGGTTCAACTCTCACAACTGAAAAAAAAAAATGACTTTAGTAACCAGAGGATCCAATAACTTGAAGCTAAGGAGATGGTTTAGTCAGTAAAATGCACATCAAGAAAACATAAAGACCTGAGTTTACATCACCAAAATCCATGTTTTAAAAGGTAGAAGCATGCACACATTGATAGTTCCAACATTGGGGGGTATTGAAGGCTGGAGGATTCCTGAAACTCACTGCCTAGATAAATTTGCGATCTCTAGGTTGAATGGCAGACCTTATCTCAAAAAGTAAGGTCAAGAGCAACTGAAGAAAGTACCAAATACTTGATATGTACCTCTGGCCTTGATATATCTATGCACGCGCACACACACACACACACACACAGAGTGGAGGGGTCGGTAGATCTATACCCTGAAGCTAATCCTTATGGTCACAGTATCATCAAATATCTGCAAAGATCTTCTCAGTCTCATTTGACAGTAGGAAGCTGAGGCTCACATAACAGAAATTTTAAAAAGAATACTACCTACTTCATAGGTTGATGCAGAGAGAAAAGTTGAAGAGTATATACAAAATAGTTATCATAGTGTTTATAGCTTTGTGTATATCCAACAAAAACTATTCCTGTCTTCTCTCTGCAGAAGTATATGCTTAGAGAAATATGTTAATCAACTAAAAATTAATCTCCTGTGAAAGGAATTTAGAAAATATAGATAACAATTGCCTCCTTGTAAGCCTGCTGGTGACTTGACTTGCAATAAAAATCTCTAATATTATGAAGAATTAACAAATATGTAATATTTGTTACATATTTGTTTCCTAATAGAGAAATTGCTTTAAAAAGCAAAATCTGCAAGTTTCCTAAGCTCCCTCCTACTCTACTTCTGGGTTCTCACTTTTACATGAGCAAATGCACCATGTTCCAGGTCTTATCCAGAAGAGGGCCACACCATTGCTTTCCAGTCACCTCAGACTTTTAGAGAATTCCAGCAATGCTGAAATCGCCAAAGTTGTCATAAGGTTAAATTCACCATTGATATGAAATGCACTTTCTTCCATGGCAAATGCAGAGCTTTGGGAGATAGACTTTCCAGGTTACTGGCAGTCATCCTGTGTTACCTGGCACAGGGGAGATGGAAGGCCTCATACATTAACCTTGGTGATGGCTAAAACAGTGTATATTCACAACCCCTTAGTCACATATCCACCCTGGGTTACCAAAACAGTTGAAAGGGTGCTGAGTTGTCTTATTACATGGTAGTCTAAGATAAGATCCTGAGGGTGTAGAGAGACCCTGGATGAAACAAGAAGGTTTATTCTCTGAAAATGAACTTTCCCAGCTCATTGACTCTGATAGATTACACTTTCTTTAACTTTAGAAGAGTTAAAGAAAAATGCCTTTCCTTCTTTTTCTTTCTGTCTCTTTCACTTACAGGACTCTGGCTACAGGGGAAATAATCGATAAATAGACTTTCCAGCCAAACTTAAGGGGATAAGCTAGTAAATGCTATGCTTTGGAGCATTAGGAAGTCTCATTGTGCAGTTTCAGAATCATTTCCATGTCATTAACTCTAACTGCTCCTTCCACCAATGGGACTGACTCTTAGGAGCATTGTCAGCATTATTTCCTTCTAATCTCAGCCATGACAACAACAATGTTGCAACAATGATGAGGCTGCCACTGTTCACATGCACAACACATCAAAATATATGGCATTATTTGCATGCCATTTCATTCATTCAAGCTCCATGAAGGCAAGGAATGTTTACCATCAAGTCCCAAGAGCCTGTCAAAACACATGCTTGCTAAATATTTGCAAAATAAGCATGTTGAATGTTTCATTTTATTCTAGAAATCAATGGCTTCCAAACTGGATTATCTGTTCCATTTTATGGAGATAAAAACTGAGAGTTGAAAGAAGCAGAGAACCCAAACCCAAGGTCACAAGGGTATTAAGTAGCTGAGTCCCATACAAACTAAAATCATCTGACTCAAATTTAACATCCATCCCTGTAAGTGCTACAAAATTTGACACTCACACTGTGGATAAAGCAAGTAAGGGAATTGGCATGTCAAAACATAGGAATAACTCTACTGTTGCAAAATAAGAAGAAGAAAAGAAAATTCTGAGATTCTGGGGTCATTTCACAAATAAAATGCAGCAAGAAGTCAAGGTCAAGAGATTGGTCATTATTAATCAAATTATAGATCAGCCCCAATAGCCACATATTTCCTTGCACTTACACTCAAGAGACACTTTTGTAAAACATTCACAGAAAAAGATCAATAACTCTCTGGAGGTAAGTGGCATAAATTATGTCTCAACATATACACTGCAGGAGTTTTGCTGTGTGTTGTATACAGTAATTGCATTTTATAGATGGCCATGGAAAGCTTCAGTCCTCATTGATTTTGATCATAAACTAAACGGCAACCAAAAGAAAAGAACAGCACTTTAGATGAAGAAGTCAGCCAGCTGAAGCTGCAAAAGAAAATGAAAATTTGGCATGCTGAATGTGATCAATTCATGGTTCCTGGAAAATAAATGTAGATGCTTTAGGCCCTTCATTAAGAGATAGTCACAGCACTGCACAGCTACCATGTTCATCTAACAACTCAGTGGTGGTACCGATCAGCAGGATGGAAGCGACAGGACATCAGCCTAAACCATTGCCCTTCCTGACATTCCACATTTTGTTCCCCATCCAAGCGGCTTGTAAATCATGATAACTGAATGTCTGTGTTCTCACTGTCTTGAAGATTTACTGTCAAAAACAAAGTCTGGTTATGATATAATCTGAGAATCATCAGTATGTCACTAACATTTCTGAATTCCAGTAGGGTATTGTTCAAGCACCACCCTCAAATGAGTTCCTTCATTTCTTTATGCCCTTCACAGCAAGCAGCTCTGAGAGGATGTTAAAGCAGCAGAACACCTCTTTACCCTTTTTCAAGGCCAATTTTGCAATATGGGCAAAATGATTGGAAATGGAGTCCTGGAAACACTGAAACCATCTGTCAGGGACTCAGTTAAGAAGATACACACTGTTTCACAGCCAGGGTGGAGATAAATTATGCCTGGCTGGAAATGTCCAAAGCAAGTTGGATTCCCATTCAAGCTTATTAGGATAAATTACAATTTTTATTATGCATTTCCCTGGTAAAATCACATATTCGTATGATGATCAACTGTAAGTTATACTGATGGGGATGAACTGAGATGTTAATGTTACCAAAAAATGTATTTTTTACTAATAGCAAATGATAACCAGAGCAGGTGTCACTATAAACAACTACAAGCATCTGTCAAAATGTCTGAGAGCAATTTAAATTCACAGACACAATCTTATGGAAGGTTCTTGTACATTTTGTAAAAATAACCCTCTTAATATTTAATCACAAACTCCAGACGTACTTGGCTAATATTTATTCATGAAATGTATTGGGTGAAGTATTAAAGAACTAGAGGGTGGGGCAATTGTGATTAAATTATATAGCTCGGGATATTAAGTTTTAGGATACGTTGAACAGTTTGTCTCCTTCTTCCCTTAAATATTTATTGCCATTTTAAAACTATTGACACTGTGTAGCAAAAAAACAACAGTGACTCTCATATTTTATAGTAGTAAGCATTAGAAGTCGAAATATTTTCATAAGTGTTGGAATGGAATTAATTTTCACAAGAAGTTAAGACATCCTTTGTAAGTGTGATGTCACCCAAAGTGAATCATCACATCATGTGTTCAAGGGTTCTGTCTACAAAAAACTAAGTAGATGAAATATGTTAGAAAACAGCCTGTGTGTCTGCATCTATGGCACTAGCTTTCTCCTCATCCTTGCACTTCACTTCTAAAACACTGGACTGTGCACGAATTGAAAAGATATCCCAGGAATTTTTGTATTAATTAGATTACCATTCATGCATTCTTTCCATTTCTCATGAGGATTTTTAAAAATTGTTATTTACTTATAATAACTTCCCTTTAAGTAACATTTGTGAAAGCTTTTTTAACTAAATACATCTGGAAAAAAAACCATAGAATTTGAACGCACAGGTTAAGCATATGACAAGAGAAGTGTTCAAAAGAACAAGATTAAATCAGCCAAAAGCCTAGATTTAGGGTCCAGGAACACCACTGTGTTCGGCTTTTCCATTAAGGACAGAAGACTTGGGAGGGAAGCACCAAGAGGTAAGTTCCAGAGAACAAGATGGCTTGGGGCTTTATTAAATCAAAGACCTAATTGCCTATCAATAGGGTATTGGACAAAGTGTTTAACTCTAAAGCTTGACATCCCAAAGCTGCTAAGCTGCAGTGAAATCCTCAAGACTGAACCATTAAAAATTGGTTTCTGAACCAAGAGCTAGTCTGACTCTAAAGGTGAAGAAGGAATGTCCATCTAAAGGAACCAAGGATGTATGAAGCCGTTCCTTTTGACAAGCCACAATGAATGCTAAAATAAGCCATAAATCTACGTGGTTCAGTGAACTGAAATACTGAGGCAGAAATCTTGAATTTCTGAGGTTTGACCATTGTTTTCAGTGAGGCCAGTATTAGCTGCAAAGATACTAACTCCACACAGCTCAGAGAACCATGAGCAAACCAAACCTTCAAACACAGTAACAATATCACCCACTAAAACAATGGTCCTGGTTTCAATTGTTTTTCTCTAAACAAGGATAACTTTATTCTTTTTGGGAACCATTTAATCAACTTATTCTCTAGGGTTGACCAATCAGTCCACAGTTTAGTGTTTTAAATATTTAAAGGGTTAAAAAAAATCACTGCTTCTGATACTACAGTTAATGATTTTTTGCAAACTGATAATCATATTGATGGAAGGGAGCTGTATAGTCATGAAATATGAAGAAGTCAGCACAGCACAAGACAGCAGGACAAGAAAAGAAGTTTCTACTAGGCCGTGTAGCATCTGTGTGAATCTTCTATTCAGTGGTAATAATGATAAATAAGAAAGAGGAACTGAGGGAAACTCAGTGGTGAGAAGAGAGATTGTCCCATACCAGTTAACAGTCCTCAAACAGAGGCTGATGTAACCTGGAGGCACAACCCAGCAGATGAAGGCACCTCAAGGCCCCGTATTATCTCCTTTTACTTGTCTCTGCATTACTTTACATGACCCTTTGTTCTGGCTAGTTTTATGTCAACTTGACATAACCTACAGTCATCTGAGAGGAGGGAACCTCAATTGAGAAGATCCAGCTATAAGGTTTGGTTTGGTTTGGTTTGGTTTGGTTTGGTTTGGTTTGGTTTGGTTTGGTTTGGTTTGGTTTTTAATTAGTGACTGATGGAAAATGGCCCAGTTCATTGTGGGTGGTGCCATCCCTGGTCAAGTGATCGTGGGATCGATAAGAAAGCAGACTGAACCAACGGAGGACCATGCGTGGCGAGGACATAGACCCCCTGCTCAGATGTGGCTGATTGGCAGCTCAGTCTCCATGTGGATCTCTGTGTGAGGGGAGCAGAGGCTGCCTCTATATGAACTCAATTGCCTGCTCTTTGATCACTTGCCCCTGGCGATGTGGTCTTGCCAGGCCACAGAGGAAGAGGATCCAGGCAATCCTGATGAGACTTAACAAGCTATGGGCAGTTCTGCCAATAATGGAGAATTCCCTCTTTCTGTGGACTAGGGGGAGGGAATGAGAGGAAAAGGGAGGGAAAGTGGGACTGGAGTAGTTGAGGGAAGGGGCTTCAATCTGGATATATAATGAATAAATTTTGAAGAAAAAAATAAAAATTTAAAAAGAAAGAAATCAGGTTGAGCAAGCCATGGAGAGCAGGCCAGCAAGCGACACTCCTCTATTGCCTCCGTATCAGTTCTTCCTCCAAGTTCCTTCCCTGTCCTGCCTTAATTCCTGTCCTGACTTTCCTCCATGATGAACAGTGACACGGACATATAAGCAAATAAACCCTTGCCTCCCCGATTTGCTGTTTGCTCAAGGTGTTTCATTGCAGCAGTGGAGATCCTAACTAAGACACTATTAAAATTCCAAAATAAGAAAATTAACTTTACATTTTTAAATAATGCTATTGTGTGACACGAAACTCAGGACACATGTGACATGAACTCTGGGTCCTTGCCACTACCTCACACCACCAGTCCTGTGTGTATCTGTGTGCCATTACAAATGGGAAAGTTTCCCTTGCTAACTGAATTTTAAAATTACATTCGCTTACCTTTCATCTCTGAATAGAGTTACTTGTTCCTAGATGAGCCAGTAAGAAGTTAAATTAAAAGACTTATATTTCAAGGACTCTAAAAAGTATTCAACAATATTACGGTTTGAATCATAAATGTCTCCAAGTACAGGTTTATTATTTGAAGTGCTTAGTCCCTGGTTAGCTGTCACTAACTGTCACTTGTTACTTGGGCAAGGGACACTGTCTTGTTCAGGACCCGGCTGAGGAAAATGGGGCAGGCCCTTGAGGTAACCATCCTGTTCTTAGTTCTAGCTTCTCTGTTTCCTGGTTCACATAATGCAAAGAGCTTTTCTAGTATGCCCCACATGAATCCTCATGAGTCATGGTAAACAGAAACTCATGAACAAAAAGAAAGTTTTCCTTCTTTAATTTGTTTTTTGACAGTATTTTAGTCACAGTAAGTAGGAAGTAACTAGGACACATGATGATTAAGGACATATAGTAGTAATTCATAAGAAGTACTCCATTTGTTTAATGGGAGTGTGGATACCTAACTATCCACATAGAAGCTTGCAAGATGATGAGTAATTATAAATAGCATACACACTATGTACTAGTATATTATATATTTACTCAACAATTATTTGTTGAACAATTATTATGAGGGTACCACATGAGGCTTGCAGAGTACAATAGTAAACAAGGTAATCATAAGTGCTTGTTCTTATGTGTACAATATCTTATCATGGAAAAACAGATTTTAAATAATATTTAACTAAATATAACATTTTAAATATTGTGCTAAAATAAATTCTTAATGCCATTCTTAAAATGAGCAGTAAATAAAGTATTTTTAACTTAAAAAAATAATAGCTCTGGGATGGCTTAAGTAAATATCTTATTTCCCCTTGGTTTGAAACAAAAGGTAGTAACCAACAGGATCAGAAGTTATGCAGATGAAAATAATTTCATGTCCAAAATTCTGAAAACAGAAAGAGCTCAATATGTGCTTGGATCTGAAGGGAGATGGCAAAGAATACTGGGAATCAGGCTGGAACCACAGAGAATGGGTTGGGATAAGCAGGCAAGAGTTAATCCAGTATACCATGCATGCGCTTTACTTAGTCAACCAAGTAGGTATATCTGTGTTACATTACTTTTATAGACATGAAAACAAAGATTCAGAAAATGCAAAGACCCATCTAAGTCACGGAATTGGTCAGCGTAAGAACACAGTCTTCTTAAAAGAAAGAATTTATCCTTTGAGAGAACATTGCTCCCTTCATGGTGGTGCCAAGACATGAGAGAATCTGCCAACAAGGACAACAGGTTATTACAGAAAGAGCAAACTCATCTAACAAGACAATGTGAAAGGGATAAGAAAGTCAGACCTTAGCCCTCCTTCCTCTACTCCGTTCCTTAAACAGCCACACTTTCTGCTCTGAATCACAGTTGCCCTACATTGGGAATGGCATAGGGCCATTTGGCTCCATCAGGCTGATGGCTAGTTTGCTTTCAGAATAATGGTATCCACACATAGGGAGAGAAAAGCTCCAGTTTCCAAGATCGATTGTATCACAAATAAAGGTAGTTGGGGACCATGGTCCTAAATTCTTTCAATTAGTCCAAAGACAATCAAGAAAATAAGATCCTACCATGCATTTATCTTTCAAAATCTAAGCGGTAACCCATTTTTTTAGGCATATTACCCTAAAATGTCAGGCTGGAAATGGAAAAGCAAGTAAGATGAAACTAAGCTTAATGACTGAAGTCAATGTTAGATGAACAGGAATGACATTAAACACCAATGTTTCTGAAGCTGCCATTATTGGATTTGTGACATTGATTTGAACTTATCAACCCTGGTTTCCTCTTCATTTTTACAGAGGGTCCTCATCAATTCCTGAGTCTAAAATGCTCTCATCAGAAGAACAGTTTGCAATTATTGCCTTCTGGGCTCTAGCTTGGGTATGTGGTTTGAAATTCATTGGTTAGAATTTTTAAGTGAGGGGCTAGAGAGATGGCTCAGTGGTTAAGAGCACTGGCAGTTTCTCCAGAGGACCCAGGTTCAGTTCCCAACGCCCACATGACAGCTCACAACTATCTGTAACTCCAGGATCCAGTACTCTCATATAGACATACATGCAGGAAAACATAATGCACATGAAATAAAACAAAATTTTTAAAGATTTTTAAATGAGGTTTTCTATTAATATTTTTTAAATATGCACCAAAATATTTCCGTGTGAGAAGCTATCTTAAGTTCACTTTTTCCCAATAAACAAAACATGGTCTGACCTCTAGCTTCATTCATTTTTCTAAAAAACAACAACAAAAAATACCCCTCCATGGAGCCTTCTGTGCTTCTGCAGAGTGAGGAGCTAGGAGTTCCTCACATGGATGTCTGAAATTTCCATGAAGGGCTGGGAAGATAGCTAGGTTGGTAACCTGTTTACCTTGACATCTCCCCTAGCAGAGTACTCTAAAGGAGAAGCTGATGGGTTTGGGCTTCGCTTTAGTGACTGGTGTCTGAAGGACTACATGCCCAAAATTACCTCACCTGTATATTGCCTTAGATATTAAACTTACACATCTTATAAGTTGTATCCATGAGAGCCTCTGGAGCATAAGTTACAGGAAGGCAAAAGCATCCTGGCACTGAAAAGTGAGAAGGTACAATTGTGGATTACACAATATTTTCTCTAGCTGAGTAAAGAGAAACCAATTGATGAGCCAAGCAGCCAAGGACTAAGCCATTTAAGACCATTAGCTACAATAAATCCTTTCTCTCTAAAGTAGTTTCTGGCATGTAGTTTGGTCACAACTGTGTATAAATAACCAATATACTATTATTTTATGAAAAGAAACCAGAACGTTAAATATGTCCACAAATACCCATTTTCCTGATACTGTACCCAAAACATGATAGCTTATTGTAGACTTTTCCCCTATCATTTTAAAAGAAATTTAGTTTTATGAAATTTATTCAACTGAGTCCAGAATAAAAACCCTGAAGCAACTTATCAGATGGCTATATTTTGTGAAGTTCAAAAGGAAGAAGGCAAATTTGATGGCATCATATGACCTCTAACCTTTTAATTTAAAATGGATTTTAAATGCATTTTTCTTGTTTTTGTTAAGAACAATTAGAATATTTGAGAAAGAAGAAAGAAAGAAAGAAAGAAAGAAAGAAAGAAAGAAAGAAAGAAAGAAAGAAAGAAAGAAAGAAAGAAAATCATAATACACTGACAGCTGCCATCACTAGACCCTAAGTCATAAGAGTTTACATTGGCCTAATGTGTGGAGCCAATCTAAGAAAACTGCAATAAATACAGCAGGCAGATTATTTCAAATATGAAAATAAAAGTTCCAGGGGTAAAAAGATAGAGAGTAGAAGTGCACTTATCCCCTTCTGGGTGACCGAAATTCAGTGACCAGCATGAACAGCAGGTGGCTCACAGTGACTTGTAACTCCAGCACAAGGTAATTTACTACAAGGCTTCTGGCCTCCTCAGGCCCCTGCATTCATGTGCATATCTATACTCACAAGCATGTGCACACACACAGGCACTTGAACACAGACAGGCATGCAAACACAATTTTGAATAATACAATAAATACTTTCTTTAAAAGTTCCTGGTTTGTTTTTGCTTTTGTTTTGTTTGTACCCACCCACTGTCAGAAATTTAACAAAATCTTGCAAGGTATGACCTAAGACTTGAATCTCCACCTATGATTTGCTGAGCTGGTTTGAAAGCAGCGCGACTGTAGGAGACCCTCGACCAGGGCCGCCCCGTCTCAGTGACTGTGGCGACTCTTGCACCAGCATCGTGCCTGGTCCACAGGGCAAAGTCAGCAAATTTCTGCAGACTGGATTGTTGCGGGGAGAGCATGTGGAGGATGGAAGGCTTAGCGAAACAGATGGCTCCATCGACAAGACTGTAAGAGCCACTTCAGACGTCCGCTCTCGCCTGGTTCTTAACAGCAAAAGTAACAAGGGTGTCATTTATTCTAGCTACAGGGTGTGTTTGCATAGCCATGACCACAAATCCCCAGTTGTTTCCTTGAAATAATGTGAAAATGGACCAAGACAAGCCAGGAGATGAGGAGTCTTTTTCTTACTTAAAAGCATAGGCTAATATGCCTATGGTTTACATATAATATATGTGCATCTATAAAATAATAGATCTCCAAGAACATCAAGCTTTAAGGTTTGGGGGTGAGTTTTAGTGGACCCCACGATGCCACAGCATTGTTTTGGGGACACTTGCAGAAGGAGCCACTCTGGACACCCACAGAACTTAGCACAGCCCAGTATTTACTGATGCATAAGTTGTATGGGCAAGTTAAGGGCCGGGATTTTGAAACACTTCTTTAGAAAATGTGTATCCTACTACTAAAAACAGTTCTTAACTTCATGTGTCTAATTCAACTTTCTAAATATATACATATATATTTATGAATGTAGAGCTCCAACAGCCTAAGGTGTTTTCGGCAATTAGTGGCAGAACAAAGCAAAAGCCAAACAGGCTGATCGCCCATGCAGTAACTTCACCTGAAGACACCTCCCACCTAGCAATTACTATAAATCTAGGAAGTCAGAAAGCTGAACAGTGTAATAATACGCTGTGTTGCTCATAACTTGTATGCCTGCCACTCAAGGCAGTTGAAAAGAATCCACATTGGCTTCATCCTGCATTGAAACAACTAGTTGCACTATATTTGGAAAGGATATTTAGATGGATTTAGATGAAATGAGCTAAGCTTCTAGGACACTGGGTGGCTGAAATATCTGTAGTTAACTGGTGAGTGTCAGAACAAGGTCAAACACAGTTTTAGCCACGCACTAATACCATTCACTAAGTACAGAGGTGAGGCCCACTAACAGTCTCTTGGGTGCCACATTCTGCTGTCTCTTCCAGGAGCAAGAGTAATAAGTAGGCTGCATCTGAGCACAGGGTCCAGGTCCTCTTCATGCATGATCCTTGGTTACTGCATCAGTCTCTGCAGGAACCCCTGGGCTCAGATTTTTCAGCTTTATTGCTCTCTTTTTGGAGTTCCTGTCCCCTCCATGTCCCTCTGTCCCCACCCCCATCTTCCATAAGACTCCATGGACTTTGCTCAAAGTTTGGCTGTGAGTCTCAGCATCTGCTTTGATCCTCTGTTGGGTGGAGCCTTTCAGAGGACCCTCTGCAGTAGTCTCCCATCCTGTTTCCTCTCTTCCACAGCTTCTGGTGTCTATCCTGTTTGCCATTCTGAATAAGATTTACTCATCCTCCCTAGGGTCCTCCTTAGTGTAGAACCCCTGCTCAGATGTAGCTGATTGGCAGCTCAATCCCCGTGTGTGCCCCCCTGTGAGAGGAGCAGAGGCTGCCACTGTTGTGAATTTGGTTGCCTGCTCTTTGATCACATGCCCCTGGCGATTCAGCCTTACTAGGCCACAGAGAAAGAAGATCCAGGCAGTCCTGATGAGTCCTGATAAGCTATGGGCAGATGACAAAAAAGAACTTTCCCTTTCAGTGGACTAGGGGAAAAGGATGGGGGAAAGAGAGCGGGCAGGTGGGTCTGGGAGGAGTTGAGGTAGGGGGCTTCAATGGGGCTATATAATGATAAACTGTTAAAATTTTAATTTTAAAAAGAATAATAAATAGGATTCAAGTCTTGAGCTCTCTCTGGATTAGCCATATTAGTAAG
This sequence comes from Pachyuromys duprasi, assembly GCA_028658305.1. Classification (NCBI taxonomy): domain Eukaryota; kingdom Metazoa; phylum Chordata; class Mammalia; order Rodentia; family Muridae; genus Pachyuromys; species Pachyuromys duprasi. Next base: position 37,696,464 of record CM053763.1, read on the forward strand.
TACTCTGAATTTGAATGCAGCTTAAACTGCATAATGACCATAATGACCATAAGCAACATTAAGCTTTAGACCAAGGAGAAATGGAAGCAGGCCTGAAGTCCTTATTATGCTTGATTTAAAATGTCAAAAGTCCAGAACAGAGAAGTGAAATCCAAAGATTGAAATCCTGAGGTGGTGCACGCTGACTTCTACTGTAAGCCCCAGCATCTTCCAGCCTAGGCTGGAATCTAGAGCCCCCAAAGTCATGTGACCAGTAAATTCTTTCAGATAGCTCTCTGACCTCAAAGCTCCCTGCCAAATACAGAAGAGTGTAGGCATGACTAGAGGAGATTTGATTGTGCAGGAAATGGACTTCAGGGGGAAACGAAAACAATCTCATTTCTCTGAGGCACAATCGGATGGCTGTGTTTGTGTGCTGCTGACGGGGACCAGGTTCCACATGCTCATTTAGGGAAGCCAGCGAAGCTCACGGAAACACTCTGCCCAGTAATTTAGCTCCAGCTGTTCAAGCTGAGGCTGCTCTCTAAAGTGAAGCAAACTGGGGAAAACGCTGAAGTTCAGCAGTTTCACTCTGTTGGGCCAAAGCTTCTGCGGAGTCCCAGCCCACGAATTCCGTTACATTGTGCAGATGCTCAGGGCCTCCCGGGCCAGTCTTACCGAGAGCTCTGTCAAAAGGCAACAAGACTGTGCCTCAGGTCCAAGCCAGAACGATGCTAGCCAGAGAGCCAGAGAGGCCATCAAGTCTTGGTCAGGCCGCGCTGCCAACTCTGATTCTGGTCTGTGAAGAGCCTTCAGAGGGCTACCAATGCTGACGCCATGAGAAGTTAAATTTAAAACCAGTAATTAAAACAAACTACTTTTATAGTAATGTTGTGGGTGAGTACTTAATTGGGTGGCTGAGGGTTTTGGGTTTTTTTTTTTTTTTGGTGTTGCTATTGTTATTTTGTTTGTTTTTCCCCAGGTGTATAGGTTGCATAGCCCACTCCAAATACTAAGTGGTAATGTTGTCCTGGTGATTTTGCTAAGCTACAAGCAAATCCAAGAATAATGTAAACAAACTTTCTATGTCACCTCTGACCTTTATTTTCTTCATTTCACAGTATTGATCTCATACTCCAAATCCTGTCAACCCCCAGATCATAACATCTTTCCAGCCACAAACAGATGCTGTTACGGAGGCTGCTTTTCCTCTGGAGATAAGTCAATGCCCATTCAGTTGCCACAACATCTCGTTAAGTGGCATCTTTGCAAAGATAGTTCTAAAATACATTCAGTAGCTTTATGCAAATAATTGGCCTTCAGCTTTCTCTAGTCACTCTGGGATTGTTTTTAATCAATAAATTTATAATTTTACATAATATTATAAATTTGCATTACATGGTAAATTTATAAATTTTCTACATGAGTTTTGCGAAGTAAAATCATAAGTTGACCAGTAGTTAGCATTAGATAGCTCCATTATCTTTTAAGCTATTGGCAAAAAAAAAAAAAGGAGACACAGAATATAACTTCAGAAATCCTTGTCACTGGAGCTAGATAAAAGGTTCAGTCAATAAAATCCCTGCGATGCAATCATGAGGACCTGAAGCCACACTCCCAGATCCCATGTAAAGAAGCCAAGTGTCCTCCTATGACCCTCACACTGAGACACAGACAGACAGGTGGAGATACATGAACCTGACCACGCAGTTAGCCTGGAGAAACTCATGAGCTTCAGGTCCAGCAAAAGACCCAGTCTCAAAAACTAAAAATGGAGTCTGTCACCTCGAACCGCTACACAAATGATCCCACATGCAAGAACACCACACTCTTCACTCCTACAATAGCAAGTACAGACATCATACATACGACCACCAAAAAAAATCTTAATGAAACAAAATAGAGAGAAATCTGTGTGAGTGTCCACTGAGCGGGCTCTGCGGCTCATTAATCATTTAGCACAAGGAGAAACACAGCTTCTCTTTTTGAGCCTTGGCATCCGAGTAAAACCCTACTACTCAAGCCTCTTGTGTCCACTTTCTGTCAGTAATTGAAGTGTCTGGAAGATTTAAAAAAAGAGCCTCACCGTAAGATGAAGAAATAATTCCTTTAGAAACATCCATCTTGACAACAACTAAATGTGTGGCCAGTGATTGCCAACACTTAGTGAATCACTAAGCAATGAAAGATCTAATTTTCAGGGCTGCTCGAGGGGAGTGGGGAATGGGGTGCTTGCCTTCTGCAACATGCAAGTCCTGGTGACTCATTTTTCTTCTTACAATTCCCAGGTGACAAGGTTCTCACAATGGAAGGCTGGATTAAATAAAGATTAACTCTAGTGTCTGAAAAGCACTGCTTTTGTGGACATTGTGAGCAGCTATTCAAGGAGTGCAAAGACATAAGTAAGCCACTTAGGGCAACAGTTTAGCCCACTGGGCATTGCTGCCCTGACACCAGGTGTTAGAAATTCTCACTAGGGACCAGCCTCTGTCACACTATTTTTCCCTGGAGGCAAATACAATGTAGACAAATTCTGTACACCAGAAGGAATGATGTCTGTTTTGAACAGTGGGTATTCTCTGCTAAACAGTACATACTTCACATAAAGGTATGCCTCTCCTCTTCCTTCAAGTGTCCTTTGATTGTAATAAGATCTCAGATAGCAGAGATGAAAAGATCCACAGAACTGGCTTGAGAGGGGAAAAATAACATTCAAACTTTTGTGCCTTTATTGTTTTAAACTTTTAATCTTAAAATAACTAACAAATATGAAAACACAAAATACACGCATAGTTTATTGTAAAATGAACATTTTAAAACCTCAGATACCTCCTTTTCCCCAAACTATAGGCTTTTCCATGTTTTATATGTGTAGTAATCACATTTCACAGTTTCATAAAATAAATGTGCATTCCTAGGCACTACAGTTAAGTATTGTCTATTTTGTTAAATGTGATTTTGTTTCCTTTTTTTGTTTTGTTTTGTTATTTGAGACAGACCCTTGCTATGTAGTATGGGACTGCCTTGAATTTTTTAGTTTCCTGCCTTCAATTTCCCAAGTACTAAGAGTATGTATATACACCTACCACAGGGGGCCTCTGAAAGACTCTACTGATCAGGATATTGAAGCAGATGTTAAGACTCATAGCCAAACTTTGGGCACAGTGCAGGGAATCTTATGGAAAAAAAGGGAAAGAGAAAGACCTGAAAGGGACAGGAGCCCCACAAGCAGACCAACAGAGCCAAAAAAAAAAAAAATCTGGGCCCGATACTCCAACCAAGGACTGTTATGCATGGAGAGGACCCAGACTCCCTGCTCAGATGTAGCCCATGGGGTAGCTCAGTCCCCATGTATGTTCTCTAGTAATGGGAACAGGACTGTCTCTGACATGAACTCAGTGCCTGGCTCTTTGAGGTGTCCAGCCTTGCCAGGCCACAGAGGAGGATAATGCAGCCAGTCCTGATGAGACCTGATAAGCTGTGGTCAAATGGAAGAGGAGGAGGACCTCCCCTCTCAGTGGACTATGGAAGCTACATAGGGGAGAAGAGGGAGGGAGGGTGGGACTGGGAGGAGATGAAGGAGGGGCTACAGCAGGAATACAAAGTGAATAAATTGTAATAAATAATTAATAAATTTTTAAATACCTTCCTAACCATCTTGACAAAAGCAAAATAAATATCATAAAAGACAAAAAATATTTTCAATCTAAAATTAGTTGAATTTATCAATACAAAAATCACAGAGGTACTGATGGACAACTGTAGAATTGGGAATTCCTGCATTCAAACTAAATGTTTGAGTTTGATTCCATTGCAGTTACAATATTTGGAGTTTAAGTTGTCCCAATACTTCCTTTTGAGAAAATTCTAATATGACTAATCAGTTTTTTTAAAAGACGCTTAAAGTTTGTTCCTGAGTTTCCCATTTCAATAGTTGTTTATAGGTTTGGTTTTTTTTGGGGGGGGGAGGGGTCAGCATAATGTTTTGGATTCATTTTATATATTTCCTGTCCTGGGCATGAAATTAAAGACTGCACTGAGAAGTCCTGTTTTGGTGGTGGTGGTGGTGGTTTGGTTTGGCTTTTTGTTTGGATCTTGTTGTTGTTGTTGTTTTTAGTGGAAACATTATTTCAGAGTCACTACAACCTGAGTTTTCAGTGTGCCCTTTGATGCTAGGCAGTGTGTTATTTTTAGGCCTCTCCAACAAAAAAGAGATTAGACATGAGCATATATTTATGCATATAAAATATGTCATCAGTCCACGCAGTTCCTCCCTACTTAAAAATGGAAAAACCGGACTTTCACTCAATTCTTTAAGTATAATATCTTTATCTTCTTTCTTCTACACAAAAGTTCTGTTAGATGATACATGAACAGAAAAAGAAATCACACAATCACTCATTTATTTTTCCTGCAAATTACATACCCAGCTAAAAACAGTGGTATTGCCATCAGTGAAATTGATGGCAATAATTCTGAAGCTTTATTTCAATATGCTTGTCTTGACCATAACCTCATCTTTACAGTTATCATTTATCTACTTTTTAATATATTGTTTCAAAGACACTTTCTCCCTTTTAGCCCACATTTGAGTTTAGTTCTCCAAATAACTACCAATGCTCACCAATCTTCTTCATGTAGTCTCTCTCTAGTTATTCTCACTACGTGAGCTCCATTCTCTAGTAGCTTTCCTCAAGAAAATTTGGGAATAACACACTTTGGATTAGTGTGTATAGAGAATAATCTGTGCCCATGAACCTCAAAAGCAATTTTCTCTAGTTCCAAAAACCTTTGTGTCACATTTTCTTTCTTTGTATTCCTTAAATATATTGTTCCATTTTCTTCTGGCATAAAGAATTGCCATCAAAAAGGTATGATAAAAATCTAATTATTTTCCCTTATAAATCACTTCCTGTTTTATTAAGATATGCAAATGAGGGTCTTTTTCTTTATACCAGGTTTTACTAGAAAGTATGTTAGCATCAGCTGTTCTGGATTGTGACTCTGAGATACATATTTCAATATGTGATTTCAAAACTCTATGGTTTCCTGTTTCCTCCAGGGGAGAAAAAAAAACTTTAATTTTCATTATTAACATTTTTTTTTCTTCCTTTCTTAGTTACTTCTTCAGAAATTCCAATAATACGTATTCTGGGTCATTTTTGTCAGAATCACTCATTTGTGCATACTGGGATAGATGTGTCAAGGAACTCAGAGGACAGTTTGCAGGAGTCAGTGTATCCTTTTACCATATGGGTTCAGGGATCAAGTACAGGGCATCCATATTGATAACAAGCACCATTAGGTGATGAGCTATCTTGTCAGTCCTGATAATAGATCATTTACTCAAAACTTTTTCATATTTCTTGTACTTGGATCTCCCAAACGGCTTGTTTACCAGATGTATTTCTTGTGAGGTATTAGCTTCAATATTATTCATTCTTACATTTATTATATTCTTTTATTTCTGAAATTTTTTCTGCCCCTCATACCCTCATTTCTAAATATTTGTCATTTAAATATGGGGAATTTGTTTACTGGGACATTTTCCTTTATGTTTCACTTATATTTACACAATGGACAATTTTTAATATAATGCGCATTTTCTTCTGATGGTCTTTTGAAGGGGAGGAGGCAATGGTATATTTTTGCAAATGGCTTTGCAAAGTAGTTTCTAAATAGACAACCCAACTTCACCCTCAGAGAAATATTCAGCCACAGTTTTCTGTGTTATCATGCCCTCTTTTGTTATTTCAATACATAGCTAGTCAGTATCAGCTACATGTGCAGCAATGAGATTCAAATTATTAGGAACATTATTAGTAATTAATAAGATTAATGATTAGTAAGATAGACATGACCCATGTCATTAGAGATTTATATTCTAATAGGGAGTCAGACAATTAAACAAAGAATTATAATGAAGACTTCCTGCAATTCATAAAGGACACCCTTGTGGGATAGTTGGTTTTCAGCCCAGCAAATGCCATTTCTTATAAAAGACCTCCAATCCATGGGTTTCTTTAATTGTGATACACAATCAAATTTGCACTTAAAAGCTAACATCAAGTTTTCTAAAGTGTTCCGTAATATTTGTACCAGAGCCTCATGGCACAGTTTTGCGGTTTGGTTATAGAACAAAAGGATTTCAGTTATAGAGAAAAATGTGGAGAAATGAGGTCCCAAGGACTTCCAGACCCAGGCAGCAAGGCTGAAATAGAGCTTTGGGAGAGCAACGTCAGACTGGGAATCAGGCCTCACATCATGGAGCAAGAACTCTAAACAAGACAGAAACAACTGGAGTTTAAAGATCATCAAGTGGGAGTCTTGGAAGGTAAAACTTAAACTGCAAACTGCAGTAAAACCATGCATCATACCCCTCCACACCATCATGCCCTTTACAGCCCAGGAATGTCTCCCAAGGAGGAAAGACACCAGCAGCAAAGCTTTCAAGTTGCCTCCCTGCCCTTGGTACTGCGTCTGTTCTCCCTGGCCTGGCCTGGCCCATGTGCATCCTGCTCATCCTGGAAGAAGGTACACTAAAGAAATGGACAGTGTGGCCAGAATTTAACAGTGCATTTATCCTGAAATCCATCTGAAAGGGAAGAGGTGAAAAAAAAAAAACAGCCAGAAGGTATATGATATACTAAGAGTAAAAAAAAAAGGGGGGGGGAGGAGGGCTCTGAAGATGAGGTTGGAAAAAAAAAAGAAAAGTGACAGGCTTGGATGAAGTCGACTAGAAGAAAAATGTAAATGACTTGAGCTGGTGTGATGATTTAGAAGAGAATGGCCCCCATTCACATACTTGCATGCTAAGTCCTGGGTTGGTGGAAATGTTTAAGAAGGATCAGGAGATGTGATCTTCTTGGAGGAGGTGTGTCACTAGGGGTGGGCTTTAAGGCTTCCAAAGGCCAGGCCATTCCTAGTTATGTAGGGCTCTTGTCTTGCTCCCTAAGTCAGTCTATGTCTTTGTTGTGTGTATCTGTCTGTCTCTGTCTCTGTTCTCTCTCTCTTTCTGTCTACCTCTCACCTGTGGGTCATATGTAAACTTCCAGGTACTGCTCTAGCTCCAGGCCTGACTGTCTGCTGCCATACTCCTAGCTATGATGGCCATGGCCCCACCCACTGAAACTGATAGCAAACTCTTAAATTAAATCCTTTTTTAAAATGTGTTACCTTGTTCATGGAGCTTTGTCACTGTAATAGAAAAATAACTAAAACTACTGGATTAGGTAGAACCCTGTGAGCTGCTATTCAACTATGCAAATTACATTTTCTAACACTTGTAGTGATCTGGGGACATCTTAACAGTATAATGGGCAACTATAAAAGCTCATTACAAAGCAGTTTACAGTGCACATATGATCTTTTGGAGTTGAGTTTAACCCTACAGGAGTTTGTATACCTTTATGTACATGAAGGAGACAGGTAAAAGTGAGACAAAGCCAAGAAGACAATAAGATGTTCAACATGCTAATATGAGCTTATTTGGTTATAGGCTGTGGGAGATTTTCTTCTTTTTCTTTTAGATATATATTCCAATTTTTATGTGATGTTATGTGATGTCATGTGTGTATGTGTGTGTATCTGTGTGTGTCCAGAAAGGTTTGCTTTTTCTGCATCTTTTTGCACTCTAACCACCTGATGAAAACTTGGCATGATTATTGCTCATATCTATGCTAAAGTTTAAAAATAGTAACATGTGCAACAACTAGAAGACTATCTTTTCATACTTGATTCTCATTTCCATCCAATCCTCTCAGAATTCCAGTTACAATGATGAAAATAAATGAGGCAGAACTTCAAGCTTTGGCAAAGCAACAGTTAAAATTCAGGAAGGTTGGTGTTACTGCTAATTGGCTAACCGCCATCCAAAACCTGGCTTTTTGGTTTAGTTATAGCCACAGAGGGCCCTTCTGCAGACTGATTCATGAGCTCACCACTCATTGATGGCCCAGGTATTCATCAGACTCTAGCAATTTAAAGTGGACTCCAATATGTGGAATATGAATACAGAGTGGCCTATAAACAGGAAATGACATCCTGCCCACACTGAAAACACGTGTTCTTTGGGGGTTGATTCATGTAGACTTTTCCTATTGGGCTGAGAAGTTAAATGGAAGGTCTGTCATCACTGCAGCTTGGTGGGCCAGTTTCTCCTAGGAAAGCGCAGCATCCCAGTGTTCACTTCCAGGCACTGCTACTGCCTCAAAATGATATTAGACTATAATAGCAGAGAAATAAGCTTACATACAGAGAAAACAAAGCATAGGAAAGCCCACAGGTTAAAATAGAACTCAAGTTAAGTGAAGGAAGCTATGATGTTTGATGCAGATACAATATTAGTACAATAATAAGTACTCTGGATAAACCCAATAAGAGGATAACGATGTACGTGTATTTCTACCTGAGTCTACCCACTCCCGTTCCAGTTTTAGCCAGCAGGTGGTATAAAACGACACTACCAATGTTATCTGTCATCCTGTCAAGAGTACGGACAAATAGTCACCGTAAGAAAAATCAATAGCAGTAGGAAAAAGACATTCTTGTACATTTATGATGGATAGCACAGCCTTTGTGTACTGCATTGCAAAGCTAACTTAGATGACGTGACCTACTGCTGTTCATGGTGGTCAAGTGGTGCTCGGGACACCTGCAAAGCTAAAGCAATTGGAGTTCTGAACCCTTGATAGTAATCCTTTTCTTATACTGAAGGCTCAATCCACAGGTTGGTCCCTGAAACCCTAGTTATGGTTATTATAAGAAAGAACCAAAAAGATCATCAAATACACCATATCTAAACACCATGACTGGAAAGGCAGCCTTTAACTATGTTTTTTCTTAGAACACTAATAGAAAGCAGTCCCTCTGCATGTGGAGCACATGAAGATGTCCAGTGAGGAAAGAAACTGTCTCTGTTCCTGTTATTGACACATGGACACTGGGACATGGGAGTAGCTGTGGCTTTTCTAAACTTCCAAGGTTTTCCCTATCTTTGGGAAACCAAATCCTGAATGAGTTTCTTTCCTTCAGTGGATTCTTCTATAGGAGCTTTTTGTTTTCAATTCAAATGCAGATTTCTGCACCTCCCATATCTAGTCGCAACACTTGTTCTGAGAATCTCCTGTCTCATTGATATGTAAACACTGCTCCCCAATTGTCCACTGATACGTCAATAAATCAATTTAGAACCAATTGCTGATAGGAAAGAGAGTATAGCAAGAGAGCATAGCTGGACTTCCTACCAGCCGGGGTCTGAGGAGTCAGAGGAGGAAGTAGGGGACTGAACCACAGGAGAAGTTCGGAAGACATCAAGGAGAGAAGTTAGAGTAGAAAAGCTACAAAGTGTTAGTATCTCTGACCTATATGCTGGGAGGAATCCAAATCGGCTTAGAGAGTTAAGAATAGGGTAATAACTGATAAGTTATTGTGTTGTGAAGCTTATTATTGAACAAATATAAAAGAGTTTCTACTATTTGCATGGTAGTCAGGTTAAGAGAGAAACTGAGAAATAACATAGCTTTATAAAAGTGTTAGGAGACTCTTGTGGCTAAGGAATGATGCCGTTAACACCAAAATTTCACTTTATGTGGTGCTGAAAAAAAAAAAAAAAAAACATTCAATGAACAGCTTCCCTGCTTTGGCCTGGGAGTGAATTTGTTTTGTTTGTGTGTTTGTTTGTTTGTGGAATTTTGTTTTGTTTTGGTTTGGTTTGGTTTCTTTTGTTTTTGTCTCTGCTTCTTTTTTTGTTTTGTTATCTTCTTTCCTGTCACCAGAGCATTCTGAGAAATGTGGTATCCTACCCAAAGTTCTCTTTGCCAGGCCCTTAGGCCCATGGATTAAGAAGGCTTCCTTTGGGGAGCCTCTGATATCACTAGCGACAGTCCAGCAGGCAGCCAAGTAACAGAGTTTGGAAGCACAAGGGCAGCCCATTGCCTCATATCAGCTCTCATTCAGGGTGACTTTAGAGTAATCATCTAACCCCACCGTAGTTCAGCCCTTCATTTGTAACATGCCGATGAGCTTCTCCCTCTCACTGGGCAGTCGGGGAATCAAATAAAATCATGAATATAAAAGCACTTTGAAAAATGTTCACTCATAAAATCACAGAATTTTAGAAGGACCTGAGGGACCACTTAGTGCAGTCCCGTATTAGAGAGATGAGGAAACAATCCCCAAGCGCTTAAACGACTTGAGCAAAGTCAAACAGAAGCAGGGCTGCTGTTTGAGTCAAAGCACAACGATCACAAATTAATGAAGCTCCAATGTTCATGCAAATGTCATACTGACTTGTTTTTTTTTCTTAGCACAAAAGACACACTTTTTATAAAAATTAAAAAGAACCAGATTGAAATATATAATAAATGACATATTGCCACTATATGCTTAGACATGATAATATAATATACTTTTTATAGTTAGTAAGGGGGTACGTAAATAAATAAATGACTAAGAGTTACCCACAATGTACCTCTTGGGAAAAATATTTATAATAACATAATGCCATACAGCATTTGTCTTTAGATTATAGACTACAAACTGTTTACAACCTCTTCTCTGAATATAAAGAATTTAAAATGCCATTCTATATATTTTAACAAAACAATATCTATCATACATATTTATAACAAGAAATGTGAAGCAGTAATAGAGCATTTGGTTTCATGAGAAAAGGAAAACTTCCAAAAATAAATTGAGCTAGCTGCCGGAGAACAAGATATACACTAATGGACAGTATACATAATAGAGAGAGAGAAGGAAAGAGAGAGGGAGAACAGGTTTAAGCATGAAAGAGTTGAAAATAGGTTACTGGTTTCTCTGTTGAGTTGAAGGTTGAGGACAAATTACCCTCCTTATTCCATGTCAAGTTAGGATGTTTCTATACTTAAAAATATAAAATGAGTTTCCAAGAAAAACTATCTTCCATCCGATTCACCATCTATTCACACAGTCATTGGCTCAGCAGTTGCTACCCTGAACAACAAAACTGAGAGATTATGATATTTTAATATTTAACCTTCTGTACTCTCTTTCCTTCCACCCATCTTCTGAAGTAAAGGTCAGTTTCATAGGGACATATATTTTCTGTTAATGATAGTCTTGTGAGCAAATTTTCACTGCTTATAAGTCCTTCCCTCCAAAGTAAGGACCAACAATTCCACTGTAAAAGCCCCATTGTCTGTAGCCTTTCGCCTTTCGGGTAGAGTGTGCTCGCTCCGCTGCCTTCTCTCTGCCATGAAGATTGTGATCCAAAGGCGGCCATGTCCTACTACTAATTCTCTTTCATTCTGAAAAGCTAAAGTTGGAAATTCCACACAAATCATTCAGATTCATGCCTGCTGAAATAACTCGAATTTTCAGATGCAAATCCAGTAGAAAACCCAACACCATCCCTTTTTATCTTCTCCCACCCAGTCACACAAAGGAAAAGGAAACCCGGTAGGCTCTGAGTTATTCTCCCATTCTTATCTGTGCCCTAACCTCCAGAGAATTTTGTAAAAACCTTGAACTGGAGAATTTTGTAAGATCGCATCCTCATGTCCAGGCCATCCATCCTGCTATTTCCTCCCGTTTTTATAAGAAAGGTCAATTTTCATCATCCCACGGGCAGAGCCAGTAGAGAGGAGCGGAGTTCACAATTGCCATCTCTGAAAGCATTCCACAAAAAATAGCACCTTTTCAGCTAGGTTTTTACGATAATTGGTTGGCAGGACATTTGAAAGAACTTGACAAAGAGCCATTATAAAAATCTTTATGAAGATAAGGCTGCGGAATGCATGAGCAGGGGTCGGAAAGGTGGCGGCTTACTTTATGTACCATCCTTCCTCAACCTCCTGTACAAATCTGAGAATTCCTCACTGGCCCAGAAAGCACCAGATCCTGCTTCCTCAACTCTCTGCCTATACCTGCTCTGCATTTTTCCCTAAAAAAAAATAGCAGGTGACAATAAATTATTTAAAATTCAAAAATAGTAAGGATTTAAGCAAAATATGAATTCCTAAGAATTATAAAAAGAGCTATGAAGTGAGATGTTTTTCTTTGCAGAAAACTGATTTCCAAATTCACAATTTCTGATTTTGATATATGACCATCTGTCCATATATCAAAAACTTTAATTGTTTAAATTCCTCACATTCTTGGTAACCCAAAAATTTATATGTGTATTCAACCATCATAGTGGTTAACGTATCTCTTGGCATGATCAATACATAGTGGTTAATGTATGTACTTGGTAATGAAAGTACAGCATAAATGACAAATAAACTGTATGCCACATGCCTGAAATGCTGAGCTATGGCCAACCCTACATACTTTAACTAAACTCAGCCAAACATATTCTTCATCAGTTTGACCACACATATGCCACACTCTTATAGTGTATGCATTTCAACTGCATAGACAAGACACAAAGCCACATTGTCTAAAACATTTAACACTACAACAGAAGAAAAGCCCTTGTAGTAGACTGCAAGCATGCCCCAACTTGAATGACAGCTCCATGTCAGTTTCTATACTATGTTTCCATTATATTGAAAGGAGGAAGTCAGGGTAATTTCATCTTTAGTTGGATACTTGTCTGATGTTTGTCTGGTTTCATATAATATACTATACTCTGTATTCTGGAAGGTTTACACTCAATTATAATATTTATAGCCTGATAAGTTCATCTAAGAAATTTTGGTGAATACATATTAAAACATGGTATATAACTTGTTATTAATTTTTCTGTTTAATTTAAATAGAGTATAGATGGATGACTATTACTTTTCTCTTTATTTTTGTGCAATTTATTTCACCACTAAATGCTCAATAAACTTTAATAATTAACTGCCTATAAATTACAGGCATCCCAGCAGAATATAATCAATAATACTAATAGTGTGAGATACTCTGAAAAACTTAGAGTCTCTCAATACACAGCAACGTTTAGTAATAAATTTTTAAAGGAAAATAGGACAAGCACCCAGAAACTCCTGTCTTAGAAGAAAACACCTATTTATTTCCAACCAAACAGTTCTGAAGTGGGTGTTTGCCATCTTTTTACTGATCACTAACATTAACCAACTGGTCCTAGTTACAATCTAATCCATCTAAACCTCCAGGAGGCTTTGGCAAGACCTAGAGACAGTAGGCCAACAATTCAATCTTTTAATAAATAGGCTAAAATGCCTTAGCAAAGGTTTCTACCAGCCTCTCACTTAACATATATATATATATATATATATATATATATATATATATATATATGCTGTCTTGGGCTCCAGTTTTAGAAAATTAACACCATAAAGAATTCAGGATGGAAGAAAGTCCTTAGGAAGATTAGAGAAACTCAGGAAATTAGTGTCCTAAGGGGAGCCATTATAGAAGCCCAAGATGAGAATATCTCAGAGCAGACAGGAAGCGTCTGTAAATTATATGCCAACTATATGCAAATATGCATGATATGGCCGTAGGGAGAGTTTTAGATGAGGCCTCATCACCTGATGCTTCTGTGGTTTCTCATTTCACAGTATTTAGCTACTAATATCCTTTCACAGACATGTAAAATACAGTGACCTTTTAGACAAGATTTTAGTTAAAGCCAGGCATACTTTAAGTACCATTATTAGGAAAATTCAAGGGATTTAGTGAAGCCACAGACTTTCATATCAGAAAAAAAAAATTGCTCTAGTTGTGGTAGAATTCTGCAGGAGTCGCACCCAAATAGTGCTAAAGTTTTAAAAAAAAAATCACTCAACACTAAATAACAACCAGTAAACTAAGTGCTTTATATTTGTCTCTCATTTATATTAATCATTCTCAAAACAGCCAGGAGTGGGGGAAAGCTATTTATTACCTTGATGTTGCTGACACAGATGCTACACTGTTCAGAAAGATTAGGGCAGTGATGCCTGTCTGATAGTTAGCACTGAAGGCCCATGCTCTCACCAGTTCTGATGAATCCAGACTCTCTGCCACTCTTCCATACTAGCTTCCGCACAGGGAGCCAAGGAAAACAAACTAAACAGAAAAGAAGTGAATTCACTACATACAGTGTCCCTACCTTGACTTCCTTATCAATATACTTAAAAAACTAAAACTATGCAAATTCATATTGCCCTTCAAATCTTTAATTGTAAAGCTAAAGAAAAACAGAACATGAACAGATCAGAAGTCCAGCAAACGTTGCCAGTACCTTTATTCCCTCAGTCACAGATGTCTACGTTTTATTTTTCTGTTCATAAAATTCATAATTAAAGTTGCAAAGAGCAGCTTAAGCTGTCCCTTCATTTTAGTGCCTCCATACATCACTGGTTCTGCTGACCTAATAAAAAGAACTCATCTTCCCCATATCAAACTACTGATTAGTGAGTGTCCATTTTGTATATGGATTAGGAATGTACTTACTATATCAACTCCATTAGCTGCTAAATGCCATTTTCAAGACTATAAAGCATATTCAAAAGCCCATTCTACCAACTTCCTGACAATGCCACAGTCCAGGTCTTGATTTCCTCCAACTCATTAATTCTTTTGTGTTTTTTAAATACTTTTCAAGGCACTCGGGAAAGTCAGAGAGAGTCATGAGACACCAAGAGCACAAAAAGCCTCTATCCTCTACTTCACATTTTTCACAGATCATTTCATTACAATTGGCATGGCTGAACTAAAGCAACTCACACACATACAAAAAGAAATTCTAAAATTTCCCTAAACATGTTATGGACAATCCATTGAAAATGACCTGTTCTGTGAATTAGAGACTTTAGAATGTGGTGGGTCCTCTTCCAGGCTCAGCCTCCAGTTTTGTTAATAGCTTGCCAAGGAGGTTTCATCTGCTCAGGGGCTGCTGTGAACCCCACGAGAGTCAGGTTGTATGACATGAAGCCAGCTATTGCTAAGTGAGGCCTGGGGAATAATTAGAAAGAAGGCATTTTGACTTCTAAATATTCTACCGTCTTTAAGTGGTTTAAATAATTTCTCTATGTAAGCGCCACCAGGGAGAGCAGGGTGTCAGCAGCAGAATGGATGTTGTTGCTAACAGCCAACAGCTGGGAAGGGACTGTGACAGTACCCCCTGCTTTACAATGCTTCTCTAGTATCTAGTGCTGTAAGCTCTCTGGCATCCAGCAGCACGACACAGGAAATGAGAGCTCATCTATCTGCTTGTCAGGAGCTCGGCAGGCATCCCTTGTATAAGCATCCCAGCTCGACCCCAGCTGAGTTGGACCATGACCTCATAGGAAGCCTTTCAGGGGTGAGAGGCCTTTTATGGTAATTAATCCCCCAGGAGGCACAATCCCCCCCCCCCCGTCAGCGTCACCTGTGCAAAAAGGAACAAGTGAGAAATTCCACCATTCTGAAACCTTTGCAAAAATCACACTAAGAAAAGGCTACAGAAAATTTACCAAAAAAGAAAAAAAAAATGCTGTATCGCTACAAAGATACACAGTCATCCTCTGGCCAGGTCAGCTGGCTTCCAGTCAGTCACTTCCAGCAAACAAAGACTTCCTCCTGCAACAGAAGCCCTGCTTTCTGATTTGAGGCAGACTCCTCATGTGTGTCTTTTGCTGTAATCCTTTCTGTTATAAATGTCACCGCTCATATTAAAAGTTCCACCATCCCCTCTGCTCTCAGCACCAGTGCCTGCATATTGATAGCCATGTGTTCTTCTCTTCCACCAGATTAGCTCACCAAGACACACTCTGACCACTTCACACCCTCACTTTTACTAAAAAGAAAACATCCGGTGGCTAACTGTAAAGCCAACCTTGGTCAATATGAACTCTTAGCTACATGCGGCCCCAGCCCAGGGCAAAGCACATTTGCTATATGAATTTGTAGGAGAATAAAAGACTTCTAGGTTGGCTGTCAAGGGAAGGGAAAGAAAGCCACATACATTTCATGTGTTCTACTATGTGCTTCTTACTCCCTTAAACTATCTAACAAGCAGAAATTAATGCTAAAATCACTCAAAATTAAGCAAACATGACAGAAAAAAATTAGTTACTGTTTCTCATCCTTGCAAATGCCAATCATTAAAAAGTTGGAGAGTTGTAAGAATAGCCTTCTGAGTATGGGAAACCACCTATGAGTCATGGACAGGGAGGCCCTGGAGGTCTCAAATAAAACAAAGACTGTTGCCATCACCCTTGGTTACTCATCATAACTACATAGTAATTGCCTGTTGCTGAAGACAATCCATACTTTGGTTGCAGGAAATAGAACTCTGACTGAGAAACTTCATCGCTATGTATAACTCTCATAGTGCCAGAAGGTGATATTCAGGGTGTGCTAAGGGCAAAAAGCACCAATGATCATATTCGATGTTGTACCCTATGTACTATAATACTGACCTAACCTACCAGGCAAGATGTGTCCTACTAGTACAATGTGGCATAACTGTTAGTTTCTGAGTGCATTTGAGGCCTGTCAAACAGGAGGGAATTTCATACCTGGCACTGTAGTCTTGGTCAAAAGCCCATGTCTAGGGAAGTCATAGGCCTTAGGGTAGAACCTGATGTTGTTATTTGGCTAAATAGGCATGTTATCAAATGCCCTTCTAATTATTTATGTTTATATCCATTGACCTGAAATGCTCTCAACATTAAGTCATAGATGTTTCATTTAACAGTAAGCTATAGCCAGTACAGTGATGCATAGCTGATCTAAGTGATGAAGTCATTGAGTGCTTGGCACTAAAGTGGACGTATTTATAAACATCTCATCCATGCCAAAGCTCAGGGAATATCATGGAAAAGGAGACCAAAAGAATATAATATCTGGAGAATGGTAAAAAGCTCTATTAAATGTCTTCTGGAAATGACATGGCTATCACAGTCCTGAACTCAAACCAGTGAATACCTGCACAAGACCTACACAACATCAAGCCAGTCAAAAATCCTACTTAAATGATCTTCAAGCCCCAGGCTTCAGGAGGAAAAGAAAACAACAAAAATGTTAAAAGGGGTTAGTACTAGTAAAATAAAGAGGGAAGTTGGGGGATTTGGAAAGAAAAAATAAAGAGTGTATATGATCTTATTTTATTGCATACATATATGAGTCTCAAATAATTTTTAAAAAAGAATTTTCATAGTTTGCTGAGAATATAAAATCAGACAAAATATTTACAATAAATGGTGTATAGCACATGAATATGTGTGTGAAGTATATGTGTCTGTAGGGTTTTTAAGAGATAAAAACAAAAAATGAGTGGTAATACCTTCTATCTCACATCGGTGATTATAGTCACTCAGCCTCTGTAATGCCTTCTCTTAACTTCTATACCCATCCATTCTTTTCATTTATGTTATTTTCTTTGTGCACAAGAGTTGAAATTACTCTTTCTCAAGTAGTTAAACAAAACAAAAGAAAAAAAAGATGGCAAATGAGAGTGAAATTTTCCCCTGAATTCTACTTTGGGTCATACTCTGTGACAGAAAGATGGGGAATTGAAACCTGAATACTTCAAGAGCAAGTAGGCAACCTTCCCTCTTCCAATGTCCTCTTCATCCTGTTCTTGATGTGCTTTTATAGTGCTCTGAGAAAACTCTGTGTACCACATTTTGAGTGAATCTACATTCGGTGTAAGCCATCTATTTTTAATACCTAATCCACAACCATTCTAGACACTAGAGCTAAATGGAAAGAAAACCAAAGGTATAGAAATGTATTGAGTCCTTACATATGTCAGGTCATAGTCTATCCCCCACTCAAAAAATCTTGGGAAATGGTTACTCTGTTCTTTCTATTCACAGAAAATTAAAGAACCTTGCCTGTCTCTAAGTAAGTTTACAAATGATAGGCAACTAATAATTGGAGGAGCTAAGATTTAAATTCAATTATGCCTGCTGAAGGCTGGTATTATTTTACTTTTGCTGTCTATCATGACAGAAGACAAAATTCTGGAGCAGGAAACCCATTCAAAATAGTGTTGACTTTCTTATCCTTAGGTTAGTATTCATCTGGAGAGAACAGCATGAGATTCCCAATGGTTGATGTAAGATTTGAAAATGAACCTTCTTGTTGGCTCCAAACCTTCCCATTGATCATATCCTATGAGATAGGGATTTTTCTAAACAAAATGTCAGACAAAGGGGAATACATTTTGTTCACAAGATTTAATATCTAAACTTATATAGTGTTGGTGGATTTTTCTTTTGTTATCTCATAGTAAAATCAAGCACAAAACAATGAGTAAACAGTCATGAAAAGATGTAAGAACAGTGCCTTTTTCTTCACATTTCTTTGCAAGTTTGAAGTCATGGGAAAGAATGAGTAAGAACATGAGGAGTATGCGGTGGGGTTATACATAGGAAAAGGAAGAAAAAAGTTTATTTAATTATATCATAAACCCAAAATTTAAAAAGAAATTTTAATTATAAAAATTTATTCTTGAATAAAATGATATGATGGCATTCTTAATATTAGTAAATTCAATATTCACTAAGATGTTTTTGAATAGAAAGATACTTTTAATTTACTCATCTGAATACAACTAACAGAAGAACCTGATATGAATACAAGAACTATCACACACTTACTGTTATCCAAAGGAAACTTACACACATATTCATGGATCATCTCTGCACAACTTAGTCTGCTTAAGTACCTATGTTTTTTGCACCTCATGGTCATTCTCCTTCACAAGGGACAGTAAGTAGATTTCATTCATGAGTCCAACATGTAACATGCATTTATTGCAAATCTGACCATTCATTGTTTCCTGCCTTGTTTTTCACAGACTTCCTAATAGGAGCTGATAATTGTTCCCTATTTCTATTCTTTCTCCCAACACTTCCACCCCATTTCTATGTCTCTGCCTCCACAAATGTAGTTTCTTTCAGTATCAAACTTGACCCTAGTGGTCAAGTTTAAAAGACTAAAGGCAAAACTGAAGTAATTATCAGGAAAAAAAAAAGTACATGCATTTGCATTGATGCTTCTAGAAGAAGATAACAGGACAGCACAATTACACATTTTTCCAAATTAAACTGAAAACACAGTTCAACGTTTCAAAACTCTGGCACTCAAAGTTGTGTTCTCTGTTGATGGAACTGTAATTATACTATTGGGCAATTTAATTAATTTTGTGTTTTATTACAGAAGTTCATGGTTCTGCCTAAACAGAGTTAAATTAATGGAATATAAATCGGTTTGTCACATCTCCAAGAAATTTTGTGAACGGTGTTTGCCTTTAGTTTATAAAAATCTAGAAAAGTCTCCACATGATAAATTTAATCATCCTCTCATATCTTTTCATCTAGAAGTGGGGTAAAAGCGCATAAGTCTTTTGTCCTCATTAACCACTTTGCCTGCAAATACTAAAATTCTTAGATAATTAATTTATTAGACCACAGAGATATCACAAAATGTTCATTATACTCTTTCTTTAAAAAAAAATTCTCAGGGAAGTCATGAATTGAGTAATATATAAAATTTACTATGTGATAAAAAGATTCTTTTTATATCATTTTAGATTTATAAATAAGACCCCCAAGACACGATCTACTTATAGATGCCATTTATTTCTTCTTAACCTTACCCACAAATTCCATTTCCAGTCTTTTCTGTCATGTAAAGTTGTTCTTTCTAATAAGGATCATTTAGTCTGCTAAATTTGCAATGTTTTATGTCCTACCCAAATTATTGTAACACATCTCTTCTCTCTCTCTCTCTCTCTCTCTCTCTCTCTCTCTCTCTCTCTCTGTCTGTCTGTCTGTCTCCTTCACTAATTATGGGCTTTTCTTGTCAACAATACTATTGAATATTTAGCATACTACATGACTTTATAGACTTGGAGAAGCTAGCTAGCTTTGGATCACTCCTGAATAGCTAGCTATATAAACCTGAACTGATCATTATTTCAGCATTCCTTGCATAAATTTTCTAAAGAAAATAATATGCATCTAGCTTTTGCTACCATCCTGAGAAGCAAGAAATGGTTATACAAATAGTTTTTTGTGCCTTTCACTGGGAGCTCCCTCTAAGGAAAATGCTGCGGAAATGTACTTATGAGCAATGGAGAGAATGCCAAGAGCTATGAGACCAAATGGACCAATGAAATGGGCTTACTTGCCTTCTGAGGCTCCTTTCAAGTGTTCTTAAAAGAACGAGGCAAGAATTAGGGCAATGAAAGACATCTTTCTAGTGGGAGAAAAAAAAAATGATGTGTGACTAAGTCTCAGTTTTTCGGCTGCGTTTAGAATATAGGCCTCCAGGCCAAACTGTTTCCTGTGCCATGGTTTCTTGCTGCCTCACCTCAGGGTTCACTCCATCAGGATACGGACTCTGATCTAGCTGATATACCCCAGAGACACATGGATTCTATGTGGGACGATGGATTGCTTGTTTCTCTTGCTTTTTACGAGTCTGTGAAGGCACCTAAGAAATTTAAACCACATAGATCAGAGAAGTAGAGACCCTTCTGTTTGTTTTGTGTGCTGGGAAGAAAGCTTGGGTCCTGAAGCAAGTGTGGCACCTCTGAGGTTACCTCCTAGCCCTGTTTTTCCCCATTTGTATCAGTTACATATTGTCACACATCCCCAAGACCACCAGGCATGAAGTGAGAAAACTAAGAGGGAAATCCTCTTTCATAGCTAGAGTCTGAAACACTTCTTAAAAGCCATGTTGAAAAATAAAGAACCCATTGTTTCCTCACATTGAACAAAAGCATTCAGTTGAGTTTTGTGGACATAGGAGATTCTGTGATATGATTACCATGCTTGGAAGTGTACCTCGACTAAAATCTAATGTGGTTGTGAAATGAAAAGCTTATCTAGAAAGTACTAGGGCGGGGGGTTAGAGTACAAATAGAAAGTCAGAAACCATCTGCAAAGAAATACACTGAAATCAAACCAAAAGCAAAATGTTTCTACCAACATCCATCCTACCAAGTAAATAGGTTAAAAAGGGCAGCATAGCTCAAATTACATGTCTCATACAATCAGAAATTCATTTCTTCCTGGAATTTTAAGGTAGTTTTATAGGCTTGCATGCACAATTTTTATGGTTAATAGACAAATCAACGGCTTCTATTTTGGCCCAATTTTCAGCCTAAAATCAAATAGACCAGAAAAAAAGTTATGCTTTCAAGCCTGTCAAATTCCTCCTCCACCATGATTCACTGGTCCCTGGTATGTCATGTCTGGCCTGGACGAGAAGCAGATGTCATTCCAATAAGACCTCTGTTTCCTTGAACCTGCAGCCCCATTCATCATTTTTGTCAGATGCTGAGCACACACAGCCACTTGGACCAGACTCAAGGACCCACAGCCTCTGTGGATTTTAAAGGGAAGAGGAGATTATTTCATGAAATTCCTCAAATAGCAGGAAGTGTCAATGCTCAATTACAATATTCATTCTTTATTACTATCAATCCAAAGATCAACATGGTAGTCAGCTACTACCAGAATGATCTGGAATTCTTAGTCTCTTACAAACAGTTTGATTTGGAGTAAGATGATTCTGACACACTGTGTAATAGGCAAGCAGTAAAACAGTATAAAACCCTCTCTTACTAGCAGATAGAAGTCAGTAGACTTGAGTTCTAACTCCAGTACATGTAACATAGGTAAGTCATTGAACTATCATGTGCCTCCAACCTCTCCACATATAAAATCACCTAACCATACCCACATCACCTCTCTCCCATTGCAGAGTTAAGATTACATCTAGAGAGTGATGGGAACGGGGACTGTCTCTGACGTGAACTGATTGGCCTGCTCTTTGAGCACCTCCCCTCAGGAGGATGCAGACTTTCCAGGCCACAGAGGAAGACAGTGCAGCCTGATAGGACCTGGTGGACTGGGATCAGGCAGAAAGGGAGGAACACCTCCCCTGTCAGTGGACTAGGGGAGGGGCATGGGTTGAGAGGAGGGAGGGTGAGATGGAGGAGGGAGGGAGCTACAGGTAGGATGCAGAGTGAATAGACTGTAATTAATAAAATAATATTAATAAGATTACATCTAGAAAATCGCCCAACGTGCAGCGTACCAGAGAATTGTCCCTTGGTGTAAGGCTTGGCAAAGAAATAGCCCCTGAGGCTTATGAAGGGAAGTTCTGTCATCTCATATTTGTTTTGAATAAATGAAAATCACACCATTGAGCACTGTAACAACCACTTACTGTTTGATAGGTTAGCAGCTTCCAACAGTATCTGATATTGAACATTAGCCCAAACCTTTTTGAAAAAAAGTAAGAAAATGTGGACACTGATAAGCAGAAGGCAATTTCCTCCCAACTTGAGCTCACAAATTGCTTGGAAATGTTAACACTACAATCTAGAACATCATTGTGCGTATTCTTACCCTTTCTGGGAAGTGCCATTTTCTCTAGATGGCATTGGCAAGCCAGGCTGTAGAGCTGTGCAGATGGTGTGCAGAAAGTGGATCTGCATCCATTGTGAGCTGGAATGGCCTGGCTTGAAGATAAAGCTTTACCTTTTCCCTTCTGCTAAAGCCCTAACAGCCTTAATCTCCATCATCTGCTCATTTCCTGTTTCAATGACACCACAAAGGACAACAGGGCCAGAGATTACTCATCAAGGCACTATACACAGTCCATCAATTTCTTTCATCCATAGGATAGAATGCCAACTGATTAAAGTTGTAGGGTTACTGTTTTAAATTTGTTACAAATTGATCTTTGATTTAAGCCAATTTGTTTCTTAAATCACAGTTCTGCAAGCACTGCACTAGTTCCCTTATATTGCATTTAGTTCTAGGAGAATTAATTATATACTTCATAGAATAATGTGTTGATTTATATGAGTCTCTTAGAAAATAATCAAACAGGACCCATTTCAAGGTCACCCCTGACAATATAATGCGAATACCCAGGTTTTCAGGCCCATGGCTCATTCTAATTATGTATAACTGCCGAAATGATGAGGTCAGTTACATAAATTAGAGCTCTAGATTCATATACAGTTCTTTTCATTCCCTGTTTCTGAAGCACAACTTGCCATGAGTGATATACATAACACAGCAACTCCTAGGAAAGATGACTGCTAGCTATAGAAACCACTGAGAAGATGGAATGCTAAAAAGCTCAAATCTTGCCCATATGAATATGAAGTCTTAATGTTGGGGCTCCAATAAACACAATGAACACTTTGCTCATCTTTCTTACCTTTCCTACTAGCTAGAAACTTCATTATAGAGTCACTTTTCTCTTTTTAAAAAGAACATTTGTACCTGTTCAGAATTTTTAGTGCATCATGGACAGAGAAAGGAGAGAAGTACTGTCAAACACCTACTTCTGAAAATCGAGGATCTTCATCTTTGTGCTGGATAGTTTCATATCAACTTGATACAAGCTAGAGTTATCTAGAATAAGGGACCCTCAATTGAGAAAATGCTTCCATAAGATCCAGCTGTAGAGCATTTTCTTAATTAGCAATTGATGAGGGGCTCAGTAGACCATTGTGGATAGTGCCATCCCTGGGCTGGTGGCCCTGGGTTCTGTAAGAAAGCAGGTTGAGCAAACCATGGTGAGCAAACCAGTAAGCAGCACCCCTTCACAGCCTTTGCATCAGCTCCTGCTTCCAGGTTTTGCTCCTGCTTGAGTCCCTGTCCTGACTTCCTCCAGTAATGGACTATGATCTGGAAGTTTAAGTGAAATAAAACCTTTCCTCCTTGAGATGTCTTTGGCCATGGTGTTTCATAACAATAGTAACCCTAACTAAGAAAATCTTTATCTGTGAGTAGCCCCAATTCTATGACTGCACTAGTTACTATAAGATAAGGCACAAAATGAGCTAGGAACTTGGAAAAGCTAATGAGTTATGCAGAAAAAAAACACGCTACAAAGTGCATGGGAGAATTTTCTGCTTTAGGTTATAGCGATTGCCATCCTCCTTAAACTCTAAACACTTAAAACACAGAAAATTATCTGTTAGTACCTTCATATCCCACAATGGACTAGAAATAATCCAAATCTCAAATGCACTATTGTTTGTTTGCTAACTCACGTGCTTGCATATTTTGAGACAGGGTTTCACTGTATTGCTTTGTCTGAGCTGAAACTTTATATGCAGACCAGGGGCTGGCCTCTGCCTCCAGAGTACTGTTTTGTTTTGTTTGTTTTGTTTTGTTTTTAAAGATATACTATCCTAATGCTATTTCTTTTAGAATTAATTTTAACAAATGTTTTAAAAGTATAATCAGTGTGCTAAAGCAAAACAAGCCATTCACTTTTGGAATCTGGTGGCAATCCTCACAGCAACTGAAAATCACACAATTCAGATATTCTTCCGCTAAGGGAAGTAATTAAATAATTAAAGTAATTTAAAAATTCTTAAAGCAGTTTTTTTTAATGAATCCTAATAAAACCCTACTTGTCCATATTTTGCTCCAGAAAGACAACTTTACCACACTACTCAATGGTGGGGATACACAGCCATACTGGAAACTGAGGTACTGATGTATTTTTCACAAAATATTTGTTAGTTATGAAATTTGTTTGATGTTTCCTTTTGCTGCTGATGTCTTGTTTTTTTTTTATTGTTTGTTTGTTTGCCCTTTTTTTCTGCTAGTTAAAATTTCCGAATGCTTTTCAGATGTTGACTCACTGAAAAGGTAATGACATTCTAATGATAGTTCCTAAATAAAGGAAATGCAGCCTAAACATGGTCCTGCCACTCCATTCTTCCTCTGTTGTCTCTCCTTTATCCTTTCCCCTTTACCTTCTAATTTAATAATAAAGCATCTTTGATAAGAAATGCCATACTTTCTATCTTTGCGTTCATTTTAGTTCCCAGAATGAAACAAAATTTCTGGTGAGTTACATCAGCTGTGTACTTGCCAGAAGTCTTCACAAATCAGATATCTAGGGTGCAATTCCTGACAAGATCCCCCCCTCCCAAAGTAAAGTAGGGAATACACTCATTTTCTGAACTTCAGGAACAGCAAATGGGCCTCGCTTTTTTCCTACCAAGAAAAGAGGATCCAGTTAAGTTTTTGAAGTTACATTTTAAAAACAAGAGAAATTGTGAAGTGATTCTATCATCAAAATCCAAAACCACAATATCCTGTCCCCAGATCTGTGTAGTGTTTTATCACGCATCGATTGTCAGAAGAAATTTTGGAGAAATCAAGAGGTGGCTACATGATTTGTATTAGAAAAACAGGTCAAGCCTCTGGATACAAACACGAAACAATGCTTTCTTTGCCCCATCCCATTGTCACTGGGGTGATTGCCTCTTCTTTGGAGACTGATAGGTTGAATTCCTTATCATGAGAAAACTCTGAGTTAAAGTGTGAACAAATAACTCATTCAGTCAGCATGATACACTCACATTTTTAGTGTTAAGGCATTCAGGAGCCTTAAAGTGGAATATGTTAATATGCTGGAGATACTAGAGATGGCACACACCTATAAAATTCCAGAATTCCAGGCCCTAAGGAAGGAGGATGCAGTCTGGAGGCTACCATGGTCTACATAGTGAGTTTCCAGGGTATCTAGTGCAACACAGCAAGACCCTATCTCAAAAGAGAAAAGGATAAACTATGATATTAAAGGAAAAATCTATCTCTGAAGTTCATAATAAATATTGATAAAAATGAGGGGGAAGACTATTAAGTAGGCCTAGAGGTATAGCTACTAACCTGAGCCTTCATCAGTAACAATACATTGACAAAAAGACTATAACAAAAAGTTGTATGGAATTGTCAGCCTAGAAAGCTGAGATTCAAAGACACAATACATGATAATGCACAGTCAACATTCTAAGGGTAGGAATAAAAAATCCGGAAAATGAGCTTTCAACTATACTTTCAGTTCTTCCATGGCTAGCTTAAAGATTTTATTTTATCTTTTTCTAAACACACACACTTTTCATTTCTAAATAGACTCTTTTGAGCCAGCACTTTAAAAAGCAAAATTCTTTAGTATTTCAGTGATTCTTCATAAATGAAAGGTCCTTATCAAAACAGTATCCTGGTTAGGGTGAGCTCTTTTCTGTGTATCTCTTTACTTGAGAAGCACTGACCCAAAGGCCATTTTCTGAGTTCTACATTTACCTCCCTAAACTGTTACATCCTCCAACATTAGTGAGTGGCTAATCAATCAGCCTTTTCTCATGACTAACTGTAGTACTCAATTTTCATTTAAAATATAACAAGATTTTTAAAGAAAGGTATGGGCTGTTTTCCATGAGGAATTCCATAGTATTAGATGCTGAGTGAGTGCCTTGGGATCCTGAAGCACAGTGAGAAAGGACGCATGTTAAAGGTGAATACTCATCTTACCTACAGGACATTCTTCTATTGTCACTAACATTTCATAAGGACTCATAACCAACCTATCTCAATTCCATCTGAACATTGCATTATATGTAAGTCTATATGATTTATCATCCAAACCAGTACACTTTTTTAAAAAATCACAGGGGGTATCTAACTGATGAAAAGGAATAAAGTAGAAGCATCTTAAGCAAACAGGATGAACTCTCACCTTATCACATGACGTTGGTCACTGAAGAATCATCACACTTCGATGTTCTTCACAGTAAAAAGAATAATAGCCTAGAAGCTTTTGAAAACCAGTGATCTAAAATCATTGCCTAATGATCAAAATAATCTCTCAAAGACAGACAGAAAACTTGCTCATCTTCCCCAAATTAGTTGTGTAGCTCAAGGTCAGTAAGGAAAAGAAATTCCTCCTGACGCTGACAAAGCCATCTGTGCTTCAGAAATGGCTGACAGGTGCCTCCAGAAAAAGCAATCAAATGTCATTAACAATCAAAATCATGACAATTAAATACAAGGATGTACCAGGGTCTTATTATCCAAATTGCAATGAAAAAAATTCAAACCTCTTCTTCTAGCAAAGAAAGCAGCAGTTACTTTAATTTCTAAGACCATTGACTGTTGCTAAGGATCCCAAACCATATTTTCTGGAGAATAATACACAGGAAAAAGCACAGATGATAACTGGAAAATGAAAGAGACCCCCACACACCTCTTTCAAGAGCATATTCTCTCATTACAGATTTCCATCTAGACCATTTTAATGACTAAGGAAATGTATTCTGGGAAGGTTTGGCATTTTTAAAAGTTCAGAGTTGAAAGCACACATTCTATAAATAAGTCTACAATGAAGTGCTAAAAGGTTTATTTCTGATTTCTTATTTCACAAACTAGGAACGAAGCATAAAAATATGGGGCCATAAAATTCTTAAAAAGTAGATTACTAGAAACTAATAGAACATATTAGTATCCATTGAGCCAATGATGGCTCAAATGGCATTTTGAATTCTTGCAGAGAATATGAACATGACCTTCATGTGTACCATTTACAGAAAGCAATTTTATTTACATTTTTAAATCCACATAAAGGTGAAAGATGATACTGCTACAAAATGGAACATTTAATTTTTTGCCCCAAGGCACAACTAAGCTCTCCCAAGGTCAAATGTAGCACAAGGCTGAAATGAAATAGACTCTTTCCCATCATCTCCTGCCAGAGGATTTTTACATTGGTCAGGAAAATCTTGAATCTACTTTTACTCTTAGAAAATAGAAAGAGTTCTGGAGTCTATATGAACTTCATAATTCTATAAAATATTTTGTGAGAGTTTTGCTACTTCCATTTAAAATCACACAATCAGAATGCAATCAAAATACATATATTGAACTTAACCATCTTGGACTCTTTACTGTCACATATTTTAAAAGCTAAGCAGATGTATTTATTTTACATTTCTAGGTTTGTATCTCTCTGCAAAGACTCCACTGGAGAAGGCTCTGGATTTCCATCTCTGTGTGTGTGGTAAGACCAGAAAAAATACTTGAAAATAAAAATGTCCCAGGAAAACTAGAGGTACTGCCTCAGACATGTGTGATGACTCCTCACCAAAAAGAAAAAAGAAAAACAAACAGACAAAAAACCCTCCACCATTTCCCTCTCACGTCTACCTGCCCAGGAACAGCAAGTAATTCAAAGAAGCCTTTGAGTAACTTGTTAAGTGTGATACAGATGTTATGCATCATTTTAAAGTCCACAACAGATGACTGTGACCCAGCACCTTATGTTCTGATCTAACTTATGTTACCCTGAGACCCAGTGATCATTTTTCATATTAGTCAGGCCAATAAATGCAGACTTCCTAAATGCTGTATGCCATACATACAATCATTGGAAGCTGAAGATCGCGATTATCAGTGCCAAACTTGTATTGGTGACACTATCCACAGTTAGTGAGACTATCCCCAGTTAATGAGACTATCCCCAGTTAATCTAATAAAACCGCCGAACCACAGGAGCAACACCTGAAATGTTATACATACTCCAGTTACTCAGGTAAGATCTTCCCAGAGGAAGGCCAAGGAAATTATTTTTTAATTTGAATGAGATTCATATTTCAGACCCACAATCGTATGTGTATAGATAAATACAGATGTGTATATATAAAGATCAACATCCAAAGTAATATAATATACTATAATAATATAATATAGTAGCTAAAAGCTTTGACTCAAATATAAGATCAACTGAAAGAAATCTTGTCTTTCATCAGTTATACTTTCAGTGTCTCATTTATTTCCTCATCTATGAAATGAGGAACTGTGAAAATCACCAAGATGGGCATAATAACATGGGAATGTTAATAATAGTAATAAGATCTTACTAATATCCTCTCATGGCATTTTTAAGAGAAGTAAATTATAAGACAGTGGTAAAACACTTGCCTAGCATGTAGTAGGACCTGGTTCTGATGACACAGGAAGACTGAATGTTTTATCTTTTGGTGTTATTTCTACATCTTCCCCACTCTCTGGTAAATGTAAGACACCAAGTAAGTATTTATATTAAAATTTAAAAAGGGAAACTCTCTTCTTGGGCACCCTCTCCAATGCCTTTGAAGAATGTATGCGGTGGCTAATAGAAGTCTCGAGCAGCATAGGATAAGGGCAGTGAGGTTCTCATTCTATCAAACTAACTTCTGCAGTTTTCCAGGAGTTCATGAGATGTTACACCCAGGTGTTCACCTAAAATGAATTCCAAAAGTGAAACTCCACCTGGCCATATGCGCTTGTATCTTAAAGCCCCCTAGGCTTCTAGTTTTTATTTCACTGTGCACAATATTTAAAAGAACTTTAAGTGTTAGAAACTAAATTAAAAGCAAGCACTGTTCACAAACCACCCCCAAATTATATCTTAGTACCAGCTCTTAGTGTTTGCCACCGACATTAAAACATCACAAGATTCCTTCTCTGGATGAAGCAGCCTATTCTTTGACCCTGCCTGTGATCTGTCCCATCAAAGGGACTTTCTCCCCCTAGTTTCAGCCACAGAGCATACTACCCAAACTAAACAAATACTTAATTCTGCAAAGTAATGTGTGGCTGTACGACAGTCAACTACTAGAAAAGCTAAACGAAGAGTTAGGCAGCCATCACCTAACTCCTGTCTGCCATCTATCCAAGGTACTCTGCAGGAAGCATCTGGAGAGCTGGATCCAAAAACCTTTCTTTGTAAAAGGCAGCAATATTTGTCTTTATGAAGTCAGTGTCAGGGTTGTGTTCTGCCTATCTTTCCAAGTTCTTTATCACATTAACTCAGTGACTCTTCTACTAAGCAGAGGAAGTTATTAGTAGCATATTACAAATAATGAAACTGAGGGAGGATCTGAAAAGTGACATTTGCTCAAGGTTATAAATTTTAGAACCAAAAATGTCTTCATTTTACAAAAAAAAATGTATTTCTGAATGTTGCATCCTTTAAAAATTGCAACAAAGGAGCTGAAGAAAATATCCTGGCATGACCAAATATGGCCCTATTTTCTCCCTCTTGTGGAAGTCTTCATTCATTGGAATGGAAAAAGTTACTCACTTTCTCCTCCTCATGATTCAACTTTCACCAT
Source organism: Pachyuromys duprasi (assembly GCA_028658305.1). Classification (NCBI taxonomy): domain Eukaryota; kingdom Metazoa; phylum Chordata; class Mammalia; order Rodentia; family Muridae; genus Pachyuromys; species Pachyuromys duprasi. The sequence goes on from CM053763.1 coordinate 37,726,291, forward strand.
GACCTTCTTGTTGATAAGGGCTCAGAGGCCAAGGTGTTACTCATTAAATGGAAACTGGGTGGCATCTTTGGGGGAATATCAATCATCTTTAAAGATGTGGATTCACCCTTAACCCACCCATTGCCAACTCCTTTCGGCGTTTTGTTCTGGATAATGGGGCTTGAGCAATCTCTCAAGCAGCAGGAATCTGTCTGGCCTCCCATTATGCAGTGCAATTCTAATTGTAAAGGACTCCAGCCAAGAATGCAAAGCAAGATTAATCATCTAAGGCCAAATAATTTCCTTTTTATGCTTCCCCTTTACATTTTCTTTTTGTGTTCCTCTCTGTGAACAAATTTTCAGGAGGTACAGATGTGCAAGTGAGAGTTTGGCTCATGGGATGCTAACATCAGCTCTGTATTACTTGGATGATGACTAGAAACTCTGCTGGCCTGTTCGGTACAGCTGGTCTTAATTCTGCCTTATTAAACTAAAAGAAATAAGGCCGAAAATCTAACATGAGGGGTTCATCATTCAACTAAATACTTCTTGTGAAAGAGGCAAAACCTGTGTCATGTTCTTCAAGTTCTTCACATCAATAGCAATTATATCTCACGTCAAGACCAAAGCAATAGCAGCAGTACAGCACATGAATAACTTCTTTGCACACACAGTACTTTTCATTTCACCTCGGCATTTAATTTTAAAGAACAATAAATAATGGCACTGTGGTGCAAGAAATTATCCACAAATTGATGGCATGACTAAGAGTATTTCACATTTTCAGTCGCAAAGGTCAGTTTGTACCCTGCTATAAACCCAGCTGCCCAACAACAAATTACAATATTATGCCAATAAACTTGAAAATTAAATTTGGATTAATAGTGACATCTTCACTGAGGTTCTTTAAGCAAGAAGTGTAATGGGCCTAAGAGAGTTTGGTTCATAGATTTTTAGAGCTTCCCATCAAATTCTGGGCAACATCAGCAATCAACCCACCTGTTGGTTAAATCAGGGCATTTTGTTACTAATTTGAAGGACCTGATGCAGTGACAGGGAGACAGGAATGATTCTAGCTAACCTGAGTCTCCCTTAGGGAAGAAAACAGGATTTGAGAATATTCCCATGGCTCTGAACACGCATAGTTCTCCGCGATTCCTTCCTCACAGTGAAAAGGCAGAGCACAGAACAAAAGTTCATAGTGGGGCCTATGACATACCATATATATCTACAAGTCAAAGCATAGAACAGCTGAGAAAATAGTTTTGTGTTTGTTTTAAGGAAGAAAAGAAGATCTGGAAATTTTCCAAATATTGCCTGAATTACAAGAAATTTCTTTTTAAAAAATAAAGTAATCTGTATTTACAAGGTCATTTTTATGAAGTTTGGTGATGAAACAAAATTTTCTGCCCATTTGCTTATTCAGAAATACACATAAAAATCAACAGGACACAGCTTCCATAAATATGCTATTGATGATTTTAAACAAAATAGTAAACTGCTGTTGGAGGTTTTTTTCTCATCTGTGACCTCCTTGTGACCTGTGGACCGCATTCTAATCTGGTAAGACAAGAGATAGATCTCTCCCAGAACATTTTATTATGTCCTTAGATGTTACCTTGAAATCTTAACAATCAGTTTCAAAATGAGTCAAGTACATAAAAGAAGGGACAATCTTATGATTAGCACATCAGTGCACAAAAACGGACAATAAAATTTCCATCACATTGTCGAACTCACTCAAAACAATCAAATATTTCACTGAACCATTTACAACTATCGATTGCACAGCAAACTTGACTTTATAATCTTCCTCTTTTAAACAGGTGCAATATTTTACAAGGGCTTCACAAGTAGGAGGTTGTGAATGTAAAGCAGTCCATTAATTTTATATAAGCTGTTTTATATACCTGTGGGTCTCTAATAACACCCAGCTACAAGGTTACACAGAGAAGAATCGTCGTCCAAAGTCCAATCAGAGTATATATAGGTGACTGACTTTCCAGTTATCATACCCGTGATTTCTCTCAACCAACGTTATTTTCATGTTATGGATGAAAATACTGACTGGTATTAAGGAATATGTGCTGGAAATTTGAAGAGCTGACAATTTAAAGACAAGAATTTAAGAGTAGGAAAAAACTCACCTGGGTAGTTTTCCATGACCTCCTTCAATGAAATAGACATACAGAAACACCTACCTATCAATGATGTGTCCCATGTACATGCATGTGTTTACTTTGTAAAAGAAAAAGAATCTTCAAGACCAAGAAAATTCCTCTAAACTTTTCTACCACAACTTTTCTGAAAATAACCTCTTGGGCAGGGAAATCAGCACCTCTCTTTTCACCCTGTGATTGTCAACTTTATCAAAATTTGACCAGTAAGCATTGTGGATCACTGTACTGTCTCCTCAAGGCCCTATTATAGTATGTGTGAGTTTGTGCATGGTGATAGACTTCGGACATAGAGAGGCAAGAGGATGTAGGACCCTGTGGCTTATCTTTCTGTTCAGCTGCCTGCATCAGAGGGCACTTCGCTATGGTAAGTACAAGCCTGGCCTTTTGTTCCCTTAAGTTAGTACAAGCTAGTAAATATCTTTCTGCCAAGGGACCTCTCTGCCAAGAAGCATGACTATGGGGTCTGGTCTCACAGAGATAGTTCTCTAGTCTTGAATAAAAGTAAATTAAAAGGACATTTCTTCTAACATCAAAGCAGGCTTATTACTTCAGTATAAGCACTTCTTTAATTTTCCTTCTCCCCATGCTATATAAATATAAATAAAAAGGCTCTCCACTGGATGTATGTTCCATATATCTCGCAGAGTTTAATTATAAAGCCTCTAAAAATGAAGATGGTGAGAAGAAATGATGCCAGTAGATCATATAGTCCTAGTATTGTGTTGGCTGGCTGTCCCTAGGAACAATGAAATGAAGGCAGTCGGGTGGAATGGTTGCACCAAGGAAAAGAAAGTTGAATGGGAAGGAGGGGCAGGGTGGTGTCAGATATTTTTAGTCTGATGCCTGCACGGTTTTGTCGCTCTTGTTCTTGTTATGAGTATAACGATTTTACTTTAACAAAGGAGGACTTAGGTTTCCTTAGGTCTGCGTCTGTTTTCTGTGCAATCAGTAGGCTGTAATAAGAGGGACCCGCCATGTGAAGACCAGGACCCACAAACCAGGATGCACACCTCAGTTAATCATTATTAACTAAGACATTTCAGGGAACAGCCGTGTGCCAATAAAAAGTTTCACTCCAAAAACCACTCACCGGGGGTATCAGGAAAACTCTGTGAGGACTATGCCAGGGAGATAAGGCTGGAAAAGTAAGGGAAACTGAGGAACAGTTGCATCCCGGTGGCCAGGACCATGGATAATTCAGTGGGTGGAGTAGGGCCCTTTCCTAGCTTGTTAGGTCTGGAAAGATTGTGGAAGACTGGCCTCAGGACGAAAAGAATTACACAGAGGAAGCTGGGTGGGAATTGACTCCTTCCCCCCCCCCCCCGAACCTTAGAGAATACTGGGGACACTGAGCCAAAATCTTCCCTTTCTTTTCTGTCTCTGGATCTCATCTTTCTGCAAACTAACTTCTCCTGCGGGTTCACGGAGCACTGCTTGCTAGATGTCTGCCCCTTTAACACGGCCGGGATTGGAGGAATCGGACGTCTTGAAAGGATTGACTCAGCTAAAGCAAGAGAATCAGACAACTTCCTAGCCAACCTTAGCCTTTGACACAGACAACCCCTAGCGCCAGCGCCTGGTACTATTCTGTTTATTTCTGGATCGCATCAGCTGTGTGGCCGCTGCCGAGCAGGGACTGGCTGCGAACACTAAGTGACTGCAGGGTCAGCTCTAGCGTGCGCAGAGCGGTCCCGGGGAGTATGAGAGCCCACAAGGGGGGCGGGAGGGGGGAGATGCTTGTGTGATAGTGCCAAGAGGGGTTTTTGCGGGGGGTTGGGGGATGGAGGGGAGTGTTAGGTCAGATTATTGTTGTTGTTTGTTAAGTAAAAAGGAACTCCCCCGCCGCTTCCCGGGTCTAATGATGATAGATTCCACGCTGCATCAGGCCCCACGCCGGAGAACCTAACCACGGAAAATAATGAGGCTGTGTCCCCATTCGTCTGCATTAAAGGGGAGCCAGGCACTTTCGATAGCAAATATATCGATTCCCTTGCCCAGGCAGTGGTTTGTCCTGCTCCCCGTGAATAATTACTATCCTTTAGAAATTCATAATAATTAGGACTCTTGTGCACCCCTCCCCCCACTCTCTCCCACCCCAGAGCTCAACATTTTAAAGGCGCCCGATCCGTCACGGCGTTTGGTAGTTCCAGCCACTTCTGAGTCAGGGTGCTGGGGCCGATACAGCGTGATTTTGTTCCTGAGAAAAGAGACAGTTTCCCTCTCGGTGCCTCGGTTTCCTCGTTTGTGACTTACGCATTGCTAAGGAATCTTCTAGCTGCACATTACATGATGCATGTTTCTGATTGGGGGAAAGATAGATTTAATAAACAGAAAAAGTTAGAGAAGCGAGGATTTTCGTGCCCCGCCCACGCCTTTAATAAACTGGCAATCACGTGACTCCCCAACCCCAGACGGAGTCCAAGGAGGGGGTTATAAGCCAGGGGTTCTGACCACAGAACACATTAGGGGCCTAGCGGTTGGAGCTTGGTGTTCCTGGATGATCGGGTTGTTAAAACCGCAGCCCGGTGCTTAGGAAGGTCCGCACACACAGGGAGCATCCTGACTCGACTTTGGGAAGGACTGCGCGGAAGGCCCTGAGCCGCAGGCGGGGCGGGGCTTGAGGCGCTGGCCGTGGTGCTGAAGACGGCTCTCCAGGCCTCAGGAAGGCACCCCGCGGATTCGAGCCCCAATCCACTTCAGAGCTTCAAGCTGGAGAACCGCCGCTGGCCAGCCTGCACCTCCCGGAGCACTGAGGGTCGGTGAAGGAGACCCAAAGTTTCCCAAGTGATGGCATGGGGTCCAAAGACAAGAATGCGGTGACCATACTTTCATAAAGCCTGCTGGAACTTCTCCTGATCACAGGAGGCAAAAAGTGGACAACGAAGTGAGCGAATGTGGCGGACTCGGTCTGGAAACCTTCCTAGCCTGGACATTGCGTCTTTGGGTAGAGGAGTGAGTTGCGGAGTGAAAGGGGATGAGGACTACTACGTCGAAGAAAAGTTTCTCGGTTCTGACAGAGGTGACTGAAACGGTCTTCCAAATCAACCTGGAAGGGTCGGGGAGGCTAGGACTCAGCTCCTGCTGTCCGAGGGGAGAGCCTTCCCTCCTGAGCGACAAGCGAGCTTATACTTGGTTCGAGCCCTTGGCAGCTGCTAGGTTTCTGTTAGGGCGCCGGAGAAACGTGGGTGAGGCCGGGCTACAGTCAGGTTTGCCGGACACGCGGAGACCCCTCCTGCCTACCCAGCCTGTTAGTTTCTAAGGAAACACTTAGCTCTTCCAAGCAACAATTTGTCACTTCGCAGGAGAAAGAAACACTACAGGAAAAGCATCCCGGCTCTCCATTCTCATGCAGATGAGGCGTTGTGCTCCGCCTGGGCCTGTGAATCCCCACCCCCACTTCACTCCCACCCCATTTCCGGCTCGAGCCAGTAAAATACCCTCATTCATTAAAAGCAAGAGTGAGCTGGAGATGCTCTTGCTGCGCTCTCGCTGCTCCCGGGACCCCTCAGCTCGCAGTTTCACCGCCCGGGACTCCCCGCAACTCGATCTTCACCCTCCAGAGCTCTAGATTAGATGCGGAGGAGGGGGCCCTTCCACGGTAAAAGGCAGCCCAGCAAGGGAATGCGCTCCCTAAACACACACACACACACACACACACACACACACACACACACCAGCCCTGGTCTCCATAGTAAATAAAGTGCACTAGGAAAAGCTGTTTACAGAGTAGGTGGTTAGTTTTGCAGCCGGCAGCCGGGAGGCACCACGCTAGTGAGAAGTTTAAACAAGAGCCAGTACCGGAGAGGGCAGACTGACTGCAAAGTTGAAAAATAAACAAACATGTTCTCGGGCGCCCGAGAGGGGCACGAAGCAGCAGCCAACACATATCATCTCAATAAAAAGCCGCTCTTGGAAAGCCTGCACAGTAATTGAGACAGGCGCTCTTTTCTGATCGGGGTTGGCTTTTCCTCATCTCAGGCTGACAGAGCCAGCTCAGGAAATTGCTGGTAATATTCATCTGGGGAGCACTTTCATTAAACGTAATTCATTCGACTTTCACAATAAATTGAGTGACATCCTTACAGCGGAACCTTTTTATCCTTGATTAAGTGCTTGCCAAGCTTTGGTTCCCCACTTTATTGTCACATTCCTTCAAGCAGAGTCGTCAACATGCCAATCTGCAGCAGAAAAATGAGCGCTGTGTGTTTACCAAGCTCCGGGAGGGGTTAGTGCTGACACCGTGAAAAAGAGCTGATCTCGAACTTGACTAGCGGATAAATCAAGACCGCAACTTCCAGCAAACTCGGGGCGGGCCCGGAAGAACTGTGACCCGGAGAAGGCGGCTGAAGGCGACAGCGTGGACCCGCCTTGCGACTCCGAGGCGCACAGAAGCCGCTGACCCGACGGCGCCGGCTCACAGCCTTGCCCTCCTCCCTTTAATTAAAATGGTGACAACTGTTAGGTCTTAAAATGTGATCGGAAGCTCCAAGACGACAGAATTGTCCCAAGGGGACTTTCTTGAACTGATTCAGAGCTAGACATTTTCTGTTTAAAAAAAGAAGAAGAATGCTCACTTTCAAGCCTGCCATTTGAAAGCCAGCCGACAAAGTTGCCGGGCTTGCGCTGGCCTGCTCTAAGGGCAGAGGAGTGCAAGGCACATTATTCCTTCCTCCGATTCTCCTTTGACTCTTGAACTGGAGCACTTCACTGGAGGTCTCTTAGGATTCCGGAACTCCAGACTAAAGGCGGCGAACACTCCAGTATTCCAGGACAGGGCGGACAGGAAGCAGGCTTCCCTTTGCCAGTACGTGGCCCTTCCTCCCTGGATGCGCCCAACTCCGTTCCCCACCCCTTATAAAATCAAAGACGCCCAGGACAGAGAATTGCTTATTTGAAAAAGCAATATCCATATGCTTTCATCACTCAAATGCCCTTTTGAAAATATTGTCGACAGTGGTTATTATCTGGACAATGCTGTCAATTTCTGTAGTCTGCAGAAAATCTTCCCTCAGATAGAAAAGTAGGACATTGGGCACCTATCTCAAAAAAAAGCAACCAATTTCCCTTCCACCGGATATATTTTTCACCCAGACAACACTTTCATTAAGGGGGAAATAGCCGTCAACAATTTAAAGCCAAATAGAAATCAGCCCCACACAATAGGAGCCACAAATTTAATAGCCTCTGGGAACATACCACAGACAGAGTTGGTGAAATTCTGGTTTTTCTCTCCCTCTGCTCCCAATATGGAAGGCAGTATCTTGGAAGCTCTCCCTAGAAGGCCCAAGGCCACAATGCTCCTTCGAATGGGACAAAGGGTTGAACTGCCCAAGTGCTTCTCACATCACTGACAGCACCTTTCCTGCCTAGGTAAGGTTGAGCCTTTCGAGAAAGAACCAGGAAGAAGCAAGGCCCTCTCTCCATCCTGCAGAGGACTCTAGTGCATCTTGGGGCTGACAAGACCTCATGCTGTGCTGCAGCTACAGACTCCTCAAACCATCTGAGCTTGGTCCTGTGTCTGGACTTAAGCTCTGGGTTAGAAAAGGATGAAACTGGGCCTAAGGAGAAAAATTTTTAGGCTGTCTCCAAGAACAAGCTTGAACAGAAAACAGTCATGACTGGGTAGCTCTTTTTATCTACAATAAGGAATAATTTCAAATTGATTAAAGCTTTCAGTGGGCAACTAGCTTAATCTCCAAGGGACAGGAAGTATACAGACCCAGTTCAAAGGCTAGACCAGATCTGGGTACCTGTTTTCCTTTGGCCTTCATATTCCCTAACAGCCACCTTCATAGTGAGTTAATTTTGCCTCATGGTTTACCTGCTAACAATTTGGCAGTGTAAGCTCTGTGGGTACATTCACTTTTAAAACTCAGTTAAACATCATAAAACCCCCAAATTTGTGCAAATAGGTAGCCCAAATGTTATGTCCAAAGGTTTGGAAAAGATTTTTAATTCTTGCCTATTTGGGCTAAGAAAGCAATCAAGTTACTAGCTGTTGTAATTCCTTGCAAAACTGATTGAGCCTCTTCATTAAGATAATGCTATGAATAAATGTACAATTGATTACAATAACATTATCTATCCTTTGTCAGAGTCTCTGGACTCAGTTTCTGAGTAACTTTCCTTTGCATGCTCAGCAGTGCTATCAGACTCACTTTACTCTTTGAGATGTCACATTCTCTACTGAGAGAACCTCTCCCTGTTCCCTAGTGTGGTCTTCAATGCAATCTACTGGGAATAAATTAGTTTATAACCCTTACTACACATTTTTTAAAACAAGAGACCATATCTGTCCAGTTTACTCAGTGGGCACTTTAATTCAGCTTAAAGGTTATGGTCTGGTTATCTCATTATCTCATATTCAGAATATCCTGAAATTGGTCCAGGATTGATACAGAATAAAGAGTGCAGGACTTTAATAAAAATAACACATTACACTATAGGTTTCCTTCTGCTCTTCAGATGTTTACGTCTGAAATACACAACATTTAGCAAGCAGTAGTTTTCCTTACATTTATTTGTAAAGAATGGTTTCCTACTTCTTATTATTAATAAATTTATTTTTATGGTTAGAGCTTACCCAGTTGTGGAAGTTGAGAATTCAAGATAATGGGTTTCAGAAGGTAGATCTGCAAAAGTGTCTGTGTTCAGTTTCCCATTGCAATACAAAAATAAGCTTTCGGTATAAAACAAGACAGACCAATAAACACATAGTAAAATAAGAATGAAAGAAATAAAATCCCTCAACTTAAGACAGGCATTCAGAGACCTCTGGACCAAGCAACACACTTTGCGAGCCTTCACTCATTGCTGGCTGTAGTGTGTGAAACACTGGCCTACCAAACAGAGGCTTGTTCTTCATAAGAATGACTCTCGAAATTCAGAGACACTTAAATTCATGTTCTATAAGCAGTGACCTACAATATTTCTGTGTAGGAGACATCTAAACAAGCCTTGCTCAAAATGTGGGAAATAGTCTTTGGGAAATGTATCTGAGATCCCACACCAATAAAGGAAAGATGGGCCAGAAACATTAGCTAGGAGGAAAGCCACAGAATGCTCCTGTCATTTAACTGATGGTGTAATTCACAAAAGAAAAAAAAAACATAATAACTCCTCCCTGGCTCATAACAGCTCAAGGAAAAAAAAATGTTTTGGGTTTTTGTTTTTGTCTTTTCTCCACCACACCTTCCTGGAGTTTACCTTGGTGCTGGTGCTGCTAAACTGTGTGCATCTGTTGCAGGATTTTGCAAAGGGCTGAAATGTCCTGGGATGCATTTCTGTTGCTGAGGCTGATATTTAATGAAACTCAGGAAAAGAAGCTGTGTGTGTGTGTGTGTGTTCATCTGTTCATTGCTATAGAGTTTTAATCAGACTCCCTACTTCTTCATTTACCTAAAACCACCCTAAGTGCCCAATTCATCCTTTGGAACCCATTTTTATGGTAAAAGTCAGCTTCCTTTCCCAGAAAAACAGCCTGGAATTTTCCTGGCGAAAAGCTATGGGGTTGCAGTCCCTCCTTTGGAACACTGTCTTGGGTCACAGCCACCAGCCTTTTGTTTTTGTGGTGTGTGTGGTTCCTAATCCCCGACACACAAAACAACTTTAGATTGGAGAGAAAAGAATGGACTTCTAAATCGCCTTCTCTTTTTTATTGTTCACATTTCGTATTGTTTTGAGTGAAATTGGAAAAATTGTCTCCTTTCTCTGTGTTGCCAAAAGGCATTCAGGTAATGAAGTCTGTAACTAAACGGTAATTGAATCAGCATAATTTGCACACTGAATGGTTTTCAAATGCTCCCAGTTTACAATTAAAGGAGAATTAATGCGCTTGTTGTTGGGAACGCGGCGCATTAGAATAAATCCAGCACTGTTGTTGTAATGAGCGGAAAACGGTTTAACTGCCAACAAACACATTTAAAATTTAACACAACGTATTGATTTCACTTCTGCTTTTGATAGATTATTTTCCAGACTATCGAAATACTGGCTTCAAGCAATAAACTGCACCATAGCGGAGAGCCCTGGCCTTGTGTGTGTGTGTGTGTGTGTGTGTGTGTGTGTGTGTGTGAGCACAGCCCAAGGACATAAGAACAGTCCTGGGGTTCGAATCATTCCTAAAGGTGTGCAGAGGGGCACAGTTGTTAGGACGATCCCGGGGATCATTGGTGTTCCTCCGCCGCGGCTTTCACTTTTCACTCGTCACTCCCTCCCACCTTACCCAATTAAAAATTATAATAATAATAAATGTTGTGTTTCCTTTGATGTTACTTTCCGCCCTCCAACTCCGGGTCCTCAGTGTCGGTGGGCTTTCGGGACACAGGTGGGAGCGATAATGACAGAAGGTGGGAAATAGGAAGGACATCTTTTGCATTCGGTCTGCCGGGGAAAGCACGGACCCGCGACCGTCAGAAAAGCTGTTCTTTTGGATTGGTTGCCCTAGCTTTCACCTGTTTTACCCCCAAGGTGTCCTGTGGGCGAGGACATTGATGCGCAGCGCCCTCTGGCGTCTGCTTCTGCTACAATCAGGCGATTAAGGTGGAAAGTGGCAACACTGTGGGTTCTTGAGATGCAGCCGGAAGCCGGAACCCGGTAAATACACTTACTCACACACACACGCGCGCGCATAGGTACCGGGTTCACAGAACTCTCAGTCCAGCGATCGCAGGCACCGGAGCGAAGGCCGAACAACACGGCCGCTTGCAGGGATAGCACACCCCTGCTTCCAGGCTTGCGGATTCTGTAGCTCCTGGGAGCGAACGACACTGCCACCACCCCTAGTCACACTTATCCAGCCGGGCTGGGAAACTCCTGCCGGGCTGCAGCGCCTGCGCTCCTCGCCCTTCCTCAGAGCATCTGGAGTTCTCGGTGCACTCCCGCGGCCCGGAAGCCGGTTCTGAGCCGTAGACTCAACTTTGCCGGCAGAATTCAAGTGTCCCTGGACCTCTGAGAAATCAGACCCGAAAAAGTCACACTCTCCTAGGCTCGCTGTGATGTCCGTAACTCCCAAATCACGCGAGTGCGATCCGCCCTGCTTCTGTTCTAAGACTGTGACAGGTCCAAACCGCAGAAAACTGTCTCTGGAGGAACCCGGACAGGGGCTCTGGGTAAGATTCTCTCCCTAGAGACAAGGCCTGCCATTTCCCCCAAAGAAAGCCCTCGCTAAAACTACGGCTCAGCTGTCTAACGGACATTAGAGCTCGGAAGAAGAGGGAGGGTTATGTTTGCATAACTGCCTGGTCGGTTAGTGTGCGGTATCAGGAAGTTACCAGCACTCCTTTATGAACCACAAATCCCAACTGGGGACGGTGGGGCGGTGGGTAGGTCCCTGTTCAGTTCTTTAACCCCGCCTCCACCCACTTTCCCTTAAATTAGGTGAGTTAAGAACTGCTGCTAAGAGTTCCACGATTCCCGCTACTTTTCTCCTTCCACCCAAGGCATCCTACTCCCCTACCCCCGCCCTCAGCCCTCTCCCCACCTCTGCCTTCTGGACGTGCAGAGTACAGGTAAGCTAGTCGCTGTTAAGAATCACAATCCGGAGATGGGGGAATAGGGCGAGAAATAGGTAGAAGAGCCTGGAAAACTCCCGCAGCTCCCCAAAGTTCCTCCACTGTCTGTGGGAGCACGCAGCTCCCACTGAACTGGCGACCTCGCCACCCTCCCGCCCCCAGGTTGCTCGGCCTCCGGGTTAGGGTGAAATCTCAAAGGCGCCGGACCGATCGCGACTTACCAAGTAGACGGTGGGCTGCAGGAGGAGAAGCGCGTACCAGCAGGCAGCCTGCATCCTCCCTCCTCTCAAACTTCCTTGGCGGCGCCTTGGCTGAGTCTTTGTTCCTTCAAAAACATAGATCCACCTGACATCCACTTTACAGAGCAGGGAGCGCTCTCAGCAGCCTAGACACAAATGAAATTAGACATCCCATGACCACGCGGACAAGGCTGATGATCAAGCTGGGGGAAAGGGGGTCTCGATGTGGAGTGACGGAGCCAAGAAGCTGGGAAGGGGGACGGGAGGATTTGAAAAGCCAGGCAATCCAGCTCCAGAAACAAGCGAGTGCGGCCGTGAGGCGGGCGGGCTTGAGCGGTGGCGAGGGGCTCCCAGCGCCCCAGCGCGGCTCGGGTGCCACTGGCCGAGCCTGGAGGCCGGAGGCGGTTAGGCACACAGAGAGCAGCTCACCGGCTGGGTACGAGCCCGACTGTCTCTGGCAGCCAGACCTGCCCTAGTGTTTGACAGGAGGGCGGCTGGGACTAAAGGAGGCGGCTGGTCCTTCGCCAGCCCTGGCAGGGTTCACACACGTACACAGCAGCAGAGAGAGATAGCAAATGCGAGCGAGCGAGAGACTGAGCAAGGGGGGCGCGGGCAGAGAAACGGGTAGGTACAGCTGACCCGGATTAAGTGCCGGTGAAATGGGGAGGGGGGTGCAATTTGCATGCAGGAAAGTGGGGCTCAGTTTACCCATTCGAGCCCCCCTGAAACACAGACAGACATACACAATCACATCTGTAGCACTACTTTTTTTTTTTTTTTGAGCCTTGAAGCACAGCCAGTTGCGAACTTTCACAGTGGAGACCTGTCTGGGACTGTGGGGGTCACCTATCAGACGTGCTCTATGCCCAACTGGAGTCCCACCCCTCTGCCCCTTCCTAGTGATTACCACCCTGCCCCAAGGTGTCCCTGCCAGCAACAGTGGAGGCGACTGGTACGTACCGCACAGGACTGGAGGCAAATGCAGCGAGCAAGGACCGCTCTGAACAGGCTCCATGGAGGAGCTACTCCGGCCTGGCGTCTCCAGCGCCCGGGACGTGCCCTCCCCGGAGCTCCGTCTCCATGCTCGGCGAGGACGGGTCCAGCTGCCTCGTCCAGCCTCGGCGGAGTCGTTGTTGGTCCACGGGAGCCTAGGCTTGGCACAGTTGGATTCCGGGTGCAGGAAACTTAAGAGGCAAGAGAAGGAGGGGCAGATAGAGAAGACGACAGAAGAAGAAAGACAGGGAGGGAGAGAGCCGAATGCGCCGGGCTGCTGCACCCGACCGACCCGGGCTGCCTGTGCCAGCACTAACACCAGCAGCCCAGGACTCCGGGCTCTCTGCTGTGGCAGAGGATGGAGAATGATTTTAAGGGGAGGAGACTGGGCAAGTCCTCCGGACTTGAACTTGAGCGATAAGACGCGGGCCTTTCGGAAGAGAGAGAGAAAAAAACCATACAACAGGCGCGTTGAGTCCCAGTTTCAGAAGAAGGGGTGTGGTGGCGAGAATTGGGAAGCTGCTAGCACTGGAAGCAGCTGCAGCTTTACCAGCGACGCTGGAAAGCCCCAAGGCGACTAGTGACGGGTGTCGTGGGCGCTGTCCGAGGTCCTGCCCTGCCACCGGGGGACGCTCCGCAGAGCGCGCTTCTTGCGCCCTGCCGTGAGTGCGAGGGGTTTCTCCTCCTGGCCGCGGCTGGCAGTGCCCACAGTCCGGACACAGACAATTACATTGGCACGTGGGTGAACGATTCCTCAAAGACCAATTAATACCCCATGTAAATAGATCTTGCTTAAGGCTCTCTGCGGGCCTCCTGGCCCTCAGGGAGAAATGACTCCTGCTGCGTCTCTGGTGGCCAAAGCGCCCTCTTGGGGGAGGGGGGTCCTTGGGAGGAGAGCGACCTCCAGGGAAGTGGCGAGAAGTGAAGCAGGGAAGTGTCCAGGGCAGCGGTGGGCGCAGAGGAGAGTAGGGAGCCCCAGCTGGCTTCAGGAGGGGCGCTGCTGCCTGGAACCATAAACCTGTGGCTGCTGTGGCCAGAGGCGGGGATGCTGCGGACCGCCAGCCATTCAGCGAGCGAGGCAGCAGAGAGGACTGTGCGACCTTGGACTCTCTGGACTCTTCTCCGCGGGCTAGGCAAAGGAAGAAAGGGGGGAAGAGTCTTCTGTATTCTTCTTCTCCCTCTCTCCTCCTTTTCTCTCCCTCTCCCTCTCTCTCCCTCCCTCCCCTCTGTCTTTTCCGTCCCCCAGCATCATTTTCCTTATGTTTGAAAATTTTCCACACCCATTCTCTGTATCTCCGTTCTTCCCCCCACCCCACCCCGAGCTCCCAGCATGCCCACCACCACCACCACCAAACCTCAAGTCCTGTTCTTTTATATGTGGCCCACACCCTCTTGGGCACTCAAGCTTGGTATAAGCTCCGTGAAGACTGAGAGCAGGTCTTTCTTCTACGCGGCCACATGCAGGCCACAGGGGTGAGCATCAATAAAGGCCTTCCTGCCCTGCACTCCTCTGCTTATTTCTCTCTCCCTTGGTCGGATAGATACACACTGCAGTACAATGTTTTGATATTAACTTGCAGGAACTGAGTCAACATTTACCTCAGGAGTCTGCGTTCATAGCATCAGAATAGAATCATGGTTTTTAATGAGCTTTAGAGTTTCTTTCCCCCAAGTGTGGTTCTGGGACACTCCAGGCTCTGTGGATTCTGTTCCAGTCCACGTGACCCAGACTCAGGGTGACCCCTTAGAAGTATTGTCCATGGGCTGAATTCCCTTAGTAAGCACAGGCTACTCTACAGACATAGCAGCGACAGTCAGCAGCCCCATCCTCATGAGCAGAGGCATCTCAGGATGCCCACTGAGAATCAGATCTCTCCAAAAGGCTGCAAATTAGATCCCACTGCAGGACTGATCCAAGTGCTTTGAGGCCTGAATCATCTTCCCACAAGAAATGGCTTTTTAAAGAGAAGGCTCTCCTAATTTCACAAGTTGTGCTCTGCCACTGTCATCACTTGGCATTCACTGGGGCAGAGTAAAAGTGAAGTATGCCTTCTGATCAGGACTCCGGGACTTCCTCTTTAAAAATAATACAGATGGATACATAGCATAGTTCCAGTGTTGACTTGGATCTTTTCATTTTCAAGACTTTTTGTTTGTTTGTTTGTTCATTCCATAACGTTTAAAGAAGAAAAATTGAAGTGTGAAAACATCACTATTACTGCTGAAGGGTGAAAGCACAAACAAGGTTTTGACCAGTACCATCCTCTGTTCTAAATACAGTGGCGACTTGTACCCAGGTCCTCAGGTCCTTCCAGGCTGGAATAAAGAGCAGGAGTGGATGTTCACCGGGATGCCCAAGTACAGTGCTCTCATAGGTAGACTTTTCTCTGGCCTTTGAGAAACACAAATGAAGAAAGGCAGCTTTGATATATATCAGGCTCTTTTCTAAACTCTCTTCGAAAACAATTCACCTTAGGCAGCCATTCAGCTATATATATAGCTTGTGGAATAGATCAGGGACCTTAAAATCTCTGCCTGAATGAGACTGATTATTTAAGAAAAGCACAATAGGAAGCCAGCCATGAGAAATGGTCAGAAACTCTCTTCTATGACAGGTGGGCTACCAAGAGCCTTTTTATGTTAATGACCTGAGAATTTCTGTCCTGATATTTACCCTTACAGGATTCTACAAGCTTCTTGACCTGGGATGTAAAACAAAAATATAATGATTTTTGTGTCAACATAGAAGTAACTCCCTTAATCAGAGAAATACCTGGAGGCCCCGAGTAATACACAAGAGCCCATAATTATTTATGCTAAAAGGCCTCAATTTTAATAATCTAATATTAGTGGGGAGGGGCACAAAGATGGCATCTTCACCTGCTCTCCTGTGGCTTGTTTTAAAGCAAGGCACAGGAGAGCAGGTGAAGATGCATGGGACAGGGAGGAGACAAGAGAGGGGGCTGCAGCCAGGATACCAAAGGAATAAATTGAAATAAATAAATAAATAAATACATTAATAAATAGAACATGATTCTCAAACATTCTTGTTTCAACTCCTCCAGCACTCTGCACTGCCCAATGACAATGATCTTCCAAAACAAAGAACTTCCCAAGCAAACAAAGGTGTTAGCTTCTTCGTACTTTATTTATGCTAGGAGTCTTTTGAAAATCATTCTTTTCCTGTCTATATAACAATCTCTTCAAAACATAACCATCACCTTTTGCCCTCCAGCTCTACCTGGTCAAACGTATAAAGACTGGTGTAATACTTATTTCTATTTAAACAATTCATATTTCAAAAGAGCTCAAAGAGCTACCCCCAAAAGGAAATGATGATATTAAACAATTTTCTGATAATCAAAACAGATTAAATTTGTAATTTATTTGAAAGATGTTAATTCTGTTAGGGACAATTACCTTTTTGGCATGGACAGGAAACACGGGAGCTGAAATTTGATTTATCTTGGGGCTAGAGAGAAGAGAGAAATAGAAAATAATTTCAAATTTGACAAAAATAAGTCCTAAAATGAATCTTAAAACACACTGAATATCATATTTTATCCAAAATCCAAGTAAAACCGAAAACTGTTGTTATGAAGCACCCAACTGTGATCTTGCTTAAGCTTTGGTCCAACATATACATAGCACAGAGTTATACCTATTTTTTTCTTGATAGCACCAAAAAAAATGGAAAGCTGCATCATTTTTCTACCCTGAATTCATTAGAAGCTGATATTTTCATGTTACACAGCCTTAGGCAAGTGCCTAAACAGTCCTCTGGTCTCAGTACCCATCTCTATCTAATGAGGAAGTAAGGTTAGATAATAAATAAAATGCCTTTATTCTATTTTATGTACTTAACAAGGAGTCATAACGATTTTTAAAACTTAACTATGTCATAAAAAGTGATTGTATATCACATGATTTTCAAGGATGTTAGCAATTCAAGAGAATATCATTTTGCTCAACAATCTGATGAGTCTCAGAGTGTTTGGGGATTTAAATCAGTTTTCTGCGCATTTCTTTCCTGCCTCATCCTTATAACCTTTTTTCTAGGTCAAGGGTTGACTCTATTGTATTAATCATACCACTTTCTCGTATAAATTGTTCTGCACATGTTTTTAATGTCATTGATTTATGAGAATCTGCACTCAGAGTGGCATCCTTATTATATTTATGAATATTTGTTACAACAGAGGCAAAGCTATTTCTATCCTTTTTCAGAATTCCTAAATGTCACCCAAGACAAGTGAAAAAACTTCTGACCCCTCCATACTCCAAAGTGTTTTGCTAGTGTAAAGACTCATTTGAAAAGTGGTAAAGTTGTTAGTTTTTTATTTTTTGTATTTTGTTTTGTTTAGTTTTTACCAGTCTAGAGTACTCTTAGTCCAATGTAGTTGTGTTTGGTTAGTAACTGTGAGGCATGCGTGCTAGAGTACCATTACAAGATGCTTTAATAACACGATCACTGGACTAGAAAGAAAAAAATAGCCATCAAGTTCTGAAAAGAAAAAAAATAAAGAAAATCAAAGCTCAATGTAAAGGGCATTTTTTCAGAAGTAATTTATATGCTCAGTCTTTGTGTCCGTATTTCATTTATTCTGCTAGGTGAGGACTGAGGGTTCTCAAAGGTAGATTAGTTTTAATTATGCTCACAAACTTTAAAAAGAAAATGGATACAATAAGAAAAATTAAAGACAGCCAACCTTGAAAGGGAAGTTGAATGTACAAGATAGAAAGACTATGGTCATACCCCAAAAGTCATAATTATAACTTTTTAAATATTGTGACTAAACAAACCTTTGCATCATAATCTAATTACAGAAATTTGTCATAATGGTCCCTCCAGAGATTAACTGACATTTCCTAAAGCAGAATCATTGAGACAAAGAACTTGACAGCCAATGTTCTGTGAACAAAGCAAAATACAAAATTTCCTTTCAGCTAGAAAGAACACTGGAACTCCTAACAATGTGTAGATAGAAGAAATTATGAAGACAATGGATGCCCAGTATTGTGGTAACCAGAAGAAGAAAATAAATTAACATGTATATATGTGTGTGTATTTCATCTTCATCATCTAACATTCCTAAATTTTTATGAAACACCAATGCTGTTTAAAATTTTGTTCTGATTAGACAATATGAAGCTAGAGTCTTAAACAAAGACTTAGACAGGGTAAAGAGGCTACTTCAGCTAAAATACAGAAGTAAGACCATGCTGCATTATTAGATCTTGTTTAAGTAGAGGTTTCACAAGAAAACAACAAGACTCTTTAATTTCCCATTTGAACATCAAATAAATAAAGCAGATATCCTGGAATTTCACTATGACTAACTTCAGGGACCATGTCATAAAAATTACATTTTGTGTTTTTCTACTTTAAACTTCAATAATAATGTACTTTTGTTAAAGTTCAAAGTAAAATGGTTTCACATCAACTGTTGTATTAAATGGATAATATAATGTATCAAAAACTGCATTTCCCAGAAGGATCATAGCTTCTATAGAATAGTACTCATATATACCAGGAACTACAATCTTGGGTTTGTTTGTTTTATTCCACAATATCCCTGTTAAACCTTCGAACTTGAACCAGGAATTTAGTTTTTAAAAGAAACATATAAGATTAGACAAAAATGTATTTTCTTCATTCTTTTTTTCTTTTTCAAATGAGGTCGACTCAGAGAAAACCTGAGGTCCCTGGACCATTACTATGCATGCCTCCATCTTGTAACGGCCCTGCCTATTTTGATTTCAGCGTCTCTATTTTTCAAGTTTTTCAACTAAGCCCCAGCCATTCCTTCTCACATCGCCTACTCACTGATCTTCACATGTTAGACACTTGTCACATTCAGGATGCCATAAAGTAATTCTGCTTCACCACTTTCCCTAAGACAACATTGCCTTTTAACAGCTTCACAGTGTGTGACTGTTAATATCTAGTTACAACTAAGTTCCTAAGTCCAATTCTGATGTTTTCCTCCAACCAAAAATTCAATGGTCTACATACTCATGCAGATGTTCCAGAGATACGTAAACTTAGTATGACTAAAATGCAACCTTATTTTACTCAATTAACAATATGATTATATTTTTTGGTATTATTTTTACTGCTGAGACTAAGGGACTCCATCAGGAGACCTCTTGTGAAATGAAGTCTTCAATATAAGTCTAATTTGTGTGTGTGTGTGCTTCTCTGTATCTCTGTGTCTCTGTCTCTGTGTGTGTCTCTCACAGCTTAAGAGGAATAGCATGTTTCCACTTGCTCCTGTAGCCAGCGGGAGGCCAGCACATAGAGAAGGAGAGTCATATTCCTCAACATGGAACCTGAAACACAAAAACACCTGAAACATATCAGAAGTGACACATTATCTGGGGCAGAAGTACCAAGACTTATAATTTTTGCTTACTTTTTAACTGTAAGATCTGAGGTTGTTTTCACCACTCTAACAGCCAAAGCTCACTAGTTAGCAATACCTGTACTACCTTAGAAAGCTTGAATGTCAGATTTCCTTATTCATTTTTCATTCTTTCTATACTCTGCATCAATCATTAAGTTCTCAAGCTTGGACCTAATTATGTCTCATGTTATCTTCTCTCTTCTCCATTCATTACATTGCTCCTGACTCAGGTTGACACCCTGAATCATCAGAGTTGGCAGTGGCCTACTAACTGGTCTTTCCTATTTTCATCTTCTGTCTTCATAAATACACTGTCTTCTCAACCACCTGCTAAGACCAAGATGTACTCATATCCTGTGTGTGTTTAATTTCTTTTTCTAAACTCCCATTGCTTGTAGAATCATGTCACAATCCCTAAAGAAGGTCAGCTACTTATGACACACCTCTCTCCACTTTTTCTGTTTCATCTCCTGTCAACCCAGCCTTTCCTAACCTACAGTCTTTACATTCCCAAGCCATAAAAATCTTTAGAATTTCTGCATAAAGCTGTATCACAGCTTGACACTTTTCCACTTTACATGGATTCCTTTCAACTAACCACTAGGTGAGAAGTTCTCAACCTGTTGGTCATTATCCTTTTGGAATCACATATCAGATATTTACATTACCATTCATAATAGTAGCAAAATCACAGTTACGAAGTAGCAATGAAATAATTTTATGGTTTGGGGTCACCACACTATGAATAACTGAATTGAAGGGTTGAGGCATTAGGAAGGTTGAGGACCACTGATCTCGGTGAACTCATAAATTTCTGTTCAATGATCACCTCTTATCCTTTCCATTTCGTTCACCTTAGGCATCTTACCAAGTCACGTGCATCATGTTGTTTATACAATTGTCTTCCCTACTAGACAGTCAGTGACCTTGTGCTAAATGTTCCACCACACTCAATTTAGTGTCCAGAAACCAGGCTTGCTCACCTCATGGAAAAGAGCACATCTGATCTCAGTACTCAGTAGCTGAGGCAGGAGGATGAGGATGAGGCCATCTTGAAGCTTGGGCTACATAGGGAGTGAGAGAGACAGAGATAGAAACAGAGACATGAACTTGGGGACAACAAGTTAGGTAACCTCAACTAAATGAAATGAATAAAAGAAGTTCAAGCTTTGGAGTATTGGACCTCAGTTCTAAAACACTCCCCATCTCCCAAATCCTTACAAATTTTTCTCAGAAGCAGCAGCTGAATGGGTATTTGGCTAGATGTGTTATTTGATGACTTCACTCATTAATTCTTCTGCCCAGGGTCAAGTGAGTATGGTACCAAAATAAAATTCCCCAGTGTCCTTAAATCCTAGATTCACTGTGCACAGGAGTATCACAGATGGAAAGTCCCATTTCAGACACTTTGGACCATAGTGTCCCCACCTCATTCTCTGCTGTAAGACTGGGTGAAAAGGGGAATGGAAGAAGAAAAGCTAGAAAGAGCCCTGTTCTTGTTAAAACTGACCTTAATTAACTCTGGACCTAGTTAACCATACCCATGAGAAAACTGGACACTAGGCTTTTTAGCACTGAAAAGGAAACTATGAAGTCTTCTTTCTGTCATTTAAACTCTTGATATGATAGACAGCAGTGTATCATGCTTCCTCATGTCTGTGAGCTCTTCAGCCCTGCCTTGGATTATACTTCCACTACTTCACTGATAGAATCTAAAATAATGTGTACATTTTACTGAATCCCATGCCCTTTCTTCATTTTTACTCAATATGTAGTATCAGTAACTAACTCCATCAAAATGTTCTTTCAATGTTTCTTCCCTATCTCTTTTAATAGCTCCTTCTTTTTCTCTTGTGCTCACTTCTCCTACTAATCGCCTCACTTTTTTTTCTTCACACCCTCCTCTTTGATCTAATGGGCTAAATACCTCCATCCACCAGAAGACGTCCTCAATGCCCTGTTGTTCTGTTAGACAGTGTTCAAGATGAACTCAACAGTATTGCTAATGCCACACTTCCAGTGCACACACCCATCTCGTCACAGCTCCCCAACTTCACCAGCAACATATATGGTTTTCAGGCACATAAGTAGTCTTTACACTTCATGGTTGCCTCTCTTCGTTTTGTGTACACCTCATTGACCAGCATGGCACACTGTCATGCCCAGGCTTCTTTCAGGACATCTCTTCCTACCACTCTCATCTCGTCGGTAGAGATACATGCAAAAAGGTGAGCTCTTTATCGCTTTGTATCGGTGAAGCCATCTCTTTATAACTCATGTCACAGTTCTCACTCTGCTGCTTTGATACCTGCAGTGGAGGGCCTACACTTTTTTTAGTCTATCTTCTAGTGCTTAGTATGAGGCCCAGTGCACAGCACATGTTCAGTCAATGCCTGCCTTCCATGTGGATTTAGTCTTTTTCTTCACATTATTTCCTGTTGTGTTTGTCTTTTTACTTCTTGATACACATACAAAACCTGGTTTTCTCTCTGCCTAAATTCAATTTCTTTAGGTATTTATCCTTTTTTAAAAGAATTTTTCCCGAAAAGAACTCACTCAGAAGTATGGTTAGTTAACCGAGAGACTCAGTCTTCTGAGAGTCTCATGTGGAATACTTAGCTCATACTTGAAAGTACTCTCTCCCCACAATCCCTTCCCTTAAGCAACCCTACATCCAGAAACCCTCTACTTTACACTAAGACACAGCTTCCAAGTCCCTTCTTGCTTAATTTTTACCTAGAAGATTCATGTGCATTATCTAGCCAACTTTTGACTGTGAGGACGTTTAACCCTCAAGCTTTTGGCCTTTTATAAGGATGTATTTTAACCAAAGACTTAGGTGATCCTGAGGAAGACTGTTCATATACACCTTCAGAAGATTTGTCTTCAAATGTGATGGATTTGAATTTAAAAAACAATTAACCTTAGAGTAGAAAGTAGTGTTAGTCAAAGTAGTGTTTCCCTTGAGCATCAAGACTGCATATTTGATCAAACACATTATAAACATGCATAAAATACTCAATAAAAAAGGAAAAAGAGACTAATAGCATAATTCACTTGATTTAAATACTATACAATAAATACAATGTTTCATCAGTGTATTTTATAAATATAATGATTTTGCAATTAAAAATTAAATGTTTTTAAAAGATGTAGCAGCATACTGCTCTCAAGAACACTTGCTTCACTCGATTGCACTGTGGTCCCTCCAATCATTTTGGCTTGATTCCAACCTTAAGTCCTCTCTTAGGTTGCTCCCCTTGATTGGAATTCAATGCCAATTAACCAAACACACCACGATTCTCACTACTATAGACACAGCAGGAAAGAAATAAGCACAAATCCTTTTCACAAGGGAGTTAGCATTCTACAGAGACTAACAATAAGTAGGTCATTAGTTAAAATGTATAACAAGTTAGATGGAGATAAGTTCTGTAGAGAAAATGAAGAAGGGACGGGAAAGAGTTATAGGAGTGAAAACAGAGAAGCAGTTTTAAGTGCAGTGGTTGATGATGGCCTCCTTGTGAAACTAACATTTTAGTAAACAGATAAAAGTAAAGTAGTAAGCCATCTAGAAATTCTGAGTAAAAAAATTTTAAAAAGAGCAAACGAGAGAAGTTTAAGCAGTGATATACTTCATGGATTAGAGAGACAAAGAGAATGACATTTTGTCTAGGAAAGAGTAAGCCAAGAAGAGGTGACAAAGAGAAGAAAACAGAAGTGACAGACTGAGTAGCAACTGGGGGCAGTGAAACAATTTGTCTTGATAAGATGTTACAGTGTGCCTTCAGCTTGGCAAAGAAGCGACACATCAGAACTTGCGTTTTAACACAGTTATTATAGACACTGTGTGGAGAGGAACCTGCTGGGCTGGGAAAGGTAATTCTAGCATCCAGGGGCATAGCAAGAGGGTCTCAAATTCAAGGTCAGCCTGGCTGCATAGCAACACTGTTAAAAAGAAAAACAACCCAAAACAATAACAACAAAAAACTAAACCAAACAAACAGTGGAAGAATAATAAAAACTTGAAAAACAAGAGCAAGAGCGCAAAAGAGTCAGGTAGTTATTGAAGCAATCCAAACATTCGGCCCCTAATGACCAGTAGCATGGAAGGTGAAGCAATGACAAAAAGTAACCATCTCTGGATGTGTGTTAAAAGAAGGTGGGTGACATAGTGTGCTGAAGGGTTGAAGATGAAATGTAGAAGACACTGTTGACTACAAGGTTTTTGCTCTAGGTGACCTTTCCTGAGATAAAGAAGACTGTGGGAGAGGAAGGCATCAAGATAAAAACAGGCAGTCACCAGCTCAGCCTAGAGTCTGTTAAATTTGAGATTGATAGGAGATACTCACATGGAGGTGAATAATGAACCAGTTCAGGGAATGACCAGTGAACTATGGAAGCCCTTGGTAACCTTGACAAGAGCAACTTTGTGAATATAGCCCATCCTTTCAAGACGCTCTACAAGCTCTCTCCAACTTCCTTCTCCCCAAATCCCAATACCATGTAAGGCCTGCTCATGTACTTATTTTACTATTCCTTCAGTGATGCTAAATGCTTCCTTCTGATCACGTCTTCTTTCAGACAGCTCTTGGTGGAGCAAATAAATGTCACAGATGCTGCAACCACTTTAGGATTTTGTAGACATTCACACCCACAGTGAGCATTCAAAATAGATGGTGAACTGAGTATTTCCCTGTCGTTTTTCTCAGCCCCTTTTCTCAGCTCTCCTTCCTAGATCTTAAAACAACTTGTAATTTGGCTTTGGTCCCTATTGACCTGTAAAGATGTTTAAGAGCTGCCCTATTTTAACTTTTTCTTTTAGTGTTTCTGATGGTTTATTGGTCGTTATCTGTCATTTGATCTCAATATCATCTCTATCTGGAATACCTTTTTCAATTGAAGGACCTTTTTTCTCTTAAGAAGTAACCAAAGAATAACTTAAATCTAATTTTTATGCTATTTTCTTTAAAAGCTACTCAGATTTTATGTGTTACCGCTTGCACGTCAGTAGCATGAATTTTTTTCTTAGCCTATCTACTGTAGTAAATAATTCTATCTTTATACACATTTTTATGGTTTAAAATGCTAGACCAAATTTAACGATTTGAGATTTCTGTTAAATCTGTCACCTAGAATTTCCAAAATCAATTAAAAATAAGGGAAAACCAAAATATTACCATACTTAAAGAAACATGATAATAAGTGACATAATAAATAGTTAGATGGATTAAAAACATTTCAGCTCATATCCCACATATTATCCTATCTTACCCACTAAAATACCATGAGAATAACACAAATTTTACAGGTTAAAAATATTATTAAGGCATGTAAAAACACTTCATTTATTCTGGAACAACAGAACCTTAGTATCTGACTCTAGAATCTCTACTTTGCTCCTCCTCGCACAATACCTTCCTGTATAAAAATATAATATCACTAATTCAAAATTATTTTCCAAGCCTTTTTATTTAAAATTGATAAATATTCTGTTTGTTTCTAAAATAAAAATTGTACTTCTACAATTTTACTCTTTTTTTAATTTGGTAGCAAATGAACTTCTAGTCTCACTATTGATTTAATTATTCTACTTTTACTTTTTATAAGATATCAGTACAATAGAGTTCACTTTCGTTTTTAAGAACTCTCTTTCCTAAGTAGACAAGATGGTGCATGCCTGTAATTCCGGCACTCAGGGAGACATAGACAGGCAGATATCTGTGAGTGTGAAGTCAGTCCAGGACAGCCAAGGCTAAAGAGAGAAACCTTGTCTCAAAAAACCAAAACCAACCAACCAAACAAACAAAAACCCTTCTTTTCCTATGATTCCTTAAATCTAGAAAACTTACCCAAATACCCACTGACTAAAACAGCAATGGCTTATAGACTAGCAGTGTTCTCTGGTGAAACATTTTCTCTTCAGAGTGTATCACATGATCCTGATTGCAGATTTCCAATCTTAAGAACACAAAACAGAGAATAATTTATCAAGCAAGTACTTTCTTGAGACCATTTAAGCTCTGTCGTGGATATATTTTTAAACGATCTATTTAATTTCGCAGTTTTAGAACCAACAGCAATCAAAGTGAGTAATTTATTCACATGTGTCTCAAGATGATTGAATTCCTCCAGCTAAACAGTATTCTTTGTTTTAATTTGTAATTTTGTTTCTTTGTTTGAAACAGTCTCACTATGTATCCTTGGCTGGCCTGGAACTTGGTCTATGAGCATGGCCGCCCTCAGATTCCCAGTGATCTTCCTGCCTCTGCCTCCCTACTACTTTAAAGATACATGTCATCTCCCTTATCACAAGTGGGTTCCCCGCCCCTCCGCTTTGTTGTTAACCATTAACTCTAAAAAGGAATGGAGGGAGAGGGGAGGAAGAAAGAGGAGAGGGGACAGAGGGAGGGAGAGACAGAGGAAGGAGGAAGGGAGGAAAGGAGGACAAACTGTATCAACATCTGGGGTTGTAAAGAAAATACATATTTCATTAAGAGGCAAAGACTAGTAAAGGTTTCCTTCACCATCCCAAGTGCCCAGACAAGCACCTCATCTTATAGCTTCTGCCCTAAAATAACCTGTACTGAGGCTTGAAGTTACATGAAATCTTCAGAGAAATTACACATGAAGACAAAGCACCAGCACCACTTTAAAACCATCTCTGACAAAGGAATATCAAGGTGAGATAATCTAATTTAAAGATAATTGTATGTTAATAGCTACTCTTTCCTTTTTATCTAGTACTAAATATTTTGTAGTTATTATCATAGTGAATTATGAGCCTGCAATATGAGTGGCTTGGAATTTAGATTCTATAATTTAAAATAAAATGAATTAGATCAGCTTGGTTTAATTTGAGAGTATAATCTTGCTATTTATGACTAAGGAACTATTGTCTCTTTAGAGTATGTATTACAAACCTCAGATTTCCTATTTCTACCTCATACTTCAAGTTTCAGAAATAATGATCTGACAGAAGCTCCCAGATATAAAAGAGGAGTATGGCAAATAAGGATGAATGAAAAACTAAGCATATGCTTTTTAAAGCCATTTTTAAAGTATAGAAACGCAATGACAATTAACCATGCACACTGCCATCTCTTCTGCCAAACGTTAATTAGATTCCAGGAGGTGGATCCCTTTCAATGAAAATGGACAAAAATAGCTTCAATGAAATGATTATGAAATGGATTCTCACACTGAAGAGCAAGGATGAGACATGAAAAAGACTGGCCCATGCAAAGGATGTTTTTCATTCTCTTTGACGACGTTAGCAAATGGAGGATGAAGGCACTGGCTTCAGCTTTCGTCATGTGCTCTGCTAGAAGATTTACGGTGACCCGAGAAGAAAAAAAGAGAAGAAAAGAAAGAAAGAGAGAGAGAAAAGAAAGAAATGGAGAGAGAGAAAAGAGTGGGAGAAAAAGAAAGGAAGAGAGAGAGAAAGAAAGAGAAAGAAAGAAGAAACTTTAAAACAAGAACTAGTCACTGGAAAGGTGACTATTAAGCATACATTCCTAAGGATTGTTTAGAATGCTGATAACTGTTTAGCTATACTAAGACCACGACCTTGAAGATTAAGAAAAATTGAAAATGAGAATATGCAAACAAAGGGGTATTGCTCAGCCAGGATCATTTGTTTTGAAAAGTTTTTGCTCAGTGAGCACTGTCTATCTATTTCACTCATGGAAAAACTGTGCCTGGATTTCTAGTGAGAAAAGCAGTAGTCAGAAGAAAAAGAAATCTGATCATATGCATCATGTTTAATGTAAAATTTCATAGTGCTCTTGACTCTGACAATGAGGTAATTTGTAAAGGGCTCTAATTGTGGTCAATTATTATGGTCCTCCAGCGCCACCTAGTGTTTCCACGCATTGCTGTAACCCAGCTCACCTACTGAACCGAATTAGCAATTTCTTACAAAGATAGTTACATGTCCTGAATAAAAGGAAAAAGAAATATGCCAAGGCTTGATTTTAATATCTCAAAGTATTTCCCATTCCTTAATTCTTATTATTTTAAGTTTCTGAAGAACCACTCTTGTTTTTGTCCAACAAAAAGTTTTTCATATGCTTGGTTCATTTCCATTGTTAAACATTTAATTTTTATTGTTTCCCCGAAAACCACAGCAGTTATCAAGGCTAGCTAATATAGCAATTGCTAAATAACAATAACATCCTAATTAATTTATTTGGGCATGTCAGAGCAGAACATATACACATCTAAATGCTTTAATTTTTTTTAAACTTTATTGTTCTAAAAATGCTCCTGCTGGTTGTAAAGAGCAACGAAGCTACTTTGACGGTGATAGCAATGACAGCAGACACACAGCTGAGAAAGAGGGACAGGGAAGGCTCTATAACAACCCCTGTATCGTTCCCCCCAAAGAGTAACATCCTAATTAGGAAGCTATCAAAGAGAACTCATAAAAAAATGTGACAAGGATGTTGAAGTTAGCTCCCCACAGCTGTTGGCTTCTGGGCTTCTGGTGAGGGTATGGGAGGGGAAGGACTCAGTTCTATTCAAGGGACAGGCCACATATACGTATAACACAAGCTGGACTTGCTTTGTTGTTATTGTTGTGCATAAAGAGGTCAAAGGGTGAAGCGTGGGGGGGGGGAGCAACACGGAAGGAAAGACTAGAAAGAGTGTAATCGGGTTTACGATGTGAAATTCCCAAAGAATCAATAATAATATTATGTTTATGTGTAAAACTGCAAATAAAAACATCATACTGAATTTACAGAGGAGGGAAGGGAAGCATGGGAACAAAAGGGACAGTTGAACACCCAGTTTTCTCGAACTGACAAAGTGGGCCGAGTAAACAATCACGATCTTGTTCTTTACACTTGTAGTCACAAGAAAAAGGTAAAAGCTACTCTCTTGCACACACACTGCTGAGTCATAATGAAGTGTGCCTCAAACCAGATTGTGCCTTGCACATAGACCTAGATCAAACAATTATTTGGTAGCAAACAAATGCTAATTTGTGCATACCATTGAATAAAATTCTAGACCTATTCTTTCTGGTTCTTGAAGAGGACCAATGTGGTCAGCATGAGGGCAGCCACCTTAAACCAGTGGCTGAGCACAGCGGCACTTAAGGATGAGAATCTAGACATGTGCTCACAGAAAAACTCTACAGACATCTTGTTTGACTTTATAATGATTACTAAAAGTAATAACATCACAAAGAGGAACAGTGTGCACTTGTCTACTCTTGGGTGTGTCAGGACATCACACTACTTTAGGTGTGAACACACAAGACAATGACAAAGGACACTGACCTCCTAGAAATGAGGTCAGCTTTGTTGTGGTTTATTCTTTTCACAGTCTTCTTTTTCCTGAAGTTTATCCAACAACCTGGAAGACAACATTGCTTCTAAAAAAGGATGAGTAGGACTGGGTCAGATAAAAACTGAGTTCTGAGGAAGCGGAATTTCAGTTGGGCTCTTGAAAATTCAGATACATTCCAGGGTTAGGAAAATAACAACAAAAAAAACCTCATGCTTAGTCTGTTTCAGCAAGGGCCATCCTGGCTCTGAAATCATTTAGGTAGCAAAGGAGAAAGGAGAAGCTCATCATTTAGGACCAAATGCCTCCTGTCCCCAACCACTCCATTCAGGCCAAGTCAATGAGTGAATAGGAATCTAGGTTCTCTGCAAATCTGTTCCAAGTTCTTCATTTGTAAAATGTGACTAGGAGCAGAAACCTGGCAAGTATGTCAGTATTACTTTAGGCTTGATTTTTGAACAAATATTTCTAAAGCAACATTTGGTTGTTTCACTTGGGTAACAAAGAAAAGTTACAGTATTTTATAATGTTAATGAATTTATTTTTAAATGTGCTACCAAGTATGACAATGTATTTCAATATGGTAGGAGACACAGCCAAATGAACCAGTCCTTTATATCATCAGTAAACTCATCAAAAGGCCCTGCACACTACAGAGTGCTCTTCTTATAAGCTAAAGATTTAGCCTGATATAAATGCACAGAATCCAAGTTCAGTGAATGATCATCCTTTGTAGTGATGCAAACACAAAGGGTCAGTCTGCATGTGACACAATAGGTGACTTGTTTCATGGGGCTTGTAAGGGGATAGAAAGTTCTTGTGTGCCTGAAAATCTTGGCTCTCATTTGGGAAGATGCCCTCCTCCCCCCTTCCAGAAACTTGGGTTCTCCACTTGAAAGTATCTGCAGCAATTTAAAGATACTCAGGAGAACAGAAATCAGTGCTGGGTTTCGGGGTGGGCATCTCTGGGACAGGGGAGGCTCCCTAGATTCTATGGGGGCGACCCTAACTGAGACACTTATCAGCAGGAGTTAAGGAGTCACCACCTCCTGTAGCCAGGTGTGACTTCCAGTGGAAGGAGGGGACACCAACCCATCCATAAAACTTTTGACCCAAAATTTGTCTTGCCTACAAGAAGTATAGGAATAAAAATGGAGCAGAGATTGAAGGAAGGGCAAACCAGTGACTGGCCCAACTTGAGACCCTCCCCATGGGAGAAAGCCAACCCATCACTATTAATGATACTCTGCTATGCTTGCAGACAGGAGCCTAACATAACTGCCTTCTGAGAGGCTTCACCCAGCAGCTGATGGAAAGAGATGCAGAGACCCACAGCCAAACAACAGGCCAAGCTCTGGGAGCTCTGAGCAAGAGGGGGAAGAAGAATACAGGCAGCCAGAGGGGTCAAGGACACCACAAGAAGACCCAAAGAATAAACTAATCTGGGCCCATAGAGGCTCACAGAGACCAAACCACCAACCACAGGGCATGCATGGGCTGGACCTAGGCCCCCTACACACATGTAACTGATGTGGAGCTTGGTCATCATGTGGATCCCCTAACAATGGGAGTAGGGGCTGTCTCTAACTCTGTTGCCTGCTACTGGATCCCTGTCCCCTAGCTAGGTTGCCTTGTCAGGCCCCAGTGAGAGAAGATGCTCTTAGTCCCACTGTGACTTGAGGTGCCAGGCTAGGCTGGGTACCTCTTGGGCACCTCCCCATCTCTGACAGAAAGGAAAGGGAGGGGTGATGACAGGGAACATGAGGATAGGACTGAAAGGAGAGGAGGAAGGGCTCTGAGATCAAGCTGTAAAAAGAATAAACAAACAAACAAATTAAAAAGAAAGACCCTCAGGAGGCATTTTCAATGTGAAGGTCATAGGCAAAGACTATGAACATCCTCAAAATGCATGCAGAATATGTATGTCCTCCCCCTGTTCTGGAAAGCAGGCACTGTATTCTAATCAGATGCACAGGAAAACCCTGCTCTCGCCATTGAAGAGCTAAGAAGCTCTTTGAAAGGGACATGAGTAACCCCTTCCAACAGCTGGTTATTATGCTACTATTATGGAGATTGTCGTCATCAATCAATCAGGGCTATACAAATCCTCCTGACAGCGTCCAGGTGGTCTTTACAGCCCAAAGTACCAAATTTTGTGATCAGAATCTCGGTGTGATCGAGCCTGTCTGTGAACCTGTCTGTAGAGTTACAGCCCTACTTTACTCTGCACATCATTGATGGTGGTCTCAGCCACTGTTGTCTTCTGCCTCAGCCCTTGCAGTGGTCCATAGACTAATCTCCTTGCTCCTGGTCTAGCTTTTTTGTCGTCGGTCCTCGAAGCACACAACCAGAGCAATCGTTCTTGTGGGCACGCCTCCTCGTCTCCCACCTTCTGGTCCCATCTCCTATGCTCTCTCCATCCTTCAGACTCCCTTCATCTCCTGCACTTTTGCTGTTGCTTGAAGCCAGAGATGCCTTGTACCAGAGCCTTAGGATCCGTTCTCCCGTTCTCTCTCTCTCTCTCTCTCTCTCTCTCTCTCTCTCTCTCTCTCTCTCTCTTTCTCTCTCTCTCTCTCTCATGTTGAACACTGTCCATTTCTTTCACTCTCTTTGTCACACATCTGAGTTTTAAAACTGGGAATTGAACCAAATTCAGTCTGTTTAGATCTACACATAACTTTACAGTAATATAAAAAAAGGATAATTACATCATAACATAGAGGTCAAAAACAAATTTTTTTGAGTTGTCCTCACAAAAAAAAACATTTATTATTCTAAAAATCTAAAAGAACATATTTATAGCTAAAATATATCTAATCTGAAAAACTGTTTTTTCTTAAATAGCAAGTATGTATCTATACACCATAAAACATTGTTTATAAATATATTTTTGCATTTTTATGTGTGTATGTATGTATATATGGATGTGGCATGTATATACTTGTAAGTGTGGGTATATGTAAGAGGTGTGCACATATGTGTGCATACCTATGTACATATGAGTGTGAGCATAAGGAAGCCAGAATTCGTCATCATGTACCTTTCTTGGATTGTTTCACCTTTATTTTTCAGACAAGTGTCTCGCTGAGCCCAAAGCTCATTGACTCGGAAGCCTAAACAGTCAATGAGATCAGGCTCTGCCTGTCTCTGCTCCCCCACCACACGAGTCTGAGGGTCTGAACTCCGATCCTCATTCCTATGTAGCAGGCATGACGCCACCTGAGCCACTCTCCCAAGTCTGTGAATGTATTTTTAATTACTATTTAATATTCCATTTAGTTAACAGACCACAATTTGCTTACCCATGCTTTTATTGTTTAAAATGTAGATAGAACAGCATTCTTTTTAAGTAATTTTAAAATGCTGGAATTCATCCTGTGTCTCCAGAAAATTCCTAGACCAAATCTGCATGTGCATGTTCCCGACTTGCTACCATAGAGAGTTGTACTAGTTTAATTCTCCCCAGTACCCGGGAGCACATGAGTGTTTGTGGTTGTTGTTATTGTTATTCTTACCTACTATGCTTTAAGATTATTGTTTAAAATCAAGCTGTATAAATGGTTATCAGAGTTGAACTTTGTTCTTATCATAACAATTTACCCAAACTTCTACTTCAAAGTATCAAGTGATTCTGAAGAAACTTAATATTCTTTATTACAACGATTAAAAATTCAGACAGTATTGCTTTGACGTGTCAGTTTTGAAGGCAGCCTTGAGGAGATTTTCCACTTGTTCTTTTAGATGTTTTGTGCTACTCCAGATCCCTTCCACTTCCTCATTTAGATCAGCTTATCAATTTCCATTAAAATTCCATGAATTGTGTTAATTTTATTTGTGCATTTTTTATATTTCCCTCCTTATTTTTTCATTTCTTTAAATATTTAATTTTTTATTTTTGATATTATAATGTGGTTACATTTCTTCCTAGACCAGTGGAATAGAATTGACATTTTGCCAATAAAAATGTGTGTTGATATAATAGTGTCCCTGTTAATAAATATTTTGGAAGGATATGATTCTGCCTTTGAGATTTAGTCTCTCTTGTTTACCTCCTCCTAATTGAAACTCCTGATAAGATCAGCTAAATAAATCACCCTCTATGTGTACCTGTGGCTACTTGGCTCATGCTCTGTTCCTTGCTCCATGCTAATTGTGAGAAAACTAAATATCTATACATTAACCAAGAGTTATTTGTAGATATTTATGCACCCCATAGAAAGAGAACACAGTTTTTCAGTGCAGTAGTGTGTGTGTGAAAAGTACATATTGATTTCAAAGTACTGCTAAGTTCATTAAATCTTTTATCATTATTTTCTCAGGATATTCTAAAATGTCCTTGATATTTTAAAATACATTTTTGTTAATGAAGATTTGGAGACTATGTATTTTAAGATGCATCTTAAAGGGTTAGAAACAATTTAGATAAGCTTCAGAGCATGGGTACAGATTCAGTAATGTTAGGCAAAGTGTGTGTTTGTAAACCAAATAAGCCAAGATAATGGCTTCCAGATAATCTTTCTCCAGCTTGTGTTCAATGTTGGATAAAAATAGAATTATCTTATCCATTTCTGGAATGTTCAAGTACTGCCTGTTTTCAATGAGAGATGCTGAAAAGCCTGAGAAAAATCACCAGTGGCTTCCACCCTCAAGTCAAATTTTCTCTTTAGTCCAC
Source organism: Pachyuromys duprasi (assembly GCA_028658305.1). Classification (NCBI taxonomy): domain Eukaryota; kingdom Metazoa; phylum Chordata; class Mammalia; order Rodentia; family Muridae; genus Pachyuromys; species Pachyuromys duprasi. Next base: position 37,759,567 of record CM053763.1, read on the forward strand.
AGTTTGGATCTGAGCAAATGCAGCAGTATCCCAAATACTTCACCTAGTAACCACAGTGTCCATTCTCTGACACTGACCTCAGACATTCCCTGCAGGGTGGATTGGCTAGGGGCATGTGAATTCAGTGCTGAATCAAGAAAAACGGCAGAGAAACTAAATTGTTGGGATGGCTTTCTCGGATCCTTACTACCATTTAAATATCCTCAAAGCCTGAATGAAAGTGCCAAGGCAGACCCAGGCAAGAAATAGAAGGTTGATTTTTATAAAGAGAAGTGAAAGTGTTCTTACTCAATTCTGGTGTAAGACTATGAAACCTTTCAGCTTGCTTTATAGGCGAGAGCAACGGAGCAGGAAATTGCTAATGCAATGTCTATGGGAGAAGCAAGCAAACAGAAGGCTACCAAACAAAGGTGCAGAGATTTCAGTATCTGCCCAAAACCACTGCAAAAGAAACTAAAGGGTACAGAACATGCGTTCAAGAAGTGAAATGTCACCTAATTAATTACAGCCTCAAGCTTGAGTCACTTTAAGGAAGCTTATGGAGAAAGGATATAGGATTAATTCACAGCATGTAGTTAGCAGGAGTGATTTTTTTTTCCTCACCAGCTTTAATCTGCCACTGCTCTTCTTTCTAATTAAACATGGCAGCCATAAAGCAGAAAATGGTTTGTAAGCAATGGTTGTAAACTCTTTTGGTAGTTTATAGAACTTACCTCTCAAATATTTAGAATGGACTGTACACATTTTATCTGTAAATCTCAACAGTATTTACTTAATGTTCCACACAAAAGGTACATATAGATAACCTTAAAAGAATCCATTTATAGCTCCTTCTACATGTGTTGTTTCTTAAAAATTAAATTGTTTAAATAGAACCCAGATCTTGTTTTCTGAAAGCTATGTCTGAATGAAAGGAACCATGGCTCCTTAGAGAAACAGATGGATCTATGGCTGGGGTAGAGAAATATAATACTAGCTTGGAGCATCTTATAGTGCAAAGAAATAAGGAAAGAGAGAAAGAAAGAAGGGAAGAAAAGAATGGGGGGCAGAAAAGGAAAAAGTGAGGAAAAATATAAATTCTGATTATGTGATTGCTTAGATATGAAGAGAGTTGAGCAAAACAGATACCTACCACTAATACCACAGCAATATGTAGTATATAAGATCTACCCTTGTATCAAAATTTTAGTGAAAACAGTATCAGTAAACATCTTCCAAGAACCTTCCTAAAATACTTATTACTTATGTGCTTGTTTTGACTCTTACCACTGTAGCTGAGGCTTAATCCTTCTCCTACTGAATGTGGGCTAGACTAAATGACTCTTCTATCAAATAAATGATGAAAAATACAATTAATGTGTTCCAGTGAAAGACTACTTAAGTGATCAAGGTTAGCCTCACTAGCAGTGAGTCATGTTGATGTCATGTCAATTTGATGTTATGCAATGTGAATATTTGACCTGTGTGGTCCCTTTCTTAAGAATCCATGGTCTGCCAAGATGGCTGCATAGTGAAAAGTGCTTGCTGACAAGCCTGATGACCTGGGTTTGATCCACAGTTCTCCTATAGTAGAAGGAACTAACTCTTAAAGTTGTAATCCAACCTCCAAATATATATTACGGCAGTCATACAGCCCCATGTGCACCCACACACAATTCAATAAATGTCATATTTAAAAATGTGCAACTGTATTCTAACCACAAGAAAACATCCTCTAGACTCAGGTGGATAGATACTCTACACAGCACCTGATAAGCTATTCCTTCAAAGACAACAAAGCCATTAATGTCAAGAAAATATCAAGACCATCACTGAAACATCTAAGATAAAAACAGTATCATCAAATGGTTTCCTAAAAGAGAAAAGAGACTTGCATAAGAAAAAAGAATACTGTGGTCTGTATTATGAACTTGTTAGTCTCTCCAAATGTTCCACAGCTGTGTGTGGTACCAACCTGAGAAGAGCCAGCTAAAGCAAAAGGACATAGCTTCCCTTGTGAGCTCCAAGACGAAAAGTTCTTCACAACCAGAGATAAGCATTGATCTACAAGCGTGAAGTGCACACATATCAGTCCACTTCCATCCTGAAGGTGTAGAGCTGGTTTCTGTCTCCAAAATGTTCCATGTGAATCAGAAGGCTGAACGGAGGGGAAGTATATCGCATGAGTAGAAAATGCAAAGATCCGAAAAGACTCCCTTGAATTCTCTGC
>CM053763.1:37762275-37784486 GCA_028658305.1 Pachyuromys duprasi
AAAAGTTCTTCACAACCAGAGATAAGCATTGATCTACAAGCGTGAAGTGCACACATATCAGTCCACTTCCATCCTGAAGGTGTAGAGCTGGTTTCTGTCTCCAAAATGTTCCATGTGAATCAGAAGGCTGAACGGAGGGGAAGTATATCGCATGAGTAGAAAATGCAAAGATCCGAAAAGACTCCCTTGAATTCTCTGCTGGGCTTTCATTGTCCTGTTGGAAGAGGTAGCGTTGAACTCTCATACAGCTTTGGAGAAAAGATAAAAGCAATCAGGAAATAAAGCAGATGCTGGAAGACAAGGATAAAACTGCACATAGCAGAGCTGCACAGAAGCCTGCAATTTGTGTTATGAATTATGACACAGTTATTGAAACCAGTATGGTTCAAACATAAATCCCCAGGTCAGATGCTTCACAAGTTGTTGTATAAAAGCAGAATGCAAGGGATGCCAAACGTGATGGCATACGCTTTTCATCCCAGCACTCAGGAGACAGAAGCTGGCCAATGTCTATGGGTTTGAGGCCACCCTGGGTACAGAGGTAGCTACTATCCAGCCAGGTCTACATAGTGAGACCATGGTGGGGAGCATGAGGGACAGCACACATGGGTTAACTTGACAAATTATTTTTGTTGTGACTGTTATGATCACTCTGCTTTATTGTAGAGTTTTCTACCCTGAGGGAAAGAAAGATTTCACAGATTGGAAGTAGGTTAGCAGGTTAAAGAATGCAAAGCAGGTTAAAGAACACAAACTGTCAGAAAGCGTGCAATTGCACGCTGACACGAAACACACAGTGATGATGAAAGGAATCGTAGAAGGCTGCTAAGGTTCTGAAAACTAATTGGAGACTTTATTTACATAAAGCATTACCTACAAAGCATTACCTGCAAAGGCATGGCAAAGCGGCTGCTATGGGAGCCCTGTACATTGTGTTTAAATGCAGTGTTCCTCGAAAGATGAGTCCAGGGATAAATAACACCCATGTGGCACCCACACACTGGGACTGCATGTCAAAGTATCGTGGCTGTATTTAATTCAGTTCTGCTAAGAGAGGTGGTTTTCTGTGAACAGTAAGGGGAAAAATGGTAGAAGAACCATTCAAAGAGGAGAGAATAATTATACCACAGGAGCATCCAGTGTCAGAAGCAATAGGGCAATATCTGAAATAAAATAGATTATTTTTTCCTCTTGTGCAAAACCTTAAGGGAGGCTTACAAATGCTTCTCCCAAGTCCATTGTTTCTTTATCGCCTTCTCGAAGAGGTGTGTTGGTAGCAATTTAATTATGATCGTTTCTTCCCTCCGTATTCATCCCATTGATATTGCCCTGGGCCTTCAACTCATGACCTGGAGTTTCTCAAGATAAAATCGCTGCTCACGTTTATCACCATTCTCACTTAAAGACACGAGGATAAGTGATACACAGACCAGAAGGCTGGTGGTCAGTCAGGAAAATCAGGAAGCTGTACAGCAAAGCCTGGTTGGAAATTGTCCCTAGATGACTGAATTCCCTCAGCCCATCTTCCTCTGAGCCTTGCGGTAATATCCTGATCCTGGCAATGAGCATTCATCTAAAGCCAGAAAGAGAAGATACATGTGAAATAGCCTGCCACAGAGCACAAAGTGGTGACAGAGCCCAAGAAAGCAAATCGGGTAGAGTCACCTACTCTGAGAAGTATTAGATCACAGCCAGCAGCAGTCAGGAGCCTGAAAAATTACAGATTCCATGCCCAGTCCCACCTCCCCAAGAGGAAGAGCATATTACCAGTGGCAGGTCAGTGACTATCCAGGGCACGCACTCTGACCCTCGAGAATTTAAGAATCCTGCTTCAGACCCAATAAGTCCCCTTCGGAGTGGAGAGATGGCTCAGCTTTGTGGTTAAAACAAACAAACAAACAAACTAGCTGCTCTTCCAGAGGTCCTGAATTTGATTCCTAGCACCCACATAGAGGCTCACAACTGTAACTCCAGTTCCAGAGGATCTGACTCCCTTTTCTGGCCTTCATGGTCCACTACATGTAGGTGGTCCATAGACTTACATAAAGGCAAAACATCTACACCTGTGAAAGTAAATACATTTAAAAACTTTTCTACCTGTTTTTGGATTATTGTGGCAGAAGTGGGAATTGAATCTAGGGTACAGGATAACCATAGCACAATCTGAAGACCCAAAGAAGATAAGTAACAAGGAGGGCCCAAGGGAAGAAACTTGAACCCCACTCAGAAGGGGAACTAAAATAGACATCAGAAGTAGAAGAGAGGGAACTGAGTGGGAGAGGTTGGGAGAGGGATGAGAGTGGAGACCAGGTACAGAGAAGTGAAGGTAGGTGGTAGATCTGGATCTCTGGAACAAGCTAGTGACCTGAAACAGGGTAGGCTTCTGAGAGGATGACTCTAGCTGAGACTCCTAGCAGCAGGGGATATGGAGACTGAAGTGGCCACCCCCTAATAGCCAGGCAAAACTTCCAATGGAGGGAGGGGGACACCAACCCACACACAGAACTTTTGACCCAAAATTTACCCTGCCTACAAGATGGGCAGGGATAAAGATGTAGCAGAGTTTGTGGAAATGGCCAACCAATGACTGGCCCAACTTGAGACCGACCCCATGGGAGGAGAGCCAGCCCCTGTCACTATTAACGATTCTTGCAGATATGAGCCACGCTAACTGTCCTCTGAAAGGCTCCACCCAGCAGTGGATTGAAACAGATGCTGGGACCCAGAGCCAAACATTAGACGGAGGTCTGGTAATGTTACGGAAGAGTTGGGGAAAAGATAAAGGGACCCAAAGAGGTCAAGAACTCTGCAAGAAGACCAACAGAGACAGCTAACCTAGACTCATGGGCCCCCAGAGACTGAACTGCAAACCTAAGTGCATGCATGGACTGGACCTAGGTCCCCTACACTTACAGAACGGATGGACAGCTCATTCTTCATGTGGGTCCCTTAACAACTGGAGCAGAGGCTGTCACTGAAATGGACACAGTTGCCTGCTATTGGATCACTTTCCCCTAGCTGGCTTCAGTGGAAGAGGATGCGCTTAGTCCTGACGCAACATGAAGTGGCTGGGCAGGATGGCATGGGGAGGGGAAGAGGGGGTGAGGCTGGGAAGAGAGGAGGGAGGGGCCTGAGATATGTATGTAAAGTGAAGAAAGGAAGGAAGGAAGGAAGGAAGGAAGGAAGGAAGGAAGGAAGGAAGGAAGGAAGGAAGGAAGGAAAAGAAAGAGGACTGGAGAGATGGCTCAGACATTAACAGCACTAGCTGATCTTCCAGAGGTCCTGAGTTCAATTCCCAGCAACCACGTGGTGGCTCACAACCATCTATAATGAGATCTGATGCCCTCTTCTGACATGCAGACAGAACATTTTCTACATAATAAATAAACAAACAAATAAATAAATAATCTTCAACCTCTTCCCTTTAAAATAAGTAAACTAATTAATTAATCAAAGAGAAAATAAAATAAAAAATACTCTGTCTTTGGATTATCATGGCAGCCAGTTTTTATACAGTGCTGGGAACTGAACCCAGGGCTTTGTGCATGACAGGCAAACATTCTGCCAACTGAGCCACATCCACAGCCCTCTGCAGTTTGGAGATATCAAATAAGTTATTTAATTAATTAACTAGTTAGTTAACTAATTAAAAATATCCTACCTGTAACTTAATCATAATGTTGAGATTGTCACTATGATAAGCCTTGGTGTTAAAGACTAAGCTGTATCGCACGCTTCCTTGAGGAACATTGAGCCTCGGGGACTCCAAAGGAAGCTCAGCAAGCAACACATTTCCCAGGCGCTGAACAACAGCTTGAGGAAATGCATTATGAGGAAAAATTAAATGGCTCGTGGAGCTGTTTGAGGTTATTCCAACTTAAAGAATGAAAGACACAGCGTATGAGATCTGAGGCCTTCTTGAAGATAAGCATCTGAGAAATAGATCGGAGTAGATGTGTACACAGCCCTTTAACACCGACATCAGTTAGGGTTTCAGGCCCGATGACCCTGTGTCCCCAAGCCCCCATCACCGATTCTGACATGTGTTTCCACTTGGCTAAGCCAGTCACTCTGCATCCACATGGGGAATGCCCCATCAAACAGGCCTTCTGCCCTCCTCTCTGTGCATCTATTCCTGGCAGAGATGAAAGCCAAGATGATTGTAAACAGCCTGACAGCTCTTTTAAGACAAAGGAAATGATTCTTAGCTGGTTGAAGAATTAAAAACAACTCATGCAGAAAGCACAAACATTTCAGAAAGCAAAATTAGAAAAATATATTATGAGACAACAAGCTATTATTGTATATAAAATATAGGCTGTGGTCTTAAATGCCTTTAACACATTGTTTTGCTTCTTATAGACTCATATCATCCCATAGAGCTGGCCTATTACCTTTAATCCGTCCAAATACCGCTATTTTAAACATAGTTTTTTTATTGAGAACCTTGCATGGCTTGTTAAGAATTATCATCATAAAAATGCCATCTTTCAAGCCAGGCATGCTGGCACATGCCTGTAATCCCAGCACTCTAGGAGGCAGAGGCAGGTGGTTCTCTGTGAGTTCAAGGCCAGCCAAATCTACAAAAGGAGTACAGGACAGCTAAGGCTACATAGAACAATCCTATCTCGCAAAACAAACAAACAAAGAAACAAAAAAGCCATCTTGCTTGTCCCTGAGATGCACCTCCCAATTCCAGTTGTCTCTCCCAACTCTTTCCCTCCATCCTCCCCCAACCTGATCCCTCCCGTCTGATCCCTTCGTGTCTGCCCCTGCCCTTTCACCTGCAATGTCTATTCTATTTTCCCTTTCCCAGGGAGATTAATACATCCCTCCTTGAACCCTCCTTGTGCTTAGCTTCTCTGGGTCTGTGGATTTGCAGCTAATATCCACTTATAAGTAAGTACACGCCTTGTTTGTCTTTCTGGGATTGGTTCCCTCACTCAGGGTGACTTTTTTAGTTCCATCCATTTGCCTGCAAGCTTCAGGATATAATAGGTAGAAACCTAGTGCGATGGGAACTCCCAAGCTTCTCAGAGTGACCCTAGCTAAGACTCCTAGCAAATGGGGGATGTGGAGCTTGAACCGGCCATTTCTTGTAGAAACCTAGTGCAATGGAAACTCCCAGGATTGTATGAGGGTAACCCTACTTAGACTCCTAGTAATGGGAGTTCCAGATCCTGAACTTATAACTAGTCAAGACTTCCAGCGTAAGGATTGGGACACAAACACACTCACAAAAACCTTTGGCCTGTAAGTTGTCTTGCCAGCATGATGTGCTGGGTAAAGGTGGCATAGGAGGTGTGGGAGTGACCAACCAATGAATTGCTCAGCTGCAGACCCATGCTACAAGAGGGAGCCCATCTCTGACTCTGCCTAGAGGGCCAGGACCCAGAGGCTAGATAGCCCAGAGACCTAGAATAGAACCAAATACAGTTGGCAAAAAAAATGAAAAAGTCAAAGAAGTGATACCTAATAATATTCTGCTCTACTCCTAGATTGGTGCCTAACCCAGTTGTCATTAGAGAGGCTTCACCCAGTAACTGATGGAAACAGACGCACAGACTCACGCCAAACATTAGGTGGTATTCAAGAATCCTGCATAAGAGGGGGAAGAAGGATTGTAGGAGCTGGAGGAATACAGAACATCACAGGAAAACTCACAGAATCAACTAATCTGGGCTCATAGGGGCTCACACAGACTGAACCAAGGAGAGAGCCTGCATGTGACTGACCTCGTCCCTCTACATATATGTTAGAGTTGTGTAGCTTGGTCTTCTTGTGGGACTCCTAACGGTGGGAGCAAGGGCTCTCTCTGACTTTCTTGCCAGCTTTTGGGAAACTTTTTCTCCTACTGCACCTTTAAAAGGAGAGGAGGTGCCTAGTCTTACTGCAACTTGATATGCCATGTTTGGTTGATAACTATGGAGGACGTGCCCTTTTCTGAATTAAATACTGGGAGAGGAATGGATAGCAGCGTAGGTTGCAGGTGATGGGGAGGGACTGGGGGAAGAGGAGGGAGGGAAAACCGCAGCTGGGATGTAAATAACAACAATAATTTTTAAAAGTCATCTGGTTATCTTCAATATTTTATGAAAGGGAGAGAAAGGCAAGAGGGATGGAAGGGAGATAGGGAGGGAGAAAGGAGAGAGAGGGGAAGAGAGAGAGCAAGAGAGAGAGGTGTCTTAGAAAGCTAAGGCAGGATGATCACTGTGAGTTAGGGGCCAACCTCAGCTATATAGTGAGATATCTTATTACAAAGCAACAAGCAAAAGAGCAAATAGAATATAGCTAAAGAATGGTAGATGGATCCCACCCAGTTAGCTTTATAAACTGATAGCACGTTGCATTTCAGTACCAGGTGATTCTATTTAATTTGTCAGTTTATTGTTTCCAGTCTTAGTTCAGAGCCTCTCATTCTGATGAGTTATTGAGTTTTAATTGAGTGGGTAAACACTCATCTAGAAAAGCGGCTGTGTTCAAACTCCTCAGACCACTGCGGTAACATTAAGCTTCCCAGGTGTGACAGAAGTACGGCATTCTGTCTCTGGTACTTTATAGTGTTTATGGTAGAAGTCACAAACAAGCCGCAATTGTATCTAAACCTGCAGATGCCTTTTCTTTTACTCTCCTTTACTTTGTCTCTCATCAGCTTATTTTTTTTGCTTCTTTCCTCTCCCCACACGAGCCTTTTCAGGCCAACATTTTTTAATTAATATCAAATGAAGAAATTGCATATGTCTTCACATTGCTAATGGGTAGAAGCGAGGGACGGGGAGGCAAATAGCTACATACTCTCCTATTCCTCCAATTCTTAGTTGTTTCTCCCATATACTTGAACCAAACAACCCTCTGCCATCAGGTGTTCCCCTCTGCTGTCATTTATTGGTACACAGGGCTACACAGTATGATTCTCATCAAGAGGACATATCTTGTTGGAGCTTTCTCAGTTTACAATGTAAGTTCTACAACTGAGTTCCAAGATAACTTTCTCTCCTTTGCTCACCAAAAGCAGTGGAAATGAAACCAGCTCACTAAATATTAGGATAAAAATGATATAAAATCAATATCAGTAGATCCGTAGGCAGCCAAGTGGTTAAACATTGACTATTCTTTGGCCTGGTGAACTAGGGGTAGAATGTGCTATTAGAAGAAAGAGGGAGAAAAAACTATCCAACAAAGAAGGAAAAAATATTGAGTGGATAAAAAAATACAGAGAGGAAAAAAATCAAGGAGGAAAAGATAGTGCTACTCACAACAATACTCCCTTGGGTACAACTCAAGGACCAACACAAAAGGAAAAGGAGTTGTCTACATATTTACATATTATATAGGCCATGCAGGCTGTACTTGTATACCAACACCCAGAGACACATCCACAGACACACACACATGTTCATGCAACAAGAATTAAAGAAAAATGAAGAAATAAATTTTAAAAAGAGCAAGGTACATAGGAGGGTTTAGAGGGAAGAAAGGGGAAGAGAAAACTATGTAATTGGAATCTCAAAAAATAAAAAAAATATTTAAAAGCTGTAATGTTAGAATAACAACACATGATGATGAGAGAAGGGAGAATCAGAGCTTTTCTCAGGAGGTAACAATGTCATACAATCATTTGGAACAAGAGCAAGGACATTCCCATGTCTTAGGCAAATCTATTAATGAAAGTCCTGCTGGTTTGAGTGCTCAAGCCCACCTACAAGTCTTTAATATACCCTAATCTCATCATCTTCTAAGTCAACAGTTCTAGTGACATAAAAATCTTAGTTTCATTATTTCAGCTTATTCCCAATATTTAATAACAGGAGACATTTTGAGGGCACTAGCAGGGTCACTTGTCAGGAACTCCTTTTACAGAGGGCTAAAAACAAGCGAGGAGTGACACTTGAAATTGATCGTCCTTTTAGCCATTCTGTCAGACTTCCGAAAATTAATGAGTGGGCTGCAGGAGGCAAGTGGCTTACCAGAACATAGCCCAAATCTGCTGATCTCAACGTGCTGAAATTCTGCTTACCTAATGCAAAGCCTTAAGCACCTCACTTCTGCACAGTGCTTACACCCTACCTAAGTCTTCTCAGTTTCCTTCATGTGACATTACTGCATCCTCAGGCAAGTAGCAGCAAAACACCAAAGAAAGCAGAAGTCTCTGCCTCTCTGTTGATGTTACAGAGAGTAGGTAAGAGATACTGCTCAGCCTGAAACTACAAAATTGCTGGCTTATATAAAAGTCAAGATTCAAAGTGCACATACCATGTATTCAACAATATCAGCTGAGTATAGGGTACAGAGAACTATGGGAGACTAGAGATGCATGGAGAAAGAGATAGCTTCACGGGAAAGACTATCTCTGGCAAAGGTAAGATGCTGCTCTCTGTAGGAATGACCTATATAACTTATACAACCAAAAAATAACTATGTCCTGCCTCTGAACACTATAGTGTACCTAGAGGAAAAAGAAACCCAAGACTTTAAGGCTATCAAGTGACACCATTGCTTTTGGAGACTGTTCTGATGCTGGCCTTCAAGATCTGGTTACTCCCCGATGTACCTGTCCATGTTGTGTAAACCTGCCTAAAACATACCTGCTTGGTTGATTAAATGGCCTATACCTGGACAGGGCAGAGTGGGGTAGGCATGACTAAGGTTCCCAGGCTTTGGAGGACAGGAAAATCATGAAAGACAGATGGACAGGAAGAGAGGGGACAGGAGGATGGTTTAGCATGAAGAAGGAACCGCATGGGCCAGGAGGAAGGACTTTAATAATGACATGGAAAGACCCACATGAAAAATAGAAGCAAGTATCTTGGGACTATGAATGGAAGTTAGACCAGATGAGGATGATTAGGGCAGATGGTATTGGATGGGGGCTAGAAGATGGATGGTGAGGTTATTGAGACAGCATAGGTAGAAATATCTGCCCAGTCCAAGGTAATAAAGCAATTACAAAATCTAACAGGTGTCTTTGTTTTATTTGATTGATAGGGGTTAGATAATACCACCATGATATTCATAGGCAAATAATAAATGTTATATTGCCCAACACACTCTTTATTTACTACAACACATTACCAAGGTGATTGTCAAATCAGCAAAATGGAATAATAAACTCCCCATACATATTTTTGCCCTTCACTTCTCTATAAACCCTGGGTCTTAGATATGCATGGTCACCCCCAAAGTATCATAGGCTGCATAGCACCTAGTGGACCTTTGGGGAAACTGCTCTGGCTTGCATTTATAGGCATTTCTTCCTCCTTCTCAAATCAGTTATAAAGAAGGTTAGGCTTATGCCACAACTCCTCTTTGGGATTAAATGGCTAGCATTTAAAACTTTAAGAATCTCATGGCCCATGCAATCAGCTAAGCAGAGCTCGCATGGGCTCACAGAGACTGAAATGGCGAACATGAGGCCTGCATGGGTCTGTACCAGGCCTTCTGCATATATGTTCTGGCAGTTAACTTGTGTTTTGTGGGACTCTTAATGGTGGGAGAAGGTATGTCTCTGACTCTTTTGTCTGCTCTTAGGACTCTTTTTCTCCCTTGTCCAGCCTCCTGTTTGCATTGTTTTATTGTATCTGTTTAATTGTTGTCTCTTTTTTGGATAGAAATAGAGGAGGAGTAGATCTGAGGGAGAGGGGAGCTGAGAGGAGTGAAGGGAGGGAGGAAACCTATTTTCGATTAAAAAAAAATCTTTATTCCTCTCCCAAGGCTCAGGGATAGTTATGGAAAGGGGGGCCAAAAACATTGTAATGGCCATAGGCAATGGATGACTTCAAAAAAAGTGTTTTCTGAACACAGCAAAGCTGCTGTGTCCGAGACTTGTAAGAACTCAAGCTAGACAAAATCCCTGCATTCAGAGGGGAGATAGGCAGGAAATCCCTCCCTTAGCTGAGGAGCTATTGGCATTTAGTAGCTATGGGAAGAGGGAGAGAAGTTTTTCTTAAATGGTGTGACACCTGGTAGGCAATCTAGGGACGGCTAGAGACAACTGAGAGTAGTTGCCATCTTTTTGTAAAAATTTTAAATATCTGTACTTAACTTGTACTTTGAATTACATAGATGTCATGGCTTGTCCTGGGTCACTAACTACTGAACATTACTGCCTTCACTTGAAAAATTAGAATCATATTCTTAAAAATACTCTTAAACACTCAAAAATCATCTTAGTTAAGAACTAACAAGATTATCATATCTAATGTTGCCCTTATTTTCTGGTGTTAAGGCACTCATGTTGGTGAGGTTTATGGCTATTCCTAAGAGTTACAACATCCCAGCAAACTTCCTGATCCTTTGGCTCTTAGAATTCTCCTGACCTTTGATCCTCAGATGCATGGGTTGTGTTGTAAATGTGTCAGTTAGGACCGAGAGCCACAACTCTGTGTTATGAATGGCTGTGGTTTTCTTTAATGGTCTCCGTGTGATGCAAAGAGACATTTCCTTGACATTATAAGGTGTGGAAGGTAAACCTCACACAAGGAATCATCCCTACACAAAGAACTATAGGCAACGAAGGAAGGCTGAGCGCAAGAGAAACGATGTCTCCCAGGGAAGAGCAGAGCAATTGGTTGTCTAATACCAAATGATCAGCCCTAAAAACATACATACGAGTAACATTACATAAACTGAACAGGTTGTATTTATGCATTTAGGAATATATATAAACACATATACATATATATTTTAATAGACGTATATAAAATGACAATGAAAAAAAGAGGACATGAATCTGAAAGAGAGCAACCGTGGGTACAGTATAAGGAAAGGTTTAGAGGGAGGAAAGGGAAGGGCAGAAATGATGCAATTACATTATTAGCTCAAAAAATAAAAGAAATGTTTTTTTTTTAACACACAAGAAATTAACCAAGAGCATGCTCCCATTAAGTCCACAGAAGTTAAGAATAAGTCACTGAACAAGAACTGGTCAGAGATTAGACATGAACCATTTCCTGAGATGTTTGGCTAGGGTTGTTAGAATTAGGAACATTGAGAAGTGGGCACTCAAAAGCAGGGATGCATTCCAAATGATGAGAAGATCATGTGTAAAATCAGGAGGAATAAGCAAGTTGGAAGCTACAAATGAAATGAAGCTGTGCTAATTTTTTTAAGGATGCTACGGCAATTCATTTTAATGGTTCTTGGCTTAAACTTCTTACAAAAATGCTATCTTTAAACCCAAACAGTGGTATGAATAAAAAAAAAAAAAAAAGAATGTATTGTCACTCTGCTTCCACTGTGGCATTTGAAGTGGATGGAAATTGAACATGCTAAAAAAAGATTTGCCATCCACTCTTCCTAATTCTCTATACTAGGCATGAGCCGCTGCAGCTCTGAGTGGGGAGGGAGGGAGTGGCTTATGTATGCATGACTGCCATCAGAATCAGATGCTAGCACATAAAAGAACAAATCCAAGCACTTACTGTAGCCGCTGGTGATTACTGACTATTCATTAAAAAGGTATTTGGCTTTTTCCATTGTTACCTTCATGTTCTTTGTGAAGAAATAGCCCATCAGGCCATTTTCCTATAAATTATGCAGCTCCCTATTTATTCTTCTTCAAGAATCTATGCCCTGCACTCTATAAAGAACTGTTTAAAAGTTCCTATGGCCTAGGGATTGTAGCTAAAATACTGGAATCATACTAGTGAGGAAGAAAAAAAAAACTAAATTAAGCCTTGAAAGGGATGCTGCCCAAGTTAATACTTCCCTTGTGCCCCTGCGAAACTCCCTCTGACAAGCAGGGCTAAAAATGTGTTCTGGTAATTGCTTCTTTCCTCAGCATTGCTGAGCAATTGCTTTGCAACTCTGCCCTCCCGGCGCACATACATAGAGTTATCATGATGTGATCCCCAAATGATGCCTAGACCCAAAGAGCAATGTTTTATAAATCCCGCAGTTAAGAAGAATAGGAAAGATTAGCCAGAGAAGTAATTCTGTTTTCAGTGTAGCAGCATCATAGGCTTTCATCCAGAAAGAAGAGAAATGCACCCAGAATACAATCACAGCTTGTACTTGGCTTTATCTATCCTCTCTAGACAGTAGCCTACATAGCCAAAGACAGCCCATCTGCATGCTTGGGCTTCTCAGCATCTGTTCCCATCAAAGGAACAGCAGAATACATGAGATGTCTTGCAGAGTCAGAGAAATGCTTTATATCTTCAGGTCATCCCTGAAAGAATGTACGCATCCTCCCTGGCATCAGCCTTAAAAGAGAACAGGTGGACTTTGAAACTCCCCTGGGTTCCTTGACTTTAATAAAGTGAGGTGCCTGTAATATTGCTTCTTGGTTTCCTTTTAAAATTACAATTATGTGTGTATAAGTTCAATGGAGGGGAGCTTGGATGCCACAGCACATGTAGAGTTGCTTTGTCTCTCTACCTTCGTATGAGGACTGAAGATCACCAAGCTTTCGTGGCAAGCACCTTTATCCAGCTTGCCACCCTCTGCATTTCTATTTCTTGAATTCTTCCTGATTCTGTATATACTTTAGAGAGGCACATATGCTTTAAAATTAAAAATGAGGTTTTAAGGCTTTTATGATAAATGTTGTCCCCTTTTGCCTGAAAAACCACTTCTTTAACTGATCTTTATAATATGCAAATGTTTGGGGGGGGGGAATAAAACTACAAAGCTATTTGGATTGGCCAGATTGCCAAATTTACAGGGTCTGACCTCCAGATGTGAATACCACCTAATTGGTGCTTATGTTTTAGTACTTCAGGACACCGACATGAGTGTTTTGACCTGGCAAGAGAGAGGCATGCACGTAGCACCTGAATCTTTTGTGCGTATGTTTAAGTATTTATTCCAGAAGAGATCTTAGGACATCTACTGATCCCACAAGATTAGAGGTTTGGTAGGGGCTACTGACTCGTTTTATTGGAAAAAGTGATGAAAGTCCTCACTCTAGAGCATATCTTCTTACTGCCTAGAAAGAAACTGGGTAGCTCTTGCTTTAACCTGTTCTAAACTAACTTCCCTATGAAAAGCAGTTGATCGCAATCTTTTATCTGTTTTCTTTATTCTCTGTAACTCTTGAGTCCTCCTAACAGCAAGGTGCACATTATTGGAACATCTTAACTGGGAATTTTTCTTTGGTTTTTATGGATGCTCAAATAATATTAAATTCCAGAAAAGGGAATTTGGAATAGGTCACACAAGATGATAAAACATTAGGAAATTGCTTGAGAGAAAAGTATTGCAATCATATCAAAAAGTCACCAGGAGTTTCCAACTTAATTATTTCTACTCCCAAGCCAAACTGTATGTCAACAACTGAATGCTGGGTTGCATGTATATGAAGCCATGTATTCTCAATGGGATAGACACTGCAGAGTGTATCATATTTGCTCACTGGGTAGACTTATGTTTTTTCCTTAAATCTTAAACAAACTTAAATTATAATAGTTCCAACTCTGAGAGAATATCTATAAACCTTAACAGCACAAGATCTACTATTTTCCAAGTTATTCTTAGGTTAAGAAAGAAAGGGGGGAAAAAAAGAACCTGTTACAAGGACACATAGATAGCCAACATTTTCCCCCTTCCTGAAATATCCCATTCTGCTCAATGATTGAACAAAAAAGATAACTATCCCTTTTGGCTCAGAAATATGGATGATGCTTCTCACTAATGTTCGGTTTCCTCTTGTTGCTGGCTCAGCTTATCTCTCCTTTTTGACGGTGGCTAGACCCACTGCTTTGACTTATTCTGTTACTTATGTAACAAAGGCTAACCCACCAAGGTCAATGTTGGCCATAATCCATCATGTTGCCAATATGTCTGCCATGATTGATGGGGCATTGCCCTGTAGGGTCCCTGACTTCTGTTACTGTCACGTTTTTGTCTCTCAGCCACATCAGGGATGGATCTCTCAGGTATGGTACTGTTTATCTCGCAATGATCCTCTGGATTGAAATAGCTGAGGAGCTGGCCTACATCCTTAGAGCAATGGGAAACCAGGACCAGTGTTTCTAAGGAGCCAGAAAGTGTGCCGAAGAGAGCATAACTAAGGAAAGGACCCAAAATTAGTCCTTCACTTGAGTGTTAAAATGTATGACTCCTGGGTAAAACAATAGCCATGATAAACAGGTTTCAACCACTAAATCTCAGATGATGTAAACAAACCCATTAAAGTAGCCTTAAATTTTTAGCAAACTTAGCAATAAGTGAGGGAATTGTATAGCATTTTTTAAAGTGTTGGGGGGGGTAGTCTTTCTGTTGTTGATAATAGGCAATCTTGGAGACATGATTAAAATCCTAACCCTAGGTCAATAAACACAATACTCTCGATTTCAAACGTTTCCTTGAGGCAAACCTGACAACTCCAATACAGACAGAAGCACAGAAGTCGATTATGGGGGAAATGCAAGTAGCCCATGTGTCTACTTCTTCTTGGTCGGCTTCTTCTTTTAATCAATAACGCACTGAGTCTCCAGATTCTATTGAATTAGGTTTACAAAGCTTTTTTTTTTTTTTTTGTTCTCACCTGTCGCTAAGAAAAATCATTCATGGCGTCCTGGATCTGAAGTAGTGGAGACTGCATGAATCAAAAAGGTAAAAAATGCTTCCTCCCCCGGGAGGCTGCCAGCTGTCTCATTGATTCAGCTCTGCTCTTGGCTGATTTGGAGGCTACCCTGGCATCCGATCCAGAGAGTGCTGTATAATAAGGTACGACAATGCAAACTGTTACCAGGGAGAAACAGAACATCTGGTCTGGAACAAAAGCAAAGTCCATTGCTAAGAAGCCGCCTGGCCATCATCTTTCAAGCGTGAATATGCCCGGTCCTGTCACCTGAAAGAGATCTTAGGAGCCAAATGAGAGAAGATAAAACAGAACCACAAGGAAAAGAAACCCCAAGGAAGAAATTATGTGTTATTTTCTCATAGCTTTTGCTTAAATGTAGAATAATTTCCAATCAGCCTTCTGGGGGGTTGATTTTTCAAAAAACTGAAATTTTGAAACAGCAGAAATGCACTGGTTTGTGTCTTTTCATTCTGTGATGTGAGATTTGTAGGGTTTCTGTTTGTTTAGCTTTGTTTGGATGGTTAAAGCTTCCTTTGCCTCCTGCTGTTATAAGCAGGGCTAATGATTGGCATGTGTTTTGTAGAACCATTTTAACTGCCAAGGACCTACTGATGCAGACAGCCACTCAGAGAGCAGTGAGAAGTGGCATGGGCGATACATGCCTACCACCTGCCTTCTCTCAAGCTGAGCACCTACGCTGGTCCCAGAAGGGTGTGTGGCTGTCCACGTTGCTTTTTCAGCTTATTGTTTTTATTGCTGTAAGTACTGAGCAACACCTTCAAAAAAGGAGAATCTGACTTCCAATTGCCTTAGAATGCAGATTAAAAGGGGGAGAGAAGGCTTTCCCTGTTGACAAAGGCCCTGTCAAAGTGAGAGCCATTAAACCCTACATAAGGTTTGGGCATTTCATTCCTTTCCAGAGCCATCTGTCTGTATTTAATTCACTGATAATTTTATCAGTCTCCCCATGCTTTGCCTGAAACCTCTCCATTGCATTTTTCATTCTCCACAGATGTTAACTCTTTGAATGACAGTCTCAATGCCTTTAGAATTTTGATGAAGACACATTCTCTCTGAAGGATCCATGCCACAGGCAGCTCCTTCCCACTGCCCTGCTGTACCCCGAGTTTCCAACAAAAGGTATGCTTGTCACAGGCAAGCTGATCTACTTGCCAATCTGTATTCATAATATTGCTGAAGAAGATACAGGGCACCATCCCAGGCACAAGAGAGAGCACTTTCAATGCCTTTTGGAAACAAGTTATTAGAATATATTTTATAGTGCCTATCTTCCTACCAAAGTAGCCAATATAGGAACCTTAAGAACATGAAAGTTGAAAAAGAAAGGAAGGAAGGAAGGAAGGAAGGACGAAAGAAAGAAAGAAAGAAAATGAAGGTTGGAAAGAGAAGGGGAATAGAAGGACCCAGAGGTGATAGCAATTCCATAAGACCAACAGAAACAACAAATCTGGCCCCAGGGGGTCCCACAGAAAATGATACTCCAACCAAGGACCATGCATGGAGAGGCCCTAGACCCACTGCTCAGATGTAGCTATTAGGCAGCTCACTCTCCACGTGGGTTTCCTAGTAAGGGGAGCAGGAGCTGTCTCTGACATGGACTCTGTTACTTGCTCTTTAATCACTTACCTCTGGTTGGGGGCGGGGGGAAGTGTGGTGAGGGGGAGCATTGCCAGACCACAGAGGAAGAGGATGCAGGCGATTCTAATGAGACTTGATAGCTGGCAGGGAAAGAGAGCTCCCCCTTTCTAGGAAATAGGGGTGAAAAGAGAGGGAGGGTAGGACTGGGAGGAGATGAGGTTGGGGGCTACAATGGAGATGTAAAGTAAATAAATTATAAAAAATAAAGTTAAATTGATAAAAGAAAGAAAATGAAGGTTATACAAAACTAGTAATCCATTTAAAATTTAACTGTTTGAATAAACCATTTCTTTTTTCCCTCAATATCATGGTATGTTTGGCTTTTCAGTTTTACTTTTTTTTCTTCTCTCTCCCCCCTCCCATTCTTTATTAAGACGTGTGTTTGCAATGCCTAGGCTCCATCAACCCTGCTCTCTCAGCTTCCTGGATGGTTGGGATTATAGGCATGTACCACTGCGTCAAGTTTCAACATATTTTTGTAATGTTTATATTTCATCAGTGTGACAAATTCTTGAGAGGGAAAAATTAAAAGAGAGATTGAATGTCCGCTTATGGTTTCGCAGGTTTTGGTCATCGTGAGTCAGCTGCATTGTCTAGAGGGCGTATTGTAGGACAGAGTATCATGGCAAAAGGGTGAGATGAGCAGAGTTCCTCATCTATGGTAGCCTGGAAACAGAAAGCCAGGAAGCTCATGACCTTCAAAGGCATGAGCCAGGAACTTACTCTCTCCAGGCCTCGTGTAAAATGTCTTTGTATGGATGGTGGCACATCCCACTTTAAAATTTTCCCACTAGGCATTACTAAATATCTCTATTGGCCAGGGTTTGGTTCTGGGCACATAAATAAACAAAGAAAGAAAGAAAGAAAGAAAGAAAGAAAGAAAGAAAGAAAGAAAGAAAGAAAGAAAGAAAGAAAGAAAGAAAGAAAGAAAGAAGGAAAGAAAGGAAAATTCACAAGATACCCACAACCCAGATCCTTGTGGTCTAAAGAGTTTAGATGAAACACAAAGTGAAGACTGGCACAAACGTAATCAAGAGGGAGACTTATTTAACCAGAAACCCGGCATAGTCCTCACAGAAGAAATCGATGCTTACCGTGGCTAGGAAATGTAGGGAAGATATGAGGAGTAGAGGTGAATAGGAATGTTTCCAGGTTGGAACCTCCAGTGTTGGAAACCTATACAGGATGGCTGCAATAAG
Source organism: Pachyuromys duprasi (assembly GCA_028658305.1). Lineage (NCBI taxonomy): Eukaryota > Metazoa > Chordata > Mammalia > Rodentia > Muridae > Pachyuromys > Pachyuromys duprasi. The sequence goes on from CM053763.1 coordinate 37,779,661, forward strand.
TTCTGGGAATACAGAATGTAAAATAGAGCTGGTTCCCAGAAATATGAAGGGAGGAAACCAGAGACACAGAGATGGGAGAGCCTCATGATCTGAAGGTGGAAAGACACCACTGAGAAAGAATGGAATATAATGCCAGCTCACTATCAGAAGGTAACTGCAGTTATTTGTAGGGCAGATTAGAAAGAGAGATATTAAAAACAGGAGGAAAATTGGAAATGTCATGATAAGGAAAGAGATAGAAGTCCTGGGTTAGGGCAGGTGCATTTGCAATGAGGGTCTATAAATTTGTTCAGACTTTCCAGCCTAACTGATGGAAGAGATGAGCTCAAATTAAAAGACTCGGGTGCACTGAAGAAAACCCTCAGACCAACATGCTTTGCAAGTTTGCCTCATTTTAGGACAACGCTTGGTCTTGTAGTGTTGCCACTATTTCCCAGATGAACCTATCTCAGCCCTTTGGGAAAATATCTTCCTCACACTGAAGAATTGTTGCTTTCTTCATTTAACTCTGATATTGTTTTTGGAGCAATCACAAACACCGTGACATTGGTTTTGTGCCTGTAGAATCACAGGTTTTACCAGACGCATCCTTCTAAGATATAGGAACAAAATAATGGTCAGCAAACAAAATGTTGACCCCATGGTGTTTCAGACCTAAGGAGTGCGATACAGGAGAATGACGGGAAAACACAGCACTTCAGTTAAAATGGTAGATGGGACTTTTAAAATAGAACATCAACCCCCCTGAGGGGGGGGAGGGGGAGTAACCTTACCAGGACACAGAGGAGGACAATGCAGTCACTCCTGATGAGACCTGATAGACTAGGATCAGAAGAAAGGGGAGGAGACCTCCCCTATGAGTGGACTGGGGGAGGGACATGGGTAAAGAAGGGGAGGGTGGATGGAATTGGGAGGGGAGAAGGGAGGGAGCAGAATGAATAAAGTGTAACTAATAAAAATAAACTAAAAAATATAAAATAGAACATCGAGTACTTATCAATGAAAATGCACTTCGTAAAATTGGAGATGAAAATGACAATTATTTTTATTGGTCCTGTCAACAACAACATGATAACTAAAAGTGTAAATCTTCTCATGAAGACTTACTTGTAGGACTTGTGTTAATTTTTGCTGCGTTGGAAGATTGCTTATGGCTATACACCAGGTCTTCAAAGTAGAAAAACTTAATTTAGAGAAAAGTTTATTTAAAACTTTAAAGGAGGCATCCAGAGGATAATTGGTATGAAATGACAAAGGCTATTGTTCGCCAAAATGCATGCTGTTTTGCTCCTAAACAGGTAGACTGTAGTTCCCAGCCTCCTTGTGGCTAAGTAGATTCCAACTGAGTTCTGCACAATATAAAACAACTAGAGATGACATTGTTCACTTGACAGCCTTAAAATCTTCTGACATGATCCTCAGTGCCCCTTCATTATTGCTTTCTGATAAAGCAAGGCATTCCACAGCCCCCAGGAATGGACAGGCCAGTGATAGAAAAATACTAGGTAAGGCTGTTTTCTTATCAACCCTTGTTAGACTATGATGCGCATGAGCAGAACAGTTCCAAAAGTTATTATCTGGTCAGTCACTGAGTCTTGACAACTGTGTGTTGCAGCAATTAGCCTACCCTGCCTGATAAAAAAAAAATTAGGCTTTATAGTCAGACAGAATGAGGCCTGTGTCTCAGCTCTGTATCGTAATAAACTCAAAACCCATGACAAGCGACTTCTTCTCTTGAAGCCTCGTGTTCCTTATAAGTGAAAGAGGGAAAATAGATCTGCTGTGATTATAAAATACAATATATATAATTTTGCACAGTTCCTGGCAATAGAAAGGATGTGATAGAAAGTAGCTATTAATATCTCAGTAGAAGGGACATGATTTGTAAGGAATTATTAGGCAGCCTGGAAATAGCATTGGAAAGTGGAATGAGAAGCTAGCTTCGGAAGAAATATTCAGCTTGAGCATTCCCTAGAAAAAAATAACAATTTTATCTTGATCTCCTATGAAACTCTTACATCTAATTATAAGAACTTCTAATTACTCTCAAAGAATGATAAGAAAACCTAAAATTAAGAGTTAAGACTCAAATTCCAGTTCTGGGATACCCATCAACTATGGCCATGACTGAGTGACTGACATAGAACTTACTTTATAAGCCATAAACTAGACAAAACATATGCAAAAAGTTGTCAGGACTGGATAACAAACTTCTCAGTTTGTAAGAATGTCTTTGATGCTCAACAGAAGACAAACACATGAGGTCAACTTCCTTGTGATTCAATACTCCTCTCTAAGGCACACTCTGACCTTGAGTATCTTAACTGGGAGTCTCCTTAGGCAGAGGATGGAGAGAATTTCCCAAGAAAGACACTGGAGACAGTGCAGATACAAAAGCAAGGACAATCCAAATGCTATATGAACATGTCCCTCAGGCCTTGAGTGAAGAACTGGGCAGCATGTGAGCTGGGCAAGACTCTGTGAGGTTAATCCTAAGGTAGCTGCAGGAAATTGACTCTTTGGTGAAAATTCCAGGGGATAAAAAGTGGGAAGGGACTTTGGAATTCCAAACATACAGCATAACATAAAGAGACTTCAGTTAATACCGTGGACATTTAGTGAAGAGCCTTTGAACCACACCATCAAGAAGAGAACTAGATGGAGAAAATGTCTCCTGGATCCTGTCTGATAAAACCAAAACCTCAAGTTTCTCAATCTGAGAACTATTGAAATACTGAAGCCGATCATTCCTTATTGCTGGTGCTTATCCTGTTAGACTTCAGGTGTGCGAAGTAAAAATATTCTCATCGACTCCACTGTTCATTGGATAGCACATTAGTCTTTCAAAAATATCCCCATATACTATCAAACACTTTCTGGTGTGGGAAAGCAATCCACAAGGACAAGAGTCCACATTCTAAGATCTAAGTAACCTGCCGTAAATCAACGGTTCCATCTACACAAAACCCAATGTCCTTTAAACACACAGTCTACAAACCAGGTAGCATCTATGATGTCTAAGACACATTGTTAAAATTACTCCCCAAGCAAACAAGCAATGTAATCTAAAAGTAAAACTAAAAAGACTGTTCAATAGTAGTTCCCCAGGAAGATGCAGGTGTTGAAAATACCAGAGAAACTCTCTAAAAAAATCTATTATAAACATGTGGAAAAATTTAAAGGAAATGGTAACAGGAATGAGTGACAAAATATAGACTATTGATGGAAATTTTGGAACTATGAAATCGAACCAAATAAAAATTTGAAAATTAAATATTGAACTATATGAAATATAAGACCTCATTGGATATGTACAAGAGCAACTAAGACAACAGAATCAAAAGTTATAAGCACCCCAAATATTGTTATTCATTTTTTATTATGATAACACAATTCTTTTTAGAAGGATTTAAATGAGGATAAAAATCTCATGTACTTTCCATAGAGCTACCATTTCCAGAGCTTCCATTTCTTTATCTAGATCCATATTTCTATATGAAATCTTTTTCATGCTTCCTGAAGGATTTCTTTTAATGCTTCTTGTAATGCAGGTATGTGGAAAAATACTTTCATCATTTAAAAATATATACATATATAAATTTTTGTTTTGCTTTCGTGTTTGTGACATACTTTTGTTGCATGCAGAATCGTAGAAATGATGGATCCTTTTGCTCTTGAGTATAAAGAAGCCGTTCATTATCTTCTTGCATCTTTTGTTTCTGATATGGTATCATAAAATAACCCAACACCTAGAAGGAAGAAATGGATCTTATTATTATAACATTATCATATTACATGAGCAGTTATGTTGACTCTAGCTAGACTGTAATAAGTTAAGGGTGAATAGTTAAAGTGTCCTCAGAAAATATAAATAGGCATAGTTCAAATTACAATAGAAAATATAATATTACAAACAACCAATTAACCCAAATTATAACTGCCATTTTCTTTTTATGTGACCTTATCCAAGTTTTTAAACTTCTCATGACTTCAGTTTCTTGATCTCTAATTAAATAGACTTAATATTTTTATCCTCATTAAAATGTGTCTTTAAATGCCTTGAGGTGATAAGAGACAATATATTTATTATTTTCTGTATTACCATGATGGGATACTCAATTCTTCTTAATAGTGACTACTTTCCAAAACTGTTTGAAGTCAAGCTTGGGTAGATCTGTTAAGGACTCCAGCACAGAAACCACTGATTGCTTCTCATTTTCTTTTCCTTCCTTAGATGTGAGATGCATTTAAAACAAAAGACTTTTTAAAAAGAACATTGTGATATTTGGGTGCAGTCATTTGATATCTACACAGTGTGGAGTAGTGCAGGTCCTACTTCTGTCCCCAGATAATGTAGTCTCTTCTTGTAAACACATGAACTGACCACCAGATGGCAGAAGACGTGTGGTCAATCTAAAGACATGCTAATCAGAAGATACACATCTCAAATCACAGGAAAAAAAAAAAAAGAGTAATACTTGGTTGGACTCTTCCCACAAGTGTAATACAAGTTATAGAGGCTGTTGCTGGCCCATGAGATACTACTGCTTATGATCTCTCTTCTTAACAGCCACAGCCCACAGGTCCATAAGAGGTTTGGTCCAGCACAGATTCACAGAACACAAAGCTCAGATGCCCACAACAGAACAAAATGAATGCACATCTAAATTCAACTGACTCAGAGTCAAGGGCAGTAATGAGGATTAACAGAAGTAAATCACAGCACAATAAATTATTTAAATCTATGAGTTTATACCTATAAATGTGCATATATATAATTAAGTATATCATATAATATAAAAAAATAAGTAATGGGTAGAAAAAAA
>CM053763.1:37784586-37815713 GCA_028658305.1 Pachyuromys duprasi
TGCCTGGCAGGCTGATAGTGTGCAGCACCGACTCTCTAGTATTCCTGAAGAAGACAGAAACCCAAGGACAAGCAAATGACTCGATGACTTAATCTGAACGACAATCTCCAAAGCGGCTGATGGGGTTTTCAAAGGAAAAGAAACCCATCCTCGATAAAAAGGACATAAAATGGGATGGCGAGTGGCAAGTAAGTGTGATATACGATCTGTGAGAGTTCTGGGCTTATCAATTCCTCCCCAACTTCTGTGGGGGGGGGGGGTGAAGTGTGTGGGTATGTATGGTGTGGGCATGTGTCCATGTGTGCAAATGTAGGCACATCACATGTATAGATGCTGACAACCTCAGGTGTCTGTCTTTACTCCCACCTATTTGAGGACAAGTGTCTTATTTAATGTTACATATTTTAGAATGGCTGGCCCACAGGACTTCTCTCTGGTTTCAGCATCCTGTAAGAAGAGCACCGGGATACAGATATGTGCTTCTAGGTCTGGCTTTACATGACTTCTGGGAATCCATATTTAAGTCTTCATGCTTTTAAAAAAACAAGGGCTTTCTCCACTGAACCAGAGCTGCAGGTTTTCCGTACTTACGTCAACTGCTAAATGTCCACAGATGGTATTGTTGGGAAAACTGTGAAATTTTTATTGAGACTTCTCATTTTTTTGTATTTATTTTAATGTGTTATGATGTTAATGTTTGGTTATGTGGAAGTCTGCCAGTGTCTTAGAAGATAACAGGAAAATCTCCAGCTAATTCTCAAGTGGTTCAAACAAGGGGGAAATTATATTTTACACTGCTACGTAAAAAGAGGTGGTGCTTAGGATCTCTTCGGGGCCATAAGAACCATAACTTGTAGATGTCCTTAGGGCTCTTAGGCTGAATGGTAACAGAGAGGCCATGCAAGCACAAACTGATGAAGTGCTTATAGACACTAGGTGATGGGCTGCTGGGTCTTCATTGTTCTTTTCTTGGATAATCTTTTCTAGGAGGTTGATCTTCACTTGGGGTGTTGTTCTACTTTGGGGGAGGAAATCTCATTTAATGGTATCATACCTGCCTTGTGGTGACCCATTACACTAGGAGAGGATAGCATGAGAAGCAAACCAGACATAAATACTGATGGAAGCTTCAGTAAATCGCTGAGAAAAAAGCAGACCACCTGTGTTGTTAGAGGAAGGTGCTCTGTATCAGCCAATCATCAGAGTCTTCCCCTCTATTCCTCGGATTATGCGTGTCTTCCGATAATCTCTGGATTGCAGAAGTATCTCAGGCAAGAAGGAGGAACCATGTCCTTTGCACATGGGAAAGGATGCAGGGTAGGCCTTTCCAGTCTAAACCTCAGAACTGACCACCGGAGCATCTGTGTACCTGGGAGCTCTGAGCTCTGGCTGCAGGCCCATTTGTAAGTCCATAGACAGGCTTCATAGGACAGCAGCATCTGTGGTTGTTCTAATTTAGTCTCCACCTAGGATGGAAGTGGGTTATCACACCCACATCTGAGAAAGGTCAAACTTCAGAGCTGCTCTCAGCACCCAAGCTATGGTCCCATAGGTTAGCACACTTTGATACTTTGCAGGGATCAACAGAGTCCTATGAAATATTTTAAACTGAGAAACTTAGCATGGGTTTGTGTTCCACCAAAATACATTTTTCTGAAAAACACACACTTAGAAAATGGGACAACTGGGGTCCTCTCACTCCCTGTATTGGCTAAACTTCATCCTCCACCATATTAAACCTGGAACACACAGAAGGACTTGTCGTATGTCAAAAGAAACAGTATATTCTGACTTGGACCTGCCAGGTGTCCACTGTCCTTGGGTTCTTCTTTAGGCTTGTGTCCTTGTTCAGCACTATGCAATGTGTAAATAACACACCTACATCTTTTCCTACTTTTTTAATCTTAGTGCAGGAGACTAGAGTAGGAGCCTCAGATGTTTTAGCATTTGAAAAATGTTGTTGATGCCTGTGTATTTCTTCTGTTGTTCTATCTCTAAAATAGGGATAAATTCCTCACTGAGCTGCATGGGAATTAAATGAGAATGTGGCATCGCTGCTTGACTATGAAGTCCTATAGAATAGAGACTCCACATTTACCTTAGTATTACCATAGCAGGACTTGATATTTCAAATTAAATGTCTACTGATGTTTAACTATTATTATGTATGGATATAAATAGTAGACACCTTAAAAAAATCAATCTCTTATTCCTGTATACATTGTCTATGATAGAACAGATAGACCAACCCATTTTCTTGTGTTTCCTGGTACTATTTTTCTTAATCAGAACAGCAAGTATTGTTAGATGCAGAGTTTAAGCATAGCGTATTACTAGGGATGGGGTGGGGGGCGGGGAGCTGAAACTCAGTTTGTAGGATGTTAGACTCCCGAGGTGGGAAGACCCTCCGTTCGGGAAAGACTCCAGACCCCAATAACCGGCAAAGACAAGAGCTTGATGCAAAAGCAAGAGGTGTTTTACTTAGTAGCCGACATGCCGGGGCTCCACACACAGCTCCTACACAAGGGGGTGGTGCCAAGCTCTGAGGTAAAAACCCCAAAACAGGAGGGGGATCTGGGGGTAAGGGACTTTGCTAATGGGGCGATCTATGATTGGTCGTAGCCAGGTGCAGCCAGGAGGGAAAGGTTAGAGATTGTTTTATGTTTTTTTATCCATAACTACAGAAGGGCGTCTCTCAGAAATGTATTGTATCAGATCCAGGTTTGGTTTTGTATCAGATCCGGGTTTGGTAATGATTAAAGCTCACAAGTTTCAGTTCCCATGGTCAGTTCCCATGGTTAGGGCCAAGTTAAAATTTTCCATCCTTACATAGGACACTTATATAACAGGCACAAAAACCCAAGCTAAGTGTCCAACATCATATGTGGTGGTACATGGCTGTAATTCCACAACTCAGGAAGTAGAGACAGAAGGATCAAGAGTTCAATGTAATCTTTCACTATATAGGATATTTGAGGCCAGCCTAAAGCTACTTGAGAACTTCTCTCAAAAACAAAAGCAAAGATCCCAGGGGAGGACATTGCAGCCAGCCCTGAGGAGACAGGATGAGCTGGGGTTGGATGGAAGGGGAGGAGGTCCTCCCCTGTTGGTGAACTTGGAGGGGGTGGGGAGAGGGAGATGAGGGAGGGGGAGGGAGGATGGGAGGGAATGAGGGAGGAGACTACGCCTGGGATGCAAAGTAGCTAACCTGTGATTGATATAAAAATAAATAAATTTTAAAAAAGCAACCAACCAACCAAACAAAAACAGTATATTGTTGTATTCTAACGAGAAGGTTAAGGTGAACAGGACAGTAAAAATATTGTTCAAATATATTTTATATGTTCAGGCAGTTATTGGGGTGCTGGAGTTTCTGGAGGAAAGGAGATACAGTAGCTAGAAGGTGCTACGGGTGTTTCTAGAGGAGAAAAGGCATCACTATTCCTACCTATGTGTGAAACTTAGAATCTACAATAACATCTTCCAGACAATATATGTCCATCTGCACATAGCGACACTATTATAAAAGTAACTAACTACTCTCTGATTAGACATGAGGTCTACTGCAAAGAGGTAATTGCATACATTGTACTGTAAACTCAAAAAAAGAGAGAAAGAAAGAAAAGAAAAAAAGAGAAAGAAAGAAAGAAAGAAAGAAAGAAAGAAAGAAAGAAAGAAAGAAAGAAAGAAAGAAAGAGGGAAAGGGGATCTTGGATAGCTTAGCTTCTAAAGTCAAACCTGTCAGAGTTGTTTACCAAGATTCTCATGGCAACAAATTATGCTTTAAATATTTATGTTTATAGGCACACAATGCAAATGCAATTTTAAGCCTCCATCAGAGATTCCTCTCTTTTCAATAACTGTCAGTGGATGTAGACACCAAGAGTCCAAAAATAAGTTGAGTATTCAACCCTAAAACAGTAGTTACACCACCACTACTCATTGTTGTAGGGAGAACCAGAAGATGGGGAGAGGGTCTGTGAAATGTTGACTTCTGGGCATGGCATAGCCAATATATTCATGACTGCAGAGCAGCTTGGATGTCTACAATGGACCTACACAAGCCTGGACCCATTAATAATCAATTATGAGTTGGGAACAGGCCCACAGAGCCCTACCACTGCCTGATGAAATACTGGCTACAAGTGGATTCTGGGATAGGGGTAATCATTGTCTTCAACTGGGTATTCATTGAGATGCTACCAGGCTCCACTGGATAGTTACAAAGCCATGGTCACACAAGGTACCCTGTTTAAATTCATTGACTCTCTAAAAGAAAAAAAAATATGTTTGAATGTGAATTTTAGGGAAGAGGAGTTAATAAGGGTGAAAGGGGGAACAGAGGGAGTAGGGGGTTATAGTACTCAGAATTCACTTTATACATGTGTGAAATTGTTAAAGAACATCTTCAATAATACATTAAAGCTAAATTGCCTTTTAAATAGATGGTTAAGGTGAACAAAATTAAAAAATGTTACTCAAACATTTTATGTGTTCAGACATAGTTAGGCAAACTTCTTCAATGGAGAGCCAGATAATAAATATTTGGACTTTACGAGTCATATTATTTCTGTCATAACTATTCAATGTAAGGATTGTATAGTGAAAATATCCATAGATGGGGCCTACAAAATGGCCCATTGGGCAAGGATGCTTGCTACCAAGCCTAATGACCTAAGTTCAGTCTTCAGGACCTGTATAATACAAACAGATAACCAACTCCCCAAGTTGTCTTCGGACTTCCATATGTTTGCTGTGAAATGAGGGCACACACACACATCACATCACATACATAGATATGAATATATAATAAATAAATACATAAAAGGAGATAAAATAGCCATATATAATACATAAATCATGCAGATAGTGTTTCTACGAAACTTTATTTATAGTCAACAAAATTAAATTTTGTAGACTCTTATATAGCATATAATATTCATTTTCAATTTTTATTTAATACATATGAAATACTAAAAATTTTCAGAATACATGACTTAGATATAACACAAATTTAACCTAAATGGAATCTTAATTTCTGAATACTTATATTAAATTACTTTTTTTTCATATTTCATTTTTATTTTTTATTTATTACAATTTATTCACTTTGTATCCCAGCTGTAGCCCCCTCCTTCATCCCATTCCAATCCTACCCTCCCTCCCTCTTCTCCTCCCATGTCCCTCCCCCAGTTCACTGATACAGGAGATCCTTTTCCCCTTCCATCTGACCCTAGCCTGTCAGGTCTCATGAGGACTGGCTGCATTGTCTTCATCTGTGGCCTGGTAAGGCTGCTCCCTTTACCCACCAGGGGAGGTAATCAAAGAGCCAGCCACTGAGTTCATGTCAGAGATAGTCCCTGTTCCCCTTACTAGGGAGGCCACTTGGAGACTGATGTGCCATGGGCTACCTCTGTGCAGGGGCTCTAGGCTATCTCTATTCATAATAGCCAGAATCTGGAAACAACCCAGATGTCCCTCGATGGAGAAATGGATACAGAAATTGTGGTACATTTACACAATGGATTACTATTCAGCAGTTAAAAACAAGGAAATCATGATATTTGCGTACAAATGGCATGATCTAGAAAAGATCAGCCTTAGTAAGGTATCCCAGAAGCAGAAAGACACATGGTATATACTCACTTATAAGTGGATATTAAACATATAACATATAGGATATGTATAAACATACTATAGGGTAAACATACTAAAATCTGTACACCTTAAGAAGCTAAGCAAGAAGGAGGACGCTAGGTAGTATGCTCAATCCTCATTGAGAAAGGCAAATAGGATAGACATTAGAACAGGGAGAAAACAGGAAACAGGTCAGGAGCCTACCACAGAGGGCTTCTGAAAGACTCTAGCCAGCATGGTATCAAAGTAGATACTGAGACTCATAGCCAAACTTTGGACAGAGTGAAGGGAATCTTATGAAAGAAGGGGGAGATAGAAAGACCTAGAGGGGACAGGAGCTCCACAAGGAGAGCAACAGAACCAAAAAATTTGGGCACAGGGGTCTTTTCTGAGACTGATACTCCAACCAAGGAAAACTGAATGATATTGATGTAAAAGTCATGCTTTAAAAAAAAAAGACTGAGGTAAACTTTAAGTGCTTCTTTAAAAGGCTGTTCTTCAACAATAATTTGTTTTTTCATTGTTTTCTAAATCCAATAGAAAATTCAAGATCTATCAGTAAGCTGTAAAAATTATTTTCCATGTGATTTAAGACCCATCAACTGAACATGCTTAAATTAGTTTTAATGGCTTGAAGATACACATTAAGTGCACATTCAAAGTTGTTTCTATGGTGTACAGCCTCCTTGTACAACTTCAGAGGCAGCGTACATGTTCTTTTAGAAAGTGCTATGATATCCCCCTTTCTTAAGTGTCTTTATTGCTATGAAGAGACACCATGACCAAGGCTACTTTTATAAAGGCAAATATATAATTTTGGCTGGCTAAGAGTTTCAAAGGTTCAGTCCCTCATTATCATCAAGGTGGGAAGCATAGCAGCCTACAGGCAGACTTGGTGCTGGAGGAGCCAAGAGTTCTACTGCTTGATCTGAAGGTAGCCAGAAGGAGACCTGAGTTCCATGAAGTCTTAAAATCCACGTACATAAAGACACACTTCCTCCAAAAAAGCCACACCTCCTCCAATAAGACCACACCTCCTAAAAGAGCCACTCCCTGTGTCCAAGCTTTCAAACACATGAGTCTATGGGGGTACAAACATATTGGAACCACCACAAAAGGTAATCACCTCAATTAAGCAGGTTAAGTACATGCAAATGGAAAACAGAACCCATTAAATTTCTGGGAACTAAAGTGTATAAAATGGGAAACTGTATAAAGTGTATAAAGTAATGAGAACTAAAATGCATAAAATGCTCCAGTGAAGAAGTTTGTTATGTCATTGTTCATCTTTTTCCTAACTAATTTACCCAAACCTTCAAAGGATTGAAATTCTGCTCAATATTTTTCCATGACATCAGAAGGGTCTGGAGGGTTGGGATTTTTCTTTTTCCTTTTTTTATTTTAATTTTTTAATATTAACTACATTTATTCACTTTGTATCCCAGCTCTAGCCCCCCTCCTCATTCCCTCCCAACCCCAGCCTCCCTCCTTCATCTCCTCCCATGCTTCTCTCCAAATCCACGATAAGGGAGGTCCTCCTCCCCTTCCATCTGACCCTAGCCTATCAGGTCTCATCTGGACTGACTGCATTGTCTTCCTGTGTGGCCTGGTAAGGCTGCTTCCCCCTCAGGGGATCAAAGAGCCAGCCACTGAGTTCATGTCAGAGACAGTCCCTGTTCCCCTTACTAGGAAACTCACTTGGATACTGAGCTGCCATGGGCTACATTCGAGCAGGGGTTCTAGGTTATATCCATGCATGGTCATTGTTTGGAGTATCAATTTCAGAAAAGACTGACCCCTGTGTCCAGATTTTTTGGCTCTGTTGCATTCCTTGTGGAGCTCCTGTCCCCTCCAGGTCTTTCTGTCTTCCCCCTTCTTTCATAAGATTCCCTGCACTCTGCCCAAAGTTTGGTTATGAACCTCAGCATCTGCTTTGATACACTGCTAGGTAGAGTCTTTCAGAGGCCTTCTGTGGTAGGCTCACTGTCCTGTTTCCTGTTTTCTTCCTCTTCCAATATCCATCCTGTTTGCCTTTCTGAGTGAGGATTGATCATCTTATCTAGAGACCTCCTTCTTCCTTAGCTTCTTTAGGTGTATAGATTTTTAGTATGATTATCCTATATTATATGTTTAATATCCACTTATAAGTGAGTATATACCGTGTGTGTCTTTCTGCTTCAGGGATACCTCACTCAGGATGATCTTTTTCAGTTCCCATCATTTGCCTGCAAATTTCGTCATTTCTTTGTTTTTAATTGCTGATTAGTATTCTATTGTGTAAATATACCACAATTTCTGTATCCATTCCTCAGTTGAGGGACATGTGGGTTGTTTCCAGGTTCTGGCTATTACAAATAAAGCTGCTACAAACATGGTTGAGCAAATGTCCTTGTTGCATTTCACAAATATTTACTGAGTTCCTTCTATAACCCAAGGACTGCTTGGGTGGTGCTGGTAAAACAAGTAAGTCCCTACTGTCATGGCCCTAATATTCTAGTGAGAAAAGATAGAAAATGGTGAAGAAAAATGTTTGTGAATGATGGTGAAATGAGCAGGAATTTAATAGGCATTGTGGCAGAGAATAAATACCAGGAAGTCTGGTTAAAGCAGGTGAAGATGGGGTGTCTCTTAGAGGAGATTACACTGAAGCTGAGATTGGGTTGTCAAGAAGACACTATTGGTATTAACAGCAGGGAAAGTGTGTGTCAGACAGAAGCAACAACGTACACGAACACCTACTGAGTGAATAGAATTGTCTACAGAGAAACAAACAGAATAATAGCAGACAACTCTTTGTAATCCCTGGTAAGAATTTTGTACTTTATCCCATGTATAGTGGACAAAGGCTGGAGGAGGAAAATTGGCTAAGTTTAATGAAACTAAACATTCCCAAAGGAATTATTATCATAGGATTCCTTAAGCAAAAGCCAGATGGTGAGATGGTCCACGTGAGAAAACACTGAGAGCTTGTAAAAATAAGTCTTTAGAAAACTGGGTCTGCCTTAACTTTCCCATGATAAGTAGGTAAAAGGATGGACTTAACTTACCCAAGCATCTTTCTCAGAAACAGCAGGATACCTGAGAGGAGTCCTGATGAGGATCCAGTATTGATAGTGTAGCAGAGCCAGACCATAGCAATGACTAATTGCAATGAACAGTTTCAAGTAAAGCTGTTTGGACAATAGGATATAATTTGTGACACACTGTGACACACTACAGTTTCTGTAGTGAGATTTATTGTTGTGGTGGTGGTGGTAGTGGCTTTATTTTTATCTCTTGTTTTCTTTTGGGAAGGAGGTTGCAAGGACAGAGGGCAGATATGGAGGGATGGGAAGATGAGTAGGATTGGGCTGCATGATGTGAAATTCACAACAAATCAATAAAAAGTTAAACAGGCACAACAAAAAAGAATGCAGTTAAATAACATTGTAGCTCAGTGGTCACAATTCCCACTGCCTTTCGCCAGCCCATGTGTGTAATGCCCCTCAGCAATGCACTTAATGAATACACACATTTAAAATTATCTCTGTTCTCTGCCCATAGCGTAATCACTACTTGTTTTTCTTCAGAGCACTCCCTCAGCTCTTGCATATGCATCCAGTTGCTCATATCACCAATATTTAGCTCAAAATAAACTACCATTTTTATTTTCCTTTAAAGCAGACCTGGTGTCCTACTTAAAGGAAGTATCATAATTGTCTAGGTCAGAGGTGTGACTGTGAGTAGATCAATAATGAGCATTTATGAGAGCTAGAAAATGAGCCAGGGGGTAAGAGTGTTTGCTACATAAAGTTTGAGGACCCAAGTTCAAATCACCAACTCCTACATAAAAAGCCAGGCATGACGATACTCAGAACTGTTGCAGAGACAGGAGGATTACTGGGACTTGCTGACCACCAACCTAACACAAAATGGTGAGTTCCTGGTTCCGTGAAAGATCTTGTCTCAAGAGAGTAAGTCAGAGAATGGTAGAGGAAGGCACCTGGCTTTTTCTTCTGACTGTTGAACATGTACATAGGCACACATGCATAGGCACATAGACCTTCGCACACAAACACAGAGAGACGGAAGTGGAGAAAGAGAGACAGACAGAGACAGGGACACAGAGAGAGTGAGAATGAAAGAGACACAGAGAGCTAATCTATTTTGAAATGAACCTGTAAAAGTTCAGAGGGTTCTAGGTTATATCCATACATGGTCCTTGGTTGGAGAAACAGTCTCATAAAAGACCCCTGTACCCAGATATATTTGGTCCTTGTGGAGCTTCTGTCCTCTCCAGATCATATTAACTCCCCCTTCTCTCTTATGATTCCCTGAACTCTGCTGAAGGTTATGAGTCTTAGTATCTACTTTGATACACTGCTAGGTAGAGTCTTTCAGAGGCCCTCTGTGGTAGGCTCTTGTCCTGTTATTTGTTTTCTCCTATATCCAATGTCCATCCCATTTGTCTTTCTAAGTGAGGATTGATCCTCTTGCCCCGGGTCCTCTTTCTTGTTTATATTCTTTAGGTGTACAGATTTTAGTATGTTTTTATAAAGGAGAACAGGGACTATTTCTGACATGAACTCAATGGTGGGCTCTTTTACCTCCCCACCACCCGAGGAAGGAGCAACCCTGTCAGGCCACAGAGGAGGACTTTGCAGCCAGTTCTGAAGATACCTGATAAAACAGGGTCAGATGAAAGGGGAGGAGGTCCTCCCCTATCAGTGGACTTGGAAAGGGGCAGGAAGGAGATGAGGGAAGGAGGCTGGGATTGGGAAGGAATGAGGGAGCGGGATTCACCTGGGATACAGAGTTAATAAACTGTAACTAATATTTTAAAAAATAAAAAAAAAATTTAAATGTTCACAGGGAAGGCAAAGGAAAGAAGATTCTAAGTTTTATTTCAGGGGCTGGAGATACATATGGAGAGGACCTGAATTCCATTCCCAGTACCTCATCAAGCTTCTCATAGTTGCCCATAACTCCACCTTCAGGAAACTCAATACATCTGGGCTCTGCAGGCACCTGCACTCATGCTCACACACCAACACACACACACACAGGAACAGACACATATACACAATTTTTTTAAAGTCTTTAAAAACAATTTGAGCAATTAAGTAAATAAAGTTGCCATGTTCTAGGAAAGTAAGAGTTGGGGAGACTAGGTTTTGAGAGGGAACAGGCCAATCATTATATTTTTCACATAATTTTGTTCTTTGTTGCCCAAAAGACATTGGTCACAATATTCCCATGGACCCCAAAATCTGTCGTGTTTTCCATGTCAATTTGCAACTGCTCACCAGTTGAAAGCCAAGCTTGGGGAATGAGTATGCTGCTGGGATGGAAGTCAAGTTTAGTCAAAGGCTAACATGCAGATAAGACAGAGAGGCAGCTGATCTCCCCTGAACATTTTTGTTATCCAGGGATAACACATAAGGGTTCCATCCCAAAACACACACCTCTGGCCAGAACATTGCAAACAGCCTGGGGCTAGTTCCTGTAAATCTTCAGATAAACACTACTTCCTGTAAATTAAGTACCTTCTTATACATTCTTCTATAGTCTGAAGGTCACAGATACCCTGGCTTTGGTAGATGTAAAGAATGAGTATTTAGCAGCTAAGCTCTTAATCATTTGGAATTGGCTTTTATTTGGAAGTAAGAATGGCAGGAAAATAGAAGGGAAGTAACTCTGCAAAAGAAAACTTATAAAAGAGTGGCCACTGTCACACAGATGCCTGAGTCCCTCGTGTAAAATGATGTAATATTTGTATACAGTCTATGCACATAGGCTCATGTCTTAAATGGTTTGTAGATTACTAAGACACCAAATGCCATGCATGTTAGTAGCTATGAAAACAGCAAAGATCTTTAATTTTTTTATTTTTTTAAATTTTTTACAATTTATTCATTTTATATCCTGATTGTAGCCCCCACCCTCATCTCTTCCCAGTCCCACATTCCCTCCCCTTTCCCCCCCTTCCCTTTCTCTTAGTCTACTGAAAGAGGAGGTTCTCTGTTACTGCTATCTGCACATAGCTTATCAAGTGTCATCAGGACTGCCTGGATCTTCTTTCTCTGTGGCCTGGCAGAACTCAGGGAATCCTATGGATCGTCAATTAAAAGAAAAAAAAATTTGACCAGCAAAGTCCACAGAGGTGGATGACCAACTTTGTTAAATTTGAAACACTGTATTAGTTTCTTGGCACTGATGTGACAAATGACCACAAACCATACAACCTCAAACAATGGAAATGTATTCTCTATAGTACTAGAGACCAATGCACAACCAAAGTATGGGTAGTAGATTCTATTAGATTCATTCTAGCCCTTCATCTGTTGAAACCTGAAGCAAACTATTCAGTTAAGAGAAAGAAAACTGCAAAATAATTAAGAATCAAAAAGTTTTGCATGCAGAAAACAAAGGAAGTAATGTCAGCTGCCCCTCAAGTATATGCCTATTTTGTTGAAGGGTTTTGGCAGAAATGGGGAAACAACCTCTTTTTCTTGTTGGCTTTTTTTAGCTGATAATTTTTAAGAACTGCAGACATGGTAAAAGCTTGAAACACAGAACAGAAGTTACCTTTCACACACTACACACATATACACACACATATATTCATTTAGTATATTATATGAATTATATAATACAATATAATATACTCATATTATTTATTCACATATTGTGTAATACTTACATATTAAATAATTAAATTATTTTTTCATATCAAGTTATTGTAGAGTAAGTAAATAAATAATGAAAATATTAATGTTAATAATATACAATAATATATAAATATATATAATGCAAATTCTCACTTACCAGTTATCTACTTTTCTGTACAAAAAAAAAGAGGTCAGAGAAAATCACAGGAAATATACCTACAGAGGATTTTTAACAACTCTATGTACCAAAACTTGCTCTTTCTTACATACTTTTCCTAGTCAGCTTCTCATAACCGCCTTGCCCACAATTCTCTCCTCTGCATTCTGCTTCAATTGACTCCTAACCTTGAGTTCTAAGCCACCCTAAAGAGATATTTCTGCCTTCTATACATTCCCAATTTCCTCTTCTTAGTTTGTGTTACAAGAGTCCCAACCAAGAGCTTAAAATGACTGTCAACCAAACATATATTCAGCCTACTTGAGAACAAAGGAAACTGATTGGGATTGTAACCAGAGAAAACACAAACTCAAGAAACCTTGAAAATAAGGTCCAGAGTTTTACAAAAAGAAAGCTGTGTTTGTAGCTTTAAACTTCAAGGCAAGGTTGAAAATTATATAATTCTTTTATCAAATGTTTCAATTAATGTTGGCCAAAGTTAAGCTGTCTCATAAGAAAGGGAGTGAGGTTGGCTCAGTCTCTGGGTAGTTTAAGAGAAAGGATCTACTGCATGAAAAGTCAGGGAGGCGAGCCCTAGAGGTTTTAGAAATCCAGTCTTCTTTCAAGTCCAAAACTGAGCACATGTCTAGATAAACAGGTCTGCATCCTATCTAAAGCTTCACCTGCTCATTATTCTGACTTCTTAGTAGCAATGACCTCATCCTTCTGTTTCAACTTCCTTGACCATTACTCCCATTTTTTTAATGTTTTTAAGTAATTTATTTATTTTTATATTAATCACAGGTTATATATTTTGTATCCCAGCCATAGCCCCCTCCTTCATTTCCCTCCCACTCTCCCCATCCCTCCCTCATCTTCTCCCTGCCCCCCTCCAAGTCCACTGATAGGAGAAGACTTCACCCCATTCCATCTGACCCTATCTTATTGTGTCTCTTCAGGGCTGGCTGCAATGTCCTCTTCTGGGATCTAATTAGGCTGCTCCTCCCTCAGGAGGGGGGGCAGTTGACAAGCCAGCCATTGAGTTCATGACAGAAATAGTCCCTGTTCCCCGTACTAGGGTACCCAGTTGGGTACTGAGCTACCATGGGCCACATCCAAGCAGGGGTTCTAGTTTGTATCCATGGTCCTTGGTTGCATTACTCCCATTTTTGCTTGGTTTTTTTCCTTGGCAAAGTAAAGAGAAAATTGTGTTTTTCCTCCATTACAATAACTTAGACTTAATTCCTAATGCTGCCACTTATGAGCTGAAAAAAAATTGACAAATTTAACCTCTGAACAAGATCAATCATTTAGGTCAGTCATGAGAGTCTAACACTAATGACTTGGAGGCAGGTGATATTCCATGGGCCAATGTTGTAGTCCTCTTTCCAAACAGTAGTCACAAAGTTGGGGTCTCCCCAGCTATCTGCACTTCTGACTAAATTGCTGTAAAGTAAAAGATTTCTCAAACCTGCTCTGATACTTTAAATCAAATCTGTTTGCTATAAAGAGATTCTGCAAACCTGTTTGAGAGTATGCTCAAATAATTCACAGAAAGCATTATACTACAGTGTTAGTCAAGCAAAAGATAGAAATAAGAATTAGCTAAAAAAAGTATAAGAGGAACTATCTGAAAGAGTGTCCGGTGTAAACCTTCTGACATCTCTCTGTAGAGTTGGAACACAGCAGTCTTATCGAAATTTCAGTGTCCACAGATTTTATTGAGGTTTCATTATATAGATACAATGGGAAGAATCCTTCACCATGTAATTAAACTGTCTATAACTACCTTCCCTTCTTAAGATGCTGGGCTCCTATTACCTGACTCAAAGCCTCTCATCACATGCATGGTCTTTCTAGTATCTTCATCTTGAACTATCCCACTCATAATCAGGGTCCATCATGAATAGAAAAAAAAAGAAAAAAAAACACTCTTATCTCTTGGAAATTCCAAGAGCATAGAGACTACATATGATTGCCCAAGGAGAAAGGAAAGTTCAAGTTACTGACAACAGCAAGACCTCCCTTAAAGGGTTGTTGTAAAGATTAAGAGAATTGATACATGTAAAGAAGTTGAAACATTGCCTCCCATTCTAGACATGGCAGCTACTATTATTTATTAAACATTAAATGTTTCCACGTGTGCTGAATAGGTGCTATTAAATCTCACATTCATATGATATTTTCCTCTAAAGAGAGATTCTTCTCTAAATGAAATGAACCCCATCAGAAATTCTGATAAAGTCTGGACATCTATTTTCTCAAGATCTAGGCCATTCTTAATATCTTAACATGTATACCAAACAAAATATCGTATTTATATTAGACCTAAAAATTTTGATTCATATAATTTCAATAAATCAGTGTTCCTACTCAAGCCTTCTGGTTACAACGGAACAAGACTGTGTTAGTTTGCTTGTTTGCTGCTATGATAAACACCTTGATCAGAAACAACTTGAGGGATGTGGTGATTTAAATGAGGTATGCCCCACAATCCCTGGCATTTGCATATTTGGTCCACAGCTGGTGTTTTCTGTGGAGACTTAAGAGATTCGGCCTTTGTCACAGTAAGGATTTCTATTACTGTGACCAAAAGCAACTTGGGGAGGAAAGGGTTTATTTCAGCTTACAGTTTCATAAGTTTACTGTTCATCACAGAGGGAAGTCAGGAAAGAAACTTAAATGGGGGAAGAACCTTGAAGCAGGAGCAAATGCACAGGCCATTGGGGAGTGCTGCTTACTGGCTTGCTCAGCCTGCCAGGACTATCAGCAAAGAATGGCACTATGCACTGTGAGCTGGGCCCTCCCACATCAATAATCAATCAATAAAATGCATTCCCAGCTTGCCCTCAGGCCAATCTGTTGAGCACATTTACTCAGTTAAGGTTCCCTGTTTCAGAATGACACTCACTGTCTAGTTTGCATAGAATTAGCCAACACAGCCTTCCTAAAGGAAGTATGCCACTGAAAGCAGAATTGAAAGTTCAAAGTCTCTCACCATTCCAGTTTTTTCTCCTTGCTTCCTGCTTAAGGATCAAGACGTAAGCTGCTCTCAGCTCCAGCCAGAACATTAGCCTGCAGCAATACTACCTCCGTGCCATATGATGGACTCTATTGCTCTGGAGCCACAAGTCCAAATAAACCCTTACCTTGTGAGTTGTCATGGTCATGCTGTTTTATCATAGCAATAGAAAAGTAACTAATGCAGGAGAGGAAAGGGTCGATTTGACGTATACTTCCGTGTCACCGTTCATCATTCAGGCAGGAACCTGAAGATAAGAACTGAAACATAAAACATGGAGGAATGTTGCTTACTGACTTGTTCCCAGATTAACATTTAGCTATCTTTTTTATACAACCCAGGAACTGAGGGGAGGGAAGCTTGTGGTGAGCTGGTCCCTCTTCCATCAATTAGCAATGAAGAAAATGTCCCACAGACATGCCGACAGACCAGTTTGATGGAGGCAAGTTCTCAGTGGAGGGTCCCTACTCCAAGGCAGCTCTTGCTTGTGTCATGTCCACAAAAACTAACTCACAACAATAACCAATACACATTTTCCATTGTTATTCATTGTCTCTCATTTAGTACCAGGTACTGTCTAGGTCTTGAGAACCAAAGCTATTGTTTTCATTGAGTTTGTATTCTAGTAGAAAACTCAGATAGTAAGCACATCTTAAAGCAGAAATTTTCAATAATTTAAATTATATGATATATAGAAGAAAGACAGAGAGAGATATAAAGAATGGAGGGAGAATGAATAGAGTGGTCAAAAGTGTCTTCAATGATGTAGCACTGATGGTGAATTTAGAATGTGGGGCTCCTGTGTCTCCTGACCTGTTCTTTGTGTGTGTGTATATCAATGTTTCCGCTCCCTGATATCTGCACACATGGCCTTTTATCTTCAGCAACTTTATATTAATCCAGACGGACTTGTTCACAGTTGTCCACTTCTTCTGTACCTCAATTTAATGATATTCAAAACCTAGTCGATTCTGAGTCAATATCATGTTTAAAACAAGTAAAATATTAATATTAACCTTTTAAGAATTTTTGCTAGAAATGCGGTTAGAAGATTGTTTTGTGGAAAGAATACAGGAACCGTCATGAGCGGTGATGTGTGCTTGGAATTCTAACAGTTGGAATGCAGACAGAATGATTATGACCAGCCTGAATGACATAGGGAGACTGTCTCAAAAACAAAAATCAAACCATTTGGGGTGAGGGGACAGGGGCCAACTAGAGCAAAGCAGCCCCACAGCAGATTGTGAAGTAGTGGTTTTTTGTTGGTTTGTTTTTTTTTTTGTCTTCCCTTAATTCTGCAACTTCAGATTTTTGTTAATACTGTACTCTTATCAGAGGTAGTCTGAAATATGGCTTTCTTTATATTCCATTTAACTTTACATCATTTCTCTGTGGTGAATTCTCTTGGCCCTGGAAGCCCCTTTTATAGATAATTGAGCCTGTGAATGAAACCAAGACATTTGAAGGAAATGCAGCTGATTCTCCTTGCAGAGTAATATGACCCTGGCCTCCTTCCTAGAACCCGTAACATATGAGGCAAGTGACAGCCCTTGATTTCTATCAAAGACCCAAGACCATTCCCTGACAGTTGGGGGGCAGATTTCCAAGCTGCCTCATCTACTCCACCATCTATTCAGGGCAAGCAGCCCTTGGATAATAAATGATGGGCTGCTGAAGCCACTAACAAAGAAAGAATGGCTTGATAACTTATCTTCTCTTTGCTAAAATCGGGGGAAATATTCATTAAGCCCTTTGTGAACAAAAGATACCTAGATCAAAGAAGGAAGGACAGGAAGGGGGAGAAGAAGGGAACAAAGAGACAAAATCATCAGCCAAAAAAAGGGGGGGGAGGGGGAAATTCTCTACTCTCAAGATGTAGCACACGAAGCACACAAACTCCTTAGCTAAAATCACAGAAGGGGTCATGTTCAGCTTTATTACAGGAAAGCAGAGCTGTGCATTACAGATCATTACGAACAGTGCAGTGTGAGGAAAAGTGCCGACATACACAATCAAACCGGCTATTGAGGCATGGGACCAGGGAGTAGCAGCAATCACCATAGAAAGCAGGGCAGTGGCAATCCCATTTTAAATCCGTCTGATAGACAAACTGTATCAGTTAAATTTTCTTGGGGTGAATGCGTTTAAAACTCGTTATCTATGGAGCAGCCTGTCCCAAGATACCACTTTATTTATCCAGATGGAGATTGGAGACTATGGGTAAACATTACAGCTCCAGCTTCAACATGCTTTGTAGATAAAAAGCCAGTACAATATTTGCTCTCTGTGCTTCTGCATAAGGTTTTTATCCATTGCAGAAGGAAAGAATGGGGAGTCAGGAGAAAGTGGATACCTTAAAAGACGAGGCACATAGAACTATGAAATGGCAGGTGTGTTTACTATTCAGACCATAGGATGTTGGAAGTCATTTTGTCACTTAATGGTCCCTCTCTACGTTTCTAAACAGCTGGCCAGTTGTCTAACCTCTCTAAGCAGCCTTCAAGCGGAGCGAGATCTCTTGTGTATAAAGGTGCCATCTAGCCTAAGCACACACACAGCGAGGTAACTTCACAAACTGCAGATCATAAAATACATATTTGTTTTACGGTTGGATTTTCACGTTTCCTCTTTTCTCCTATTTGCAACCCTAGTTAGTTTCAGCTTAATGAAGTGAGCTGTCTAAAATGGAGCTAAGGGACAAATGTTTTTGCGAAGGTACAATAAAAATAACTCTTGAAGAAAAGGCTGCTGGAAAAAGTTGGAAACGTCTGTGGAGAAGATCAAAACTGGAATGCAAAATGTAAGCGTTCAATATAAAAATTTCACCCACACTCTTTTGAGCAGTTTGCAGAAATTTGTTGCACTTCTTGAAAGAGACAGCTGGATTTGGACAAAACAAAGGGCTCTGTTTTGAAAAATGTCCTAACTCTTCTAATGAAAGTGGAATTCTATTATCAGTCTATTCTATCTTACTTACAGGAAATTTGCTATTTTACCTAAAAAGGAGAACATTGTGATTGTGACTATTTCTCCCCACCACCCAGGGAAAATATTTCATTGCACTTACTGATCAGGGCAGGGGGTGTTGTATTTGGAATTTCTTGGCAAAAACTGCATCTTCATTGAATATGCTGAAGGCACTAGGAGTTGTGGGGTCAGAGTCAGTGTGGGATCATGTGGCATCTTCATCATGTGACTTTATTGATACCTCCTCTTTTCATCTATAAAATGAAAAATGAAAATTTGATAACCCATTTTGCTTGCAATGATCTCTGGTCTGAACATTTTATGGTCTGTAAAATGGAACACTTTTCTTCTTCTTCTTCTTCTTCTTCTTCTTCTTCTTCTTCTTCTTCTTCTTCTTCTGCTTCTGCTTCTGCTTCTGCTTCTGCTTCTGCTTCTGCTTCTGCTTCTGCTTCTGCTTCTGCTTCTGCTTCTTCTTCCTCTTTCCTCTTCTTTAGGCAAGCGATCTCAATCTAACTAAACAATTGTTTACTAAGCACCCACACTTTTGGTGTTTAATCCTCACAATAAATCTATAAATTACTGCTGTTTTGAAGTATTTTTAAGTAAAATAATAATCAAGCCTAGAAAATTCAAATATAATTATCAGGTCTAGCATACCCAGGTCTACAGGATCACAAAAACATTTTAACTACTCCCTAGAATGTGATTGATCCTGAGTCTTCACTCTACACCTGCAACTGAGAACTGGACAAGATCAACTAACTTGCATTAAGTCACAAAACTCAAAGGATCAGTTTCAAAATCTGATCCAGGTTTGCTTCCATTCCAAGTTTGTGAATTACCACCTTCAGCCACAAAGTCTGCTTCCTCAAGCCCCAAGACAATGCATACGCCAAGCTGAAGTGGGCATTCCCTATGATACTTGTTACCAAATTTAGTAAACATGCATTCAAAGAGCTAGAAAACTTAACGGAACAGAAAAATTTTCCAAAGGGAAAAAAGAAAAAAACAGAGAGGAAATAAAGATTGCAGGGGCTTTAATGCCATCCAATCCTTTGATCATGAATTTAGATACCAAAATGGTATCTAAATGGCCATTATTCCCCATTCCTGGGAACCAGATATTTTTTTAAATGTCCTGAATCTAAGATGCTTTGTGGGATGTGGGGGTTGGGGATGGCTCCTTAGCTTGCACTAACTGCCTACAAAGCATGGAGCATAGTTGCAATTAAAGAGGCCGGTTCAGTGTCCTGCAGAGGTCTCATCATTCAAAGCCCGGGTGGCTGAGCATCTTTTGTCATGTGAATGGCTTGCTGCTTAAAACTTTACCCCATCGTAAATAGTCATAGGCGAGCTGTGGTTGCCTTGCACAGGGAGAATGTACATATATTTTGTCCCATCAAAGATGACTTGAAGAGCTCTCCTCCAATTTGCTTGGAGAAAAATGGCCTTTAAACTGAGATTAAGAAGGAGAAACTTCCAATAAAAGGGAATATTTTTCAAAAAGTTGCAAGTGACTGCAAAGCCAGTTAACACAGAAAACCTTGTCACCTTAAGTATGCCATTTGTTATCACACAAGCCGGAATACATCTATTCATCTTCTTTTAATTGCCTCGTTGTGCTAGGAGCACAAAGCAGCTCACTGATGCAGAGACTGTGAAAGAATATTTTGTCATGGAAACTTTGAAAACATTTCAAAGCAGGAGCTCTTCTCTGGTGAAATGAAACCTTCTAGCTGTTTGTTGAGCATTGTATTTGGCTGATAAGAGTTCAGAATGAAAAGGTCTTTTCTTTGAATTACTTTATATCTTCCTTTGCTTGAGGTGGCTAGGAAAATGCCTGCAATTTTCCAAGGAAAATTTAGGAGACTAGTAAACTATTTTTCTTTTTTCTTCCAAAAATAGTAAAGTGAAATTATCTTTAAATGAACAGAGAAATACATAGTGACTACTCTAAGTGTATGTGATATCAATCTTGAAGCTATGTGCTTGTGTAGAGTATGTTTGTGCACATACTCTGTGTGTGTGTGTGTGTGTGTGTGTGTGTAAAGGTGGGTATATGCCAGTGGAGACTGAAGGTTGACACCTCCAATCACTTCCCCCCTTGTTTCTAGAGACTATCTCACACCCAACCCAGACTGATTGATTCGGTGGTTTGGCTGGCCAGGAAGTCCAGATTCACCTTGTCTCTACCTCTCTAGTACTATGACTACAGGCAAAGGCTAGAGCACTCCATTTCCTTTGGTTTTTTTTATTTCGTTTTACACTGATGCTAGGGATGCAAACCTAGGTTTTCATTCAAGCACTTTACCAAAACTGTATCATTTTTCGTATCCCCACTTTGGGCAGTTTTGAGCTCATTGTTCCTCTCAAGAATTTTGTTAAAAGTTGCTTGAAAGTTAGCTCAACCATTACACAGATAGCCCCAGTACCTTCTGTTGTTACTAAAGCAAACTGGCACTGAGATCAGAGTGAAAGGTTCTCCCTGGAAAGATGAAACAAGCTTCACTGGCATGAACTGCCAACTAAGCCCAACAGAGACTTTGCCCATCAGAGACCCGACTCCCCTCTATGAAGGGAAGTCTTACTTTATCTAATAAAATAATGCCTTTGCCTTTCTTCCATGAGCATATTGTAAGAGTTTGCACCTCACATCTTTACAAGGTGTGTGGTATGGTGTGATGTTTCTGGATTCATAAATCAGCATTCAGATAAACCCTTTAAAATGGCAACATACCTAAATGTATGTTTTAACAAGTAAACACTGGATATGTATATATTTTAAATTAGCCACTGGTGTATATAACAATCCGTGTGCTTTAACTGTATTATTTCAACAATCTTTACATCAAACAACTATAGCATCAATATACAGATTATCTCACTGATGATAGCATTGGCAGCCTAATTGTTGATAAGTAACAAAGGTCAGCCAGCTGAAACCACGGTGTTCACAGCCTGACACAACTATTTTGGTTCCTGTTAAGACCGAGTCTCTGTACCTAGAAATGATGAAGAGCTTGAATGTGGTGGGTTTTCTGGTTTTTGGGTTTGTTTATTTGTTTGTTTTCTCGGCCTTTCCATCTAACAATATTCTACCAAGATACATGGGTAAGTTATCAAATTAATTGACTTTGAGGATTCATGATGATTGTTCAAAATAGGGAAATGGGCATGGAAATTTTTCAAGGAGTGTGTTTCTTCCTAATCATATCTCAGTTCCCATACAGAGTATATTTAATGTGCTGACAGACAGGCAGATGCACCTGTGAATATAGTCAGTTTTCCTTTCTCACCTCACTTCTTTTACAAGTATTCTTTTCACATTTTTTGTTTTTTTAAATTTTTTTAAATTTTAATTATTATTATTTATTACAATTTAGTCACTTTGTATCCCTGGCTATAGCCTCTCCCTCATCTCCTCTCAATCCCATCCTTCCTCCCTCTTCTCCCCCTAAGCCCCTCCCCTAGTCCACTGATAGGGGAGGTCTTTCTCCTCTTTTATCTGACCCTAGCCTATCAGGTCTTATCAGGACTGGGTACATTGTCTTCTTCTAGAAAAATATGCTTCCTATATACATCTTTTCTCCCTATGATGTATTGTGTCAAGTAGAACTCAGGCTTTTATTATCATTGTTAAGGCATATTCATTTTATAAATTAATAGAAAGCACTATGGTATTTCCATTAGTACACACTTGGTAACTGACCATATACCATCCCTCTCTTACTTAGACACGTCTATGCTTAAGTCAGCTTCCACATATGAGAAGTAATGTGTGATATTTGTCTTCCTGTGTCTGGCTTACTTTACCCAACATTATATCTTCCAGTTCCGTCCTTCACAGCAATTTGATGAGACTTATATTAAGCTTTTAGATTTCTTAGGAAAGTGTGGACATTTTAATGATATTAATTCTTTCAATCCATGAGCATGCTATCTTTGCACATTCTACTACATTCTTTCTTCGACAGTTTCTGGAGGTTTTTGTTGTTGTTTGTTTCTGGAATTTTCCTGTATTTTTCTTAAGTTTGTCTCTAGGAGGTTATCTGTCTATTGTGAATGGGACAATTTTCTCAGAAAAATTTATCCCTCTACTTTAATGTATTTGCTTTTGTAGTCATTTAGCAATGTGTTCAGACCTTTCTATGTATAGAATCACATCATCTGGCAGTAAGGATAGTTTGAACTCCCTCTTTCCTATTTATATAAATTCTATTTCTTTTTCTTGCCTTGTTGATCTTGCTAAAATGTGTATAGCTATATTAAATAAGAGCAATGAGACTAAGTTCCTCTCTTTGTCTAACCCTTACAAAAAATGTTTTCTACTTTTCTCAGTTAGGTATGATATTGGCTATATCTTTGTCATATACAGCTTTCATTGTGCTGAGGGATGGTTGTCCTACACATAATTTGTTCAGAGCTATTATCATGAAGTGACAATTTCATTAAATGCTTCTTCTTCATCTGCTGCAACGATCGTAAGATTTCTACCTTGAATACTATTAATATTTATATGATTGTTTGCTTATATGGAAGTATTTTGCATTCCTGAAATGAAACCAACTTGATTATGGCGTAGAGTAATTCTTTGTGTGTGTGTGTGTGTATGTGTGTGTGTAAGGTAATTCTAATGTGCTGCAGAATTTAATTTTCTAGTATTTTGTTGATGTTTTCTGCTTCTAGCTTACTGGAGATATTGGTCTATAGCTTTCTTTTTTGTTTGTTTGTTTTGTCTTGTTTGTGTAACCCTGTCCTGCTTTGATAACATGGCAATGGCTGCTGGATAAAATAGATTTAGAAGAATTGTCTTTGAATTTTATGAAATCTATGGATACTTTGACAGACACTAGCACTAGTTTTTTTGTTTGTTTTCTCTAGGTTTGGTGAAAATCAGCGGTGAATCTCTCTGTTCCTAGGCTTTTCTTTGTTAGGAGGCATTTTACTACTGATTTGATCTCGTTATTTGCTCTTATCTACTCCAGATTTTTCACATCCTCTTGGTTCAGTTTGGCTAGATCATATATCAGAAATGTCTTCTCTTCTTCTAGATTTACCAACTTGTTATCATATGCTTTCCAAAATAAGATAATATGGAATGTTTTTCTGTGATACCAGTTCTAAAAGTGCCTCTTTTATTTGTTTGTTTGTTTGTTTATTCTCTCTCTCTTCCCCTTGTCCTTTCCTTCTCCATATCTCTTCATTAATCTCTTCATTCTTCCCTCCTGCCTTCCCTTCCTCTTTCAGTCTCTCCCCATTCCTTCTTGTCTAGCTAAAGATTTTCCAAAGAGACCACAGTATACAAAATACTTAACAAAGAAAAGTATGATTTCAAAACCCTTAAATGACATATTTGTCCTAAAATCTGGATTTTACTTTTTCATTTTTTCTTTTGTTTTCCTTTACCCTCCCCTAGCTGTAGAGACAGAGCAATGGGCACTAGAATATTTTCTTTTATTTTCTTTGCTGGTGTCTCATGTCTGTGAATATTACAATTTCCTTTTTTCTACTGTTGAATTCCAATGTTCTTTTGTAATCACTACCTCAATTTATAGGATAACACCTGCTGCTGTAGTTCTTTATGAGGAGCAGGTGAGAGCAATCTAGCCTCAAGTCATCCCAAATACACAGAGATATACATTTTTCTTATTAATAAATTAACTCTAATGTTTTCCATAATAATGCACAAGTAATTTAATATGTTTGCTTGATGTGACAGCTGAACTTGATAATCAATTAAACTGAATTTAGAATCACCTAGAAGACACTCCTTGGGGACATCTGTGAGGATATTTCAATACAGGATTAACATAGGAGTGAAGACTCAGCCTCTAACTGGGTATGACATTTCAATAGGCATCGCATACACAAGGAAGAAACAGTATTGTTGGCCTGTCTTCACTTGTTGGGGGTTGGTCTGGTGCTGCTATGTATTCAAACCTAAATACTGACCCCCAAGATCTGGTTGCAGTCCAGATGAGTACATTCTTACGTACTCCAAGTGATGTTGTGTAAATCTTGCTCCCCAGTCATTTCTGATTGGTTAATAAAGTTGGTGACAGCCAATTACTGGGCAGAATAGAGTTAGGTAGAGTTTCATTTCCTGGGCTGGGGACTGGGTCTCAGGTAGGGACCATGAGGCTGGGAGAAGTGGAAGAAAGAGACAGAAGAAGAAGATGGAGAGAAAGAATGTGGCCCGAAGGAGCAGATCCAGCCCAGACAGGACAGCATATTGACAAGTAACGTGGGGAGTGCAGCTGGGAAGTAGCCAGACTAGCTTAGGAATTTAGTTTAAACCACATCTGCCCAGTTATTGTGCTAAAGCTGTTTAAATAAATCTATGGTCTTTGTTCCAATTATTGGGAGGCTATCCAGGTTAGTAGAGCCCTCAAATAATTTAATAAATATTCAACAACACTTCTTTTACTGAGTATATCTATCAGTGCATGCTGCCATCCTCCACTAACATGAGATTCCAGCTTCTTTAACCTTCTAGTATGGATTCTGTAGGCCACTGCAGGACTTTAGCTCTGAGAGAAGCCTGATGCAGAATCCAGTTTTTTGGCCTGAGCCACTATCAGATTCTCAGCCTTCACAGCATGAAAAATGCCACTGTTATTTGTAGAACCATGTATCTACTGTATAAAGCAATTAAATAAATACCACTTTATTATGTAAATTATGCATGTGTATTTTATGTTCTATTATACATATATTCTATTGATTGAATTTCTCTAAAGAATGCTTTATAATATATTTAGTTTATAAATCATAAATTAGGATAAATATTACAAATCAATAGAAAAAACATTTGGCATTAAGAACATTACAAAATTAGACAAATTCTGCTTATAAATATACGGTGATATAAGAAAAGTTAATACAAAAATCAATAAAGACTTCAGACAAAAAAATTACATATCTCATTGGGATAATCCTGTAGAAATGAGGGGGAAAGAACAATATAAAATTCTCCTCCACAAAGAATTCACACTGGTGTTGTTGGTGGATAAAGTCACTCTGTCATGAGGTCCCACTGAATACATTACATATGACTAATATACTAGTTTTATTTTAAAGAGAAAACAACTAGTTTTAAGAGCTCAGAAATGCTATGTGGATTTGCTATTCTTAACAGAAATTACAGAAAGAAATAGGATTCTTTTTGAAAGATGAGTCCAAAGGCCACTATGTAACCATCATGAAAACAGGTAAGTCTGTCTGTTCCATTACATTTGTTTCATGAAAAAAAAATGCTTTCATATTATTTCCTCTTCTTGTTATTATCATTGTCATTTGGAAAGATATCAGTTTTTTAATGAGTTAGTTTCTAAACGCTGTGATAATTTCTGTCCTTTGAGTGACCCTCCCACTTCACCTCTTCCTCAGTTATAGAACAGAGGGTAGCAACTGCAGCAAATCACGTAACAAAGCAGTGGAAAGGTTATTGTGCCAGGAACTGCTACTATCTTTCTAAAAAATATTGTAACTAGCATAGGAAGTAGTGAAACTGGAATTTGTAACAACCTAAAACTCAGAAATAAAGAGTACTACAAATGGTGCAGATTTAAAAAATAACAGAAGTGGTTGAGATTCTAAACAAAAGACATAATTCATGTGTAGAATTGATTTTCCTAGACTTTTCGTTGAGACTGTCAATAAATGAAATGACTGTTAAATTTAGCAGTGGTTAGAGTAATAGGATGCATGTCAACTAAGAAATTGAAAGATGTTTCATTGTTCACCAATATTTCAAATACTTACCTCAGCACAGCTTAATACAAGCCATTGTGTTCTAAGTTCTCAGCTTAATACAGTCCATAATGCCCTGGAATTCTGTAACCATTTAATAAAGGTTTGTGTGAGCCCTGGAAGATTTTTGTGATTGCGTGTTAGCATATTTGTATCTGTATACTTCTTCTCCCAAAGGGTGATTTAAGCATACAAACACACACACACACACGGTAGTAAGATGACAACATTGATGATAATAAGTTTTACTTTCTGGTATGTATTTATGAATTTAGACTTTATAGGAAATATTCTGTAGTGTGACATTATTGCCAAAAGATGTGAACTCCAGATACTGATGAATAGACTAAAGAAGGGTTACCACTAAAACCAAACTGAGCCAGTGAGTTCAGTTTTGTTTGTTGTTGGGTTTTGGGGGGGGAGGGGGCGGTTACTCACAGAGAATCAGAGATGACTCAAAGACAGCTGCATCACCAAAAGCCTACTCCACCATGAGTGACAGATCATGAAAGCTGGAAATTTGGACAAATACACTTAGCAATTTATGGGCTGGGGACTATCTCTTTCTGAAGCTCAGGTGGTCTGAGCCTCTTCAAGGTAGCTCAGCTGTCTCTGCTGAGCTCTTCTAAAGCTCAGCATGTTTGAGAGTGCCTTTCTGCAGTCTTTACAACTTACCTGTGCTTAGAGAGGCAGGACCTATAATATCTGGTCAGTTTCAGGAACTTCCTGAAGCCTTTGAGTTGTTTACTTCCTGAGTTTAAGAAGCTTCCCTGCAGAATAGAATATCTCATCTACTGTCACTTATCTTATCTACTCCTGTTGTTTCATCTCCTTTCTAGCATTCTGTAACTTAACAAGCTTCCCTCCAAAATGGATCTCACCAATTTGGCTAGGCCTGCAAGGCCCCACCTTCCTCCTGTGTCTGCTCATCAGTTCTGAGATTACAGGCCCAAGCTCCTTTGCCCAGCATTTTTGTGTGGATACTGAGGGCTGAATTCAAGTCTTCATGCTTGTATAAATAAGCACTTTCCCAAATGGATAGACTGGAATTCACTGTGTAGAACTGGCTGACCTCGAATGCACAGAGCTCTGCCCACCTCTGCCTCTTGAGTTCTGGTGTGTGCCACCACACCTGACAGCTTATCATTTTTGTATTTTAAATTTTCATCTTTTTGAATGTAAATAGGGGATGTTAGAAATACAGAAAGGCAACAGGTCCATTTATAAAACTATACTGGTCTTTATATAAATCTTGATAAAGTTTGCAGGATCATTTAACAACTTCTCAAATGACCAGAAAACCATCTGGGAACTACAGACCAAGATACTTTTGGGTAATAGTTTTGGCAAGAAAAACAGACTACTTAGAAATTTTCATTCTCATTATTTCACATATCCCTCTCTAACTCCAATCCAATAGTCCTATCTGATAGCTATTGAATAATGAACTTTAAATTCTCTTAGACTATTATCATAACTTCCGTGGCCATCTTTCAATGTAGTTCTTGCTCATTCAATTCCTATTATAATTTCTAGTGAAATAAAATATCAAAAAGTCATTCAAATTCATAGACTAAAGATATATCTGTAGGGACAAAGCAAAGTATAGGATAAAATTCATTACTTTGATAAATTAATGAGGACGAACAGTCCCTCTGAATAATTCAATCAAAGGAACTTTTTCCTCTCAGTGGTTGGTTATTTTTGGCCTGATTTATCCATGTAATTGCCACTGCTCTTCATTTTATTTTGCCCATGTCAACACAAGGAAGTCTCTGCACTTGATTTTGAAAGCTTTACTATTTCATGTCACGTTAGCAAGTGAGACACACATAGCAAATTCTGGATGGGGTTCCTGTGACAAATGACTTCGATGTCTGCACGTGTCTTTTCAATGACAGCTGCTGCAAAGAAGCATCACTTCCCAGCTGCAAAACTTGATCCTTCTCTCTCTCTCATGAATTAGGAGGAATTGAATGTTTGGCCTTAAAGTGGCACTTCACACTCCTCTCATTGAACATCATAATCGTGCCTAGACGAAAGGAAACAAAGAAGCCCTCATTGGCAACTGATGGGAGAGAAAAATCGCACTCTCATTACAGAGATAATAAGCGGAATGTTCCCCCATCCTTGCTTCTTAATTCTCCTTATTGTATTTTATTAAATGATGCAGTTTGAAATTAAGGCTCTGGCAACCTTTATGCACACTCTGCATCAACAAGCAAAACAGAAGCAGTTAAAAGAGCAGGACAAGCCCCTTCCAGAGGCCATCTGCTTTCTTCCTGTTATGAAACTTCAATTCATCAGCAAAACTCTAAAGAAAATATTTATAGCACAAATATAAGCCTGCATTCTGAAGCTGCTTGGATTAGTGAAGCATTAGGAAACCTGGTAAAGTTTTCTTAGTTAATAACTAATCCAGAGCTGGTCATTGCAGTCATTCAATTTTTCAAACTTTTGTTCATATGTTCTCTCAACAAAATTTCAAGGCTCTCAGTATGCCAACAACAGTAGTAAGGTAGTCCTATTTCCTCATAACCAAATGAAGAAAATGATTCTATCGTCTCTATCCTGCCTGCCTCTAAAGTCTTTAAGGAATTAAAATGTCTGGGCTTAGTGTCTACCAATAAGCAGTCAGAGAAAAGTGCATACTCACTTCTCATAACATATCCTATGCAAAAAAAAATCTGAATGTGATTGTGACTTAAGGAAGAATTTGAGTATCTACTGTCACAAATTTTATGCTAATTTTCTCTGATAAATCTGTAAAACACTTTTCTATTATTTCTACCTTTTCCAAAAGAGGGAAACCAGTGACCATAGTGTTTTTAAAATGCCACTATGGGTGCTGGAGAAATGGCCCAATGGTTAAAAACATTGAGTGCTCTATCAGAGCATCAAAGTTCAATTCCCAGCACCCACACAAATTTATGGAACTGGAGTTCCAGGGGATCCAGATGTCCTCTTCTGGCCTTTACAGGTAATACACATATGTGGTGCATACATGCACACAAAACACTCATACAATAAAATTAAAAATAAGGATCAAAATAAATTAAATTTTGCTAAGCCCAATGTCTTCTTACACTTCTGTTCCATTGTCCCAACTCTGATCTAACAATGTTATATAGCCATGACCTACAGTAAAATAAGACAGAATCAGGAAGATTACTTTTGTACAAAGAAGAAAACTATATTAAGGCTAGCAAGTGGGTTGGGATGGGGATATTTGTTTACACAGAGAATTCCAGCCACTCCTAACAAATCCTTAACATATATCCAAAAAAAAAAAAAAAGATTCTTGAAAGAAAGAGCCACATGGTGGTATATGCCTTTAATTCCAGCACTAGAGAGGCAGAGGCAGGCAGATCTCTATGAGTTAGAGCCTTGCTTGGTCTAGAGAGTAAGTTACAGAACAGCCAAGGCTACACAAAAAAAGAAAAAAAATAAAGAGAAATAAGAAAAGAAAGAAAAGAAAAAGAAAGAAAGGTTGTCACAAAGAAAACCTAAAATATGTAATGATGACTTAGCAATTAGATACAAAGTAGAAAGGAATCCGGTGTTAGAAGATAGGGAAAAAAATGACAGTGTATTTTAGTGACATTTGGAAAAATTGAAATCCTGATAATCTAGAATATGGGGCACATGGATTAGAAGAAGAGTATGTAAAAGTCATGTTGCCTGTGTTCGAAAAGATTATAAAAATGCATAACTCAGGAAAACCTCAAGTAATATGGAAAGAAAAATAAGAGATATATAAATAGTTATACTATTGGGAAACTTACAAGTTAGAAAAGCGAATATTGCTATAGGCTCCAAGCACTGAGACGATGTATAAAAGGGCTTTGCCACCAATCACAACATGCCTGTGCGGGCTGGGGGACTTAGGACAATGATAAGGGTGAGAAAGTGAACTTTCCAAGACTTCAAGGAGCCACACCAAAGTTGAGAAGGAAATACACGGAAGAGAGAAAGCCATCAAAACGCATTCTATAACTGTTCAGAAGGAAGTTGTGGGTGTACTTGGTGAAGTGTATTAAGAGAACGCAGACCAGAAGCCTGCTGTTTTAGTGGGAACTGCTTGTTAAAGAAGCTGTAAAAAAAAAAAAGAAAACTTTGTCACTAGGCTACATCTGGCTCCCGCTCTCCCCACAGCCACGGCAATACACTGAGCTCCATAGAGATGGTACAGAAAAACTGAGATCCATAGAGACAGGCTGGGCCAGTGCGAGCCAAACCCGCACGGCTAACGTGAACTAAATGTGGGCAAAGGAGATCTAGGAAGCCGAGAGGCAAAATGTCCTCACATGCATTCCAAGGTGCGGAGAGGAGCACGGGAAGCTCCCGGATGCCTCTGTCAGTTTCTCAGAGTTCTCCGGAAAGGGCTCAGAGAGGTGGAAGATCATGTCTGCTAAAGAAAAGAGGAAATTTGAAGACATGGTAAAGGCTGCCAGGGCTGCTTATGAAAGGGAAATGCAAACCCACATACCTCCCCACCCCCGAAAGGGCAAACCAAACCAAAGTTCAGGGACCCCGATGCACACAAGAGGCCTCCTTCGGCCTTCTTGTTCTGTTCCGCCCCCAAATCAAAGGAGAGCATCCTGGCTTTGCCATCGGGGATGTTGTGAAGAAGTTAGGGGACAGCAAGGCGGACAAGTAGCCGCCAAAAGAAGGCCGCCAGGCTGAAGGAGAAGAACAAAAAAGACATTGCTGCCTACAGAGCTAGAAGAAAACCCGACGCTGTGAAAAATGGGGTGGTCAAGGCCGAAAAGAGCAAGAAAAAGAAGGAAGAGGAAGATGAGGAGGAGGAAGAGGATGACAAATAAGTTGGTTTAACAGGGTTTGGGCGGTTTTTTTGTTTTGTTTTGTTTTTGTTTTGGTCTATAAAGCGCTTAAACCCCTTGTACACAACTCCTTTCAAGAAAGAAAGAAAGAAAGAAAG
>CM053763.1:37815813-37833013 GCA_028658305.1 Pachyuromys duprasi
TTTTTTTTTTTTGCATAGTTAACACCGTACCGAGGGTGTCTTTAGATAGCCCTGTCCTGGTGGTATTTTCAGTGGGCACTAACCTTGCCTGGTACAGTCTGAGGGTTGTAAATTGGCATGGTAAAGCAGGTTCTTGTTGGTGCACAGCACAAATTAGTTATATACGGGGATGGTGGGTTTTTTTCTTTTCTTTTTATGTTCAGTTGTCTGTGATGCAGCTTATATGAAGATAATTATCCTTCTGTTAACTGAATACCACTCTGTAATTGTCAAAAAAAAAAGCATTTTGTTGACATTCTGAATGTTTCTAACTAAATACAATTTTTTAATTAAAAAAAAAGATTGTCACTGACATTTGAAGACTTACAATATAGCTATTTGACTGCGTAGGCTCCATAAAACAGGATTTTGCTGAGAAAACTGCAGCCTCAGAAGAGGGTTATATTGGGAAATTGCCACGTGTTGTCGAGCCCATTGAGAAGCTGGCTCTGAAAGCGAGGTTGCCACTCCCTCTGGGTTCCAGAGCCAAACAGATTTGTCCCCAAGTGTCTTAAAGGCTACCCCGCCCACTTCCTGTGACAGGAAGGGAAGAGAACAGCAAAAGAGCCCAAGGGTAAAAATAGTGTGTCCCTGAGAACAGCTAGAAGATTAACCATTTCCAACAGAGTTACTACTGTTTATTTCATCATATGAAAATGCCTGCGGTGGGAACGGAGAGACAGAAACTGGGCCGTCAGAACCTCACGTATGGAAAGAAAAGTCAGCCGGGAACCCAAGCGGAGAGCCGTAACTTCTGTTGCTCGATGTAAGCACAGATGTAAGGTTGCCTTACTTGCTCTCCTTCACCGAGGCTACTCCAGATACCTCATCTGAAAGTTGTAAACTCCTGATTTGATCATGTCTTTCTATCTGCTGCTCCGCCTGTCAGCTACTGCTTTTTAATCTTTTACTTTTTCTTGCTATACACTTAATAAACTCACTCATTCAAAACTGAACGTAGAGCTACCCTAGATGATTCCATGAACCATACAGAAAAGAGAACACATTCTCTACCATCCCCTTTAAGTATGGCTGAGGAGAGTAATAGAAAAGAAAGGACCTCTTAGCAGGCATAGCTCACTCCAGTAAAGTACAGTTGGTTAAAGAGCCTTCTCCAGAGTCGAAATTAAGAGCTAATCTTCAAGAAACACTGACCATTGTGACAAGGGAGATTTTATCTTGCCTTCTGTGTGGTATTTCATTGCTGAGTGTCTACAGTTGTTTTCTTTCCAAACAGGAATGTGTACCATGGCTTCCAAAGCACAGTATGTATACCTGCGTATCCAGAGAAGGGTGACACCAATTCAGCTTTTCCTCCAGTTCATAGGTCCTTTGAGCAAAAAGGACTTCCCTTAGACTTCTCCAAGCAGTGGTTACATTACACATCAGGTTTCTTCCTTGACGTTGGGTTGAAAGATCATGTAGTTAAGAAGGAAGCAGTTGAAACCCGGTGATTAGACGGGTCGACCGATGATGGCAGAAAATAGACATATCAACCAAATATTCACCCGTTTCTCTATATATCTGAATCCTTTTTTACCTGTCTGACATAACAGAATCAAGCCAGTAAAAGAAGGACATGAGGGATGTTCTCTACCTATCCTGCTCTGGTGGCCTACTAGGCTAGCTTCTGCATGAGAAAGAAAAACCTTTTAATGATGAAACTTTCACTGGGATTCCAAGATCACAGCATAGCTGAGAAAGGTTAATTTAATATATTTTACAATGTGAATCTCATTCTTCCCACAAAATGCTTCATAAGTCCTATGATGACCCTCACAAGTTCTGGTATTCGTGAATAGAAAATAGCGCATTTGGAAAGGTCTCATCCATGCACACATTAAACTGGGATATCCTATCCTCTTCCTAGGCCAAGACTTGAATACATTTGGCTTTATCTCATAAGTAATGTAGCAAAACTACAGAAGTATGTTTCCTGTTTGTACAGAGCAACCTCTTGGAAAGAACTTGGAAAGGTATATGCATGACAAAACTTTAGCCCTCGGGAAACCTCAACCATAGAATTGATGAGTGTTCCTGAATGATTATGTACACCCTGGAAAGACAAGGGTGTCAGGAAAACAAAACCTACTTAATTAAAATTCCTCTATCTCCTCAGCAAGGAGTGGAGCCTTTGGTAAAGGAAGTCAGCTTCCTTCCTCAGTGGGAAAATTGCAAATGACTATTTGCAAGAGAAAGAGATTGTGGGGTTGCTGCAGCCTATCAAAACAACTCAAGGTTGTTTTGTTTGCTTTCTTTTACCTTTGGTTATAGTCGGAACTCTCCTAGTTTCTCAGAAATTTGAGATTGAGAGATCTTGGTAATCACTGTTTACCATAACATCTCAATTTTAGGAAAAAAAAAAATCTGTGTTCCAAAGAAGTTAAGTAATTTAATGGTTCATAGACAAAAAACTAGGAATTATTCCAGATTCAGCTTAGAGCTACACCACAATACTATCCTCCCAAGGACAGTTTCAAGCCTGAACAAATTTACTTTTGCTCCCCATATGTTCATTTTCCACAGTTGCCTTGAAGCCTTCATCTTACATGTCACCAACAGTAGCCAATGAAGACCATTGTTTCTTGGTTATATGGGTCCTTCACTGAGGCCTGCTCTCCTCAGCCTCTCCTTTGTGTATTCTGTTCATGAAAACACAAGCCTTCCTGACACTATAATTTTGTGGTCCAA
The DNA here is from genome assembly GCA_028658305.1 of Pachyuromys duprasi. NCBI lineage: Eukaryota > Metazoa > Chordata > Mammalia > Rodentia > Muridae > Pachyuromys > Pachyuromys duprasi. Next base: position 37,818,544 of record CM053763.1, read on the forward strand.
TTATCTTCCCTCCATATGCCAGTCATTGCCTATAGCACCAAGCTGCACAGAGCACCCTGGCATTTGTTCTGTTGATGGGAAGACTGTGGCTACAAACAACTGTTAGTAACTTCAACCCTTCCACCCATCTTTCCTATGTGGCAGTAATGTCGCCATTCTGCCTTACTTTTTTGGATTTTATAACTGCCTTATTTCACCTCGAGCTGGGCAGATAATTCCGCATATACCATCTCATATCTCCCAGTCCCCACCCCATTCCATCTGCTTTAATCATCCTGTCTGGGCTACTTTTCATCCATAATCCCAAGATACTTCCTCGTATTCTTCATCTGGTCTGATCCTTCCCACACCATTCTCAGAGTCCTTCCTCCAGGCCATGTGGTTCCTTTTCCACACTAACCCTTCATGGCTTCCTTCTTCCTTTCTCTCCTCCTGTCTGTCTCCATCCCAAGAGCCTCTCTGTCCTGCCTACTTCAATTGTGGATTTTTCCCTCAGAATCTACATTACAAAACAAAAACATGATGCTGCTGTATGTATTTTTCTACTTCAAATATGCAAAAACATTTAAAATGACTAGGCCTTGGAACAGAGCTAAGTTTGTGTCTACCTAGGTAAGAGACAGAAAGGGACAGAGGATATCACTTGTTTTGCAACATAATCTTCACCCTAAGAAGTCATATCTCAAACATCAGGAAACTTCATTAGAAGAGAAGCATATGCTGAGATGACTTGCTGCTTAAGATCTTCACTTTCCAAACACTGAGCCTAAGAATGGGAAGAAAAGGTTCAGATCACAGGCTACTTTTACGATTCGTCCCTGTTTTTATTAACATCCCAGCACAGTTCACCTCATTAGCCATCATAGAGATTTTAATTCTTGAGTTAATCTGGTGTTCATTCAGCAGAATGAATATTAATATCTTTCTAATGTAATTTTTAATTAAATATAGCATCACCATTATTACACCTAAAAGATCTAAATAGAGTTTGAAAGAGAAGACAGACACTATCACAATCAAAATCAGCAAATTCTGTTCAAATGCCTTTCAAAAGGCTGATCACCTATGAAGTAATGAGAATAAATTGTGAGATAATGTAGGACAGATCTAATTAAGATAATGAGCTATGATTATGGACATGATTTTTTCAGGGTTAAAGCTCTTAACAAAAGGCAATCTATGGGTATATTTTAACCATCCTCTCTGCTCTATTTGCTTATATTAGCTATGCTTCTTAAAAAGGAGAAATATTCATCAAAAGTAATGACTCTGGGACTGCACAGCTAGCAGCTACAGGATTCAACTATTTTGCTATCACTGATGCATTTAATAGTTTGACAGAACTCCTCTTTTTTGTGATTTTGTACATTTGGTTAAAATAGCATCTTTTCAAGTCACACCGTGCAAGGGGAAACAGAGACATTAGGATCAACGTTCTCTCAGCACCTTGAAAAGTATATTATGGAAGACATTTTGATTTAACTAGAACAGATTTGGATGGATATTTCTGGAATGAGCTAACTAATTAGCCTGGCTCCAATAACAGTGGCAGGTGAGACAACCAGAGGAAAGGAGTAATTAAGCTTTGCAGGTATGCCTGAGTGCCATCTCTGTTCCCTTTTGGAAGTGGCAACTCAGAGCAAGAAAAGAAATGTGCACACACACACACAGAGGAGGAAATCATGTCTCCTTACCTCACCACAGTTAAAAGGTAGAAAAAAAGTATCTTCTGAGAAGTTTAGAACTAAAAAGGAGTTTCTTGTAGGGCCCACGGCTGCAATATTTAGCAAAGATTTCAGTGTAGCACACTGAAAACTAAGTGTGGTAAGAGGAAGCAACTTTGACAATCCAAGAGGTGCTAGCAGCTCTCATCACAACCTTTGCCCATCATCCTGTTCCTCAAGGAGAAACATTTCGATCTGATCAGTGAAGCTGTGTGGAAGGAGATCCCAGACTCAGAGTCATCCCCGCATCCTAAGTGATTTACAGTCACATTAAGATGCATCATACTACGGTCTGTTTGAGACCCTGGGACGCACTCAGGTAATTCCCACCCGGGGAAGTGTGGTTCTGATGCTGTGCCTGGCTGCAGCTACAGAGCAGGTAGGGATTCATGAATTCTGAAGCCTCCAGGACCTTTCTGACAGCCTTCAAGGCTGTGTCCAATAACTGTTCACTGAAGTCACAGGACCAGGAGGATCTTTAAAATCACAGGACAAAGCTAAAGGACAGACTCCAGAAAGACATAATCAGTGCCTTCAAAAGCACGTTAGTTGTTAGCTCCATTCTTCATGGATCTTTACTGAATTTATTTTGCCCTCTTTTTTCTATTGTATTGCTTGCCTATCTTTCCCACCCTCTCCTTAACCAATGTCTATGTGATATCTTGGAGAGAACATCGCTAATAATTCAAATGTGCATTTACAGTACTGTCACCAACACCTCTTTGACCCTTCTTCTTCTTCTCCTTCACTCAGAAAACCATTATTTTATACAATGGAGGTGAGAGCTAGAGGTTATGAAATTTAAGCTTATTGAAAATGATAAGGCTCTAGGTAGTTGCCCAGAATCTAACTTCCAGCATGTGCTCCATGTTAGAAAAGCTTCTAACGCAAAGCCACTGTGGGCAAATGCATAACCAGCAATTGGTTGGCACCTTGAGGAAAGACAGATACTGTTTTCACATTTTGGGGTTGTATCGAATGTTCTTCTCCAGGCCTGAGTAGAGAGGTGAGATCTGGAAAGAAGGTGAGCATGAATGCTTTCTCCTTCAAGTCTTGGGACTTCCGACCATCATGCATGCCTCAACACCAGTACCCATTCCTTTCACTTTAGCACCTTTGCTCATCCTCATCACATCCATTTCCATTCCTCTGGTGCCTAGGGACTCAATAACAGAGGAAAAAGAGGATTGCTGGCTTTGACAGGAAAGAGAGATTGTATTCTACCAGTTAGCAAGTGAGTTAGGCATTCCAACCCTGGAGGTAGGGGGTGGGGTTCCTCTGTAAAATGAACTTATAGGGATAGGTCTGCCTACATTAAGTTAAAAGCACATTGGGTGTGAATTTTAAGCCAAGCTTCCTTCCATCCTGCCTCTATACTTTTACATACCAATGAAGATATGCTGCATTTCATGCGTTTTTCCCAGAATCCCAGGTATGTGTTGAGTTGCCAGCCACTTCCAAATCTCTGTATGTACTTAGAATCCAGAAGACATGTGCTCCTCCCACCCCCAGCTTAGTGAGCAATTGTTGAAATTTAAGAATTAAACTGAAGAAACGCCTCTCTCTGGGCCCCTCTTTGTTTCTTCCCATCTCCCATCTCCACCTATTCCTTTCCCAACGCACATGTCCCTGTCTCTACAAATCTCTTCTGTAGTGCCCCAAATAATACTGTGCACACAACTGTTTACTAACACATTTCACATCCTAACTAGTCATGGCCCCATGAAGACAAACATAACGCCTTGGCCATCTCTGTATCCACAGAGCTGGGGAGCATGACTGTTATTAACCATGACAAACTCTACTGGCTCATCCCTCCCTCCTCTAGTAACACACATCAACACATCTTTTAGGCAAACTCAAGGAATTTGGTAGCAAGAGAAGACATTCTGTTATAATTCTCTAATTTACTTTTTCCAGCTCTCCTTAAAGAAACAAGAGATCATTGGAAGGCAGTGTGGAGAAGAGAAAATACTAGTTAGTTGTGTGTGTCTGAAATAAAGGTTTACCATCCTAACTAGCAGTGATACTCACATATATCCTGAGACTGTTGTTCAGTTCCCTATGTCCCTGACAGGGCTGCTCTCAGCACTTCAAAATCCAACCTTTACTTTCCCTTTCTAGAACCAATTTAATCAAGTGTTACAGAAATAAACTTTTCTTTATAATGCAGTGGCTGGAAACCTTGAACATCTGATTTCAATTAAAATGAATACTATTCCTACTGCCTCAAGCTATCCCAATATAGTGCAACAGTGATACCTGTCATGTTTTGACAATTGCATGCTGTGTTATTCTAAGGAATCTATAATTTGATATTTTTACCACTGTTTTGACTTATTCACATGTCTTTGCTGCTTTGGTCTCAAGGTTACAGGTTAGGACTTCTGATATTCTCACACCTGAGGCCCTTCAATCGAAAACCATGGCTCTCTTCCTCCTGATGGCATTTGCTGAGTCTTCGATGCTGACAACCTTTATTTGGAAATATTCTACAAGAAATAATAACTAATAGAAAGCACACCCAGAATTTAGTCAACTTCTCTTGAAATTGCAAACCAGTAGCATAAAACAGCCTATTTTATAGCATTTGACTGGAAAATATGTTATTTTTTAAAAACTCAACAAAATTTGTATTCCTTTTACACCAGTCAGGAATATAAATGCTTTGTTTCTCTAGGCTGTCTTATAGATATTCACCACCACATAAAGCAGAGGGATTGTCTTGGGCAATCGAGTGTAGTATACAAAATCAATTTCACTTAAGGTTTTGCCCATTTAATTAAATTAACTTCTGAAGTGGGTGTGGGGGAGGGAATCCCTTTCACAAGCACAAGCTTCATGTTTACCTGAGATGTCTGTGGTCTTCGCCATTATTTCAGTTATCTGACAGTTAAATTTTATTAAAATTGTTCTTAGCACCAAAATCAAGTTTTACCTGCTCTAAATCTATGGTGTATTATATTATAACTGTTTATTAAATATGCATTTCCAATATCTTAAGTCAGGAACAGATCTAGTCAAATGAGTCTTAGCAGGATGAACAATCTTCAGTTTAAACTTCACTTTAAGAATTCCTAGGTGTATCAGCCAGATAGTCCCGATATGTGCAATTAGTACTACCCAAAACCAACTGTTTTTAACTTGATAGTAGTTGTTTTATTGACATTCTCATTAAAACTAGAACCCATAATAGCAGAGCAAAGCAGCACTTCATAGAAAATGCATATGTAGTTCTTTGCCAATGTCTCCCTAATAGATGATTACAGACAAAGCCCTAGGCTACTGAGGAGCAGGGGAACTCTATTCTCTACACCATCCAGGTGTCCTGGCATCACAGAAAAGAGATGGGATTCCCAAGAGGTTCAGCCATAATCTTGTGAAAGTTTAAATTGATTGTCCATCCTTCAGCTCTGTAAGCATGAAAACAGATTTTCTCTTTCATCCCCCACACCCCAAGGTAACTTTTTGAAGGAGTAATGTTTCTTACAGAATTGAGGTTTGGATGTTTTTGTTGTGGTGGTAGTTTCAATTTGATTGGGTTAGGTTTTCGATGGTGAGAAAGCACAGGGCAGGGAGGAGAGAAACATTTAAAGACAAATCCAAGGTAATTAATGCAGGTCTTACAGGATTGTCAGATGGAATTCCACCAGAATTGCACATGGGAAACACAGTCAGAATTACACTAAATCACGCCCTGATTGAGTATATACCATTTATGGTGGCCAAACCATGTTTAGATGTGACTTAGCAAATCTTATAAGACAAGGAAATGAATTCCTGGTCCAGCAACATAAAATGCCTTCTCCACTGTGACTCTATCTACTTGTCTGTGTCATACAACTTAAACTGTAATCCACAACTGACATCTATGTCCTATGGTAGCCTTAGGTCTTAAAAATAACAATGGTTGCTTGTGGGAAAAAATGGTAGTTGAGGTAATAATAAATAAATTGTGTTTACTACAAAATGCAACAAATCTTGTTTAGTGTAAATACGAGTTTCCCTGCACACACGGGAGTATTTTTATTCTCGTTGCCAGTACAAACAGTTCTAGAATTTAGGCTTTGACCATAATCATTGCAACCCCAGAACACAGCAAAAAGCAGTGATCGTTCTGACCTGTCTTTCCAGATACATTTACCCAACAAACAAATGTAAGAGTTTAATTCTGAGATCTCGCATCCGTTCTCTCCCAAAGCTGCCTTGGGAGAGATCGGGGGAGCTCTGCTTCTGCACCAGCCAATGAAGCAGTTGACACTTATCTTACCACTGAACACAAACTGAAAAATGCAGGATGAATTACTACTTTAAAATTTTTCAAATGCCTTCTTAAAAACATCAAAGCTAACCAGAGAAGGCCGCAATAGCCAAGCCAAAAACTGAAATGGAAAGAACCCCAGAGAGTGTGGACTTGTTTTATTTTGCCATTGGTTTTTAAGGCAAGGTTTTACGTGTCTGAAATCGGACTCCAGCTTATGTAGCCAAAGGTAGCCTCGAACTCCTAATCCTCCTGCCTCTACTTCCCAAGTGCTGCAATTGTAAGCATGTGCTATCCATTTCTATTGGAAGGGTCAACTTAAGGGCTACATTGCAAAGATAGGAATGTTGGTGAGCCCGGGAAACAGAAGTAAGAGCACAACAAAGCTGCCAAGGCTGAGAACTTTAAAAGTCCCTGTGTTTGAAATATGGAGAGACTAGAAGAAGCAAATCTTTGTTCTCAGCTCACCATCGCATTCCCGTTCTTGGGGATGCTTCCTTTTCCATAATAAACTGTCCCTTTCCACAAAAAAACAAACAAAAAACTTCCTTACATGAAGCAATAAAAATAACATTGCTGAAATAAAGACCTAAATACACCAAAGTATTTATTATATCAATTCTTCCTAAGCTCAGTTAAATTCTGTTTTCAATGTAATCTCAAGCAAATTCCCAGATCTCCTTCTCTCTCATGTGTGTGAGTATGTGTACCTAACTTAACCATTTGAAATTTTATAAAAGACAACAGACAAATAAGCTAAAACAAACATAAAGCAGTAGGGCAATCTGCCCTCTCAATAAGCAAGACATGTTAAAATTTTAAGAATTAAGCCAAGGGGTTACTGATGTAACAATTAATAGGTGAAGAATAGACACCAAGAAAGAATCCATGCATACATATGTGGTCACTTGATTTATATTATGGTAAGAAAGAATTAGCTTCACTTTTAAATGGTGCTGAGTCACTTAGATATCCATTTAGAAAACAATGAAAGTTGACCTCACCTCATTTTACACAAAACAAAAAAATCAATCACAGATGGATTGCAGTTCTGAAAGTCAGAGATGGCACAATCACAAATCCCAGAGATAACTTAAGAAAACAACTTGGTGGCCTTTGTAGGCAAAGATTCCTTCAACAGCACAAAACGACTAACCTAACAGGGAAGACTGCTGATACATTGGACTTCAATAATTTTAAAGCTCTCTGTTTATCAGAAGTCACCACTTAACAGAATGAAAGAGCAAATTACACAGTGGGAGAAAATGCTTACACTGTCAACAGCATAAGGATCCAGAATCTGGGTTGTATTAAGAATGTCTGTGGATCAATACATATGTGTGGCCTGGAAAGTAGACCGAAATTACTAATTAAAAACTTTCAAAGAAAGTACTTCATTAGTATTAGTATAAAGAGATAGTGCATTTTACTTCAATATTAGTGTTTAAGTCAGAAGATCCACAGGATAAAGTATATCAGTGGAATACTGGAGGCTGTTTATATAAGTCATAAGCAAACATGTAAATGGTAATAATTTGCATATAATGTAATGTAACGTAAGTTCTTTGCAGTCCTCTTTTTCAGCTCCCAGCATCCTTATCTAATACTACTTTTCACACAGATTGAATTTACAAGTAGAGGAGCACATGGCAAGCAACCCAGAAGAAGCGTAAGCGAAGCCTGAGACCTTTTCGGAAGAGGAGGCAGTAACATTCATGTAACAAGCCAAAGAGCCACAGCAAAACGCCTCTTCATTCTTTCCTCGTGATATGTACTTGCAAAACAATTTTATTCAAACAAATGTGGCCCACAATTAGAATGTGTCTCCTGTAACACTCTCTGACCAAGAGCAATGATGTTGAGAATGTTGACCAATGAATCTGCTCAGCCATCTGTGGTGGTTTGAGTAAGATTGGCCCCCCCATAGGATCATTTGAATCAATGCTTAGTCGCCAAGGAATTGCACTACTTGAAAGGGATTAGGAGATGTGGTCTTGTTGGAGTAGGTGTGGCTTTGTTGGAGGAAGTATGTTCACTGAGGATAGGTTTTAAGGTTTCAAAAGCTCAAACAAGGCCCAGGGGCCCTCTTTTCCTGATGCCTGCAGATCCAGATATAGCACTCTCAGCGACTTCTCCAGCACCATGCCTGCCTGCATGCTGCCATGCTTCCTGCCATGATGATAATGGACCGAACCTCAGAAACTGTAAAATGCTTAACTTTATAAGAATTGTAGCTCTTCATGGTAATAGAACACCGGCATCATATCAAAATACACCGTAACACAGCACACTTCCTGTTTTATTGAGAGTAGGAAAAGTCACTGTACTTAATACAATAAAATAGTTTTAACCATGGGTTGTAAAATTTCAAGAACATTAGTAACACAAACTTTATACCTGAACGGTCTAGAAAATGGACAGGCTATTGCCACAATCAACAACACAGATGAATCTTAAAAATATTTTACTGAGGAAATGTCAACTTCCTTACGCTTATATAAAATTTGAAAACCTGTTGTCTTAGTTAGGGTTTCATTGCTATGAAGAGATATCATGACCGTGGCAACTCTTATAAAGAAAAACATTTAATTGGGACTGACTTACAGTTTCAGAGGTTTAATCTACTATCATCAGAGCAGGAATCATGGCAGCATATAGAGCAAGGGATGAGAGGTCTATATTTCAATCTGTAGGCAGCAGAAGGGGACTGTGTGTCACACTAGGCCTAGCTTGAGCATAAGAGACCTCAAAGCCCACTTCCTACAACAAGGCCACACCTACTCCAACGAGGCCACACTTCCTAATAATGCCACTCCTTATAGGGCAAGCATTCAAACACGAGTCTATGGTAAGCATACTTATTCAAACGACCACTCCTACTGATGGTGTCAATAGTCAGACTATCATACACCTTCAGGGAGGACGTCATTCATGAAAACCTAAAGCTTAATCTTTATACGCAAAACAGTAGGCACTATGTGTCATTCACATTTTTGCTAAGATTGGTATTCCCCAAGTAAAGGTCACCATTGTTTGTGGAAATATTTATTTCCTAAATTCTAAAAAAACAAAAAACAAAAAACTGGATTGATATAATAATATGATGTTTGAATATCAACATAATAATTGAACATCTAAAAATTAGCTCAGCAAAGAATTACATTATTTTACAACAAAGGTAATAAGGCTTGAGATAGAGTCAGATGAGTCCTGATTCAAATCCCAACTCCATCTGATTATAGTTGTATGACCTTAGTCTATTCATCTTCTCTAAGCCCCAGTTTCCTAAAATATAAAACAGAAAAAACAGAAATCATGTTAACCATCTACAATGTTATCACACATAGTAGTAAAATTCAGCAATTGAAAGAACTTGGTGAGTAGAAGCTTTTTTTTTTTTTTTTTTTTTTTGAGACAGAGACACATGTAGGCCAGGCCAGTCTTGAACTTTCTATGTAGCAAAGGATGAACTCTATTTCATAGGCATGATTATAGGCATGAACCACCATGTTCATTTTATGAGGTGCTATGAATCAAACTCAGGGCCTAGTGTAGGCTAAGCAAATACTCTATAACCGAGCCACATCCCTAGCCCTGTAGAAGGTTCTTTCCTACTTCTGCATTTATTGCAGACTGTGGTGGGATCTGCCCTGAGCTTCTAACACTCATTCCTTCTTCAGAAACTAGACCAGAGATTTGTTAAATGAAACAAAGATTCAGATACAAGAAACCCAGATACAGAAATTGTGTTACCTTTATACAATGGGATACTACTCAGCAATTAAAAAAAAGGAAATCTTGAAATTTGCAGTCAAATGGTAGGAACTAGAAAAGATCATCCTGAGTGAGGTATCCCAGAAGCAGAAAGACACACATGGTATATACTCACTTAGAAGTTGACATTAGACATATAATGTAGGATAAACATACTAAAATCTATACACCTAAAGAAGCTAAACAAGAAGGAGGACCCTGGGTAACATGATCAATCCTCATTCAGAAATGCAAATGGGACAGACATTGGAAGAAGGAGAAAATGGGGAACATGACAGGAGCCTGCCATAGAGGGCCTCTGAAAGACTTTATCCAGAAGAGTATCAAAGCAGATGCTTAGACTCATAGCCAAACTTTGGGCAGAGTGCAGGGAATCTTATGAAAGAAGGAGGAGATAGAAAGACCTGGAGGGAACAGGAACTCCACAAGGAGAGCAACAGAATCAAAAAATCTGGGCACAGGTGTCTTTTCTGAGGCTGATACTCCAACCAAGGACCATGCATCGAGATAACCTAGAACCCCTGCACAGATGTAGCCCATGGCAGCTCAGTGTCCAAGTGTGTTTCCTAGTATTGGGAAAAGGGACTGTCTCTGACATGAACTCAGTGGCTGGCTCTTTGATCACCTTACCCTGATGGGGGAGCAGCCTTGCCAGGCCACAAAGGAAGACAGTGCAGCTAGTCCTGATGAGACATGATAGGCTCAGTGGACTTTGAGAGGGACATGGGAGGAGATGAGGGAGGGAGTATGGCATTGGGAGGGAATGAGGGAGGGGGCTACAGCTGGGATACAAAGTGAATAAACTGTAATTAATATAAAAAATTAAAAAAAAAGATTTAAAAAAGAGAGCCAAATAGTTATTGAATTTTACTGAGGAGAAATTTGTAAAAGGTCCTAACTTAAAGTTTACATTGGCAATCCTAAGGGCACACAATAAAGAAGATTGATTGATAATTGATTGATTTTTTTTTCAAGACACTATTTTTCTATGTAACAGCCCTGGCTGTCATGGAACTAGCGTATTCACAGAGATATGGAAATGTTTTCATTTCCTCAGATGTGAAAATAAGATAAGAGCCATTCCCAAGCCTTCCTAGCTCTTTCTGAATATTCACTGGCTGGTTCAACACAAAGGTTCTGTCCCAAACTTATCTTCAAGCTGACTAATTTATACTTGCTTCTCTTAGCTTCTGACTGAATTGCTCTGCCTGTCCTCAAACTAATTCTGGCAATATGTTTTAATCTTCTGGCTCTTTCTCATTCTCTGGCTCATTCTGTATTCACCTGTGTCTGGCTTGTTTTCTATGCAACCTGTCTCTGTAAAACTGTCTCAGTAAAATCCTCTCAGAGAGCCGAAGATGGAGCCTAGGCGAACCGAGCGAAGGTTGTGCTGAGCTCAGGCGCGGGAGGACCTCGGCGAGCACCGCAGGCTGAGAGGCGGCCATAAGGGGCTGTCATTCCTCCTAGTGGTCCAAGATGGAAAATCATAAACCAAGTAATAGCAAAGAAGGTTTAATATTTAATATCATATCAAGAAAAATTAAACAACTTCTAGAACCAGAAAGGAATGTGCTTGAACGTGGATCAGCGTATGCTGGACTTAATGCTGCTTTCAGAGGCCTAATAGCAAACAGTCTGTTTCGGCATATCTTGAATGTCACACAAGCTCGAATAGCTTCCAGCTTACCAATGGCCGTGATCCCATTTTTGACAGCAAATCTGTCTTACCAGAGTTCTGTAAGTTTACCTTTGAGTACAGGTGATCTGAACTGTGAAACCTGTACCATGACACGAGGTGCACTAGTTGGTTTAGTTCTGGGTGGTCTGTACCCCATCATTTTGGCTATACCTGTGAATGGGGGCCTTGCTGCCAGGTATGAATCAAGCCCTCTACCACAGAAAGGAAACATCTTAAATTACTGGATTAGAGTTTCTAAGCCTGTCTTTAGAAAGATGTTATTTCCCACTTTACTTCAGACTGTGTTTGCAGCATACCTTGCATCTAGACAGTATAAACTCCTTATAAAAGCCCTCCAGTTACCTGAACCTGGCTTTGAAATGCATTGATTTAAAGCAAATATGTACAACAAAAATAAAAGTGAAAATAATCTGTCTCTAATAAAAAAAAAACAAAAACAAAACTCTTATCTCTCTCTCCCTGCACTGCTCTTAAGTAGCCTCTCCTTCCTGCCCTGTTCTCATGAGATTTGGGCATATCCTATCTCTCTTATTCTGTCAGCTCTTTATCTGATTTGTCACTTTGTCTGCCCCTCAATCAGATATCAAACATAGCTGTTTCCTTCTATAAACTTCATTTTGGGGGATTAAAGGTGTGTACTAAGAACGTGCCTTAGTCCAGCCAGATCATAATGTAATCCAGAGTGTCTCCGCATTCCAGTAGGAGCACATAGACCTAGAAGGTTTCTGAATGTGTGTCCCTTGACAGAGAAGTCATGTAGCTGAATTAAAATTCCTCTACCAGGATCCATCTGCTTCTGCCTCCCAAGTGCTGGAATTAAAGGCATGTGCCACCATGCCTAGCAATAATTTATATTATATAAATTAAATACATTGATGTTTTCAAATGTTTGTAAACGCTCATTTTAAAGTCACTATATGAAATATACCACAATTGTTTTTATATTCGTAGGTATAAATAATGATGTACATTTCTATCTTTTTTCCATCATCAGTTAATTAAATATATTCTCAGCGAGATGCTTGAATTAGTTAAATTTCCACAATCATATTCATTAATGTAAATCCATCAGCCTCATTACTTTAAGATTCCAAGTCAGCATCTTTTTACAAATTCAGTTAGGATAAGCAAGAAAAAAAAAAAAACCTGTTAAACTCACCTGTTCACATTTGAAAATTCTGTACTAATCGAAAGTCAGCATGCATGAATTCTTGATTTCTCTGAATTTATCATGACACCAAAAGAATGACAAGCCATGCTGCATTCTCTGTATACCCATTATATCACATTTTTTAAACCTCTCACTCCAGTCTGATTTCACCATACTTGCTAGGTTACTGGTCTTCTGGCTGGTACCAATGAAGACCCCAAAATCACTCTTCTTGCTCATTGATGCTGGTCACCAGAGGACTCCTATGTCTTCAAAGCTGAGCTGCTGCATACCCTAGGAAAACTCCCCTCCCTGAACTATGTCTTCAACTGAAAGCCCTCTATAGAATCCCAACTATTTTTAGATTATATACTCCCTTGAAGTACTAATAATAAGCATCTTTTTTATCTCGCTTTCTTTGGTTTAAATTCTTAAAGAACAAGAGGGAGTCCTTTTTCAGCCAGTCTCATTAACAATATTGGCTCAGTTTTACATCTGCATATTGAGTGAAAATGTCTACCTAGGGACACAATTTTTCCATTAAACACCCCACCAGACCACCACAAAGTTTACTGTAGGCTACAGTCAAATCATTTCCACGTGACTCATCTACAGAAAAATCAGAACCTGTGCAGGGAAATGGACCTAATCCTGGCAGAGGGGCTTTAATTTTGCCTGCAGCAGTCCTGCATCGCATATACTGCATGCTGTTTATCTTTTCATTTTATCTGGTGGATGAAAAGAATACTATTACTCATTGTGTTCCAATCTCTAGGAGGGCAGCCCACATGGTCCTTCCTCATCAACAGGCTTCTTTACTCACTAAGTTTTGGTATGTTCCAACACATGATGCCAGCAGAGCAGAGCAAGGTCAATGGATTCATCCTTCCACCTCCCTGAGGGGTAGGGTCTATCTCTCTATCAAAGGTCTCACTCTGAACAAAGCTTCAGTGTGCTCAGGTTCTGGTAATTCCTCTGCCTCAGCTAACACTTACTACTTACTTACCCTGCACTTTCTACCACCTAGTCCAGTTATTTTCCTTTACACTACCCATATAGCAGCAAAATTCTTCTAAATTGCTCCATATGAATTAGCTGTTTCCTGTCAGGCCCTTGGGTGATGCAGATGTTTTATTTATGATCTTATAATTTTAATATTTATGATACTGATAGTGTGCTTCCTTGTTTCCTTAGGCAAATGAGTGTCATATGATAACGTGTTCTTGTAATGATTCAGGGTCATCAGAAGGACTCACAGAGATAACACAATTGTTTATCTCCTTCTTCCATCTACTGTCCTTTGTGCTTTACAGACATTACCTCATCTAGTCATTCCTTTTAAACTCACACATATACACAAACAGGGCAGTAGGGGATTTGGGGGCAACAACTAAAACTGGCCAGTAGTTCATTCTATATAATCACAGAAGCAGAGCTGTTGAGTAATAAATAGAAGTAATTATATTATTTCTGGGGAGATGGCTCTGTGGGAAAAGTGCTCATAACACTAGTGTGAGAACTTGAGTTCAGATCTTCAGTGTACACATGCACACACTTACACACACACACATGCAAACAAGACATGGCAGCATGTGTCTGGGTTGGTAAGGACAGAGACAGGAAGATTCTGGGGTTTACTGGCCATCCAGCTTAGACAAAAAAATAAATAAATAAAGCAAGCTGCAGGTTTAGTGAAAAACCCCATCTGGAAAACCGAGCAAAAGAACAGAGAAGACATGCAACATAAATCTCCAGCCTCTGCATGTTCATGTGGGTGCAAGTGCATGTACACATACACAAGCACAGACATACATACTTCTCATATGTTAACACATCTGCACATACAAAGAAAAAAAGGATAC
>CM053763.1:37833513-37865845 GCA_028658305.1 Pachyuromys duprasi
CAACTATAAAAGAGCCAAGACAACAGAAACAGGGACCAAGGGGATATTGCTTAGCTTTAAGTTACTTCATATTGCTTTCCTCAACAGGGAATTTCCTTAGGCTGGTTACTACCTGTCTGCTTAAGGTTTCATCTATTCTCTCTCTCCTTCCCCTCCCCCACTCTCCTTCTCTATCTTCCTGACTTCTCAGACAGCTCATAGATAAACTGATTATATTTGACACCACAGAACTCACTTATAATGCAGTTTATGTATTTGTATGAAGACAATGCATATTTGTATTTATATTCTATTGCTACATGAGAAAATTCAACAGCTTACAAACATCATCTGTGGGTCACTAAGCTGGCCCCTTGTAAAAAGTTTGCAATCAAGTTGTGAGGTGGCACTGTCCATTTCTGGAGCTCAGAATCCTCTGGCAAACTCATTTGGTGGGTAGCAGTCTTTAGAGCCGTGTGACCTTCCCTAAACCCTGGTCATACCTTGGAGGTTTGCCATCTTAAGGCAAGCAGAGTTGGGCAGTAGCAGTACACACATCTTTGATCCGAGCACTCGAAAGGCAGAGGCAAGCAGATCTCTGAGTTCAAGGCCAGCCTGGTCTGCAGAGTGAGTTCCAGGGCAGCCAAGGCGATACAGAGAAACCCTGCCTTGAAAAAACAAAACAAAACAAAACAAAACAAAGAAAGGAAGAAAGGAAAGAAGGAAGGAAGAGAAAAGATCGAGCATCGAAAAGTAACTCAACTCAGAAAAAGACCCAAGCCTCCCTTTAACAGCTTTTACGTAATCAAGTGTGGCGCACATGTGAAAAACGGCATGTTATAGCACACATTGCTATAGGACTGACATCTTATCATTAAAAATTCTACAGACTAGAAGTAAACCACAAACCTACACTGAAAAGAGAACTATAACCAAACATACTGGACAAAACGAAGAAGAAAGCCACTGGGAATCACTCTATACTGAACTTAACATCATTTAAGATTTGCTTAAGTTAACTCCATGCTTTGTTACAAGTATAAACTGCCTTTGTTAAAATATTCAGCCATTATAACAATGAATAAAACAGAAACTCAAAGTTGCCAGTAATTGGCTAAGGGTCAGAAATAGAAATCAGATTTTGTATTCTGACAGGCTTGTCAAAATATTCTATTTTGTATTACACATTGTTCTAGGTAACGTGCTAACAAAGACCAGTTCCATGATTCAATAGAGGATGTCTTAGCTCAATATGTCACTTTCTTAAAAGAAAAAAATACTGAAAAAAAAAAAAACTTGTCCAAACTCAGCTCAGAATTGGGGACTCATTTCAATGTAAAAGTGAAATGTTCTTAGCATAAGAAAGACAGAGACAGAAGACATTAGTTCACTGATAACCTGAAATGGCAAAGCTCTTGAGAATGCCCTGAGCAACATTTGGCATATCTTGCCAAAGATATATTTCTATCAAATGCCTGGCTATACAGGCCAGCAGAGTACATTGCTAAAAACGAACCTATGGCACAGCCTTTACGTATTTTTCCTTTGGTCTGTAATCTGGCATTTAACCATAATGCACTATGAAGAAGTTCTTTTCTGTTCATGGCTGCTTTAGATTATAATGCATCTTGTGTTTTGATGCCCCCCCCTTTTCTAACCGCACTGAGATTTGGGGGTTTTCTACTGTTTTTTATTCCTTTAGTGTGTATCTCAGATCTTTTTCTAGTCCTTGTTTTCTTAGGTTTGATTCTTTAATCGTTTTCTAGGCTTCTAAAAGTTGTAATCATATTAATTGATTATTTTTTGTTTGTTTGACTGACTATAGTATTTCCTTGACCTTGTGTGCTATTCACAATTCTTTCTTTTGATTTTATCTAATCTATTAATGATTCTTCCAATTGGTTTTGCTTGTTTGTTTGATTTCTTGGGGGTTTTATTTCTAGCATTTCTGTCTGGTTTTATTTTCAAAAATCTCAATTTCCTTTCTGTTTTAATTCACTTTGCTAATTTTCTTATTCAGTTCCTAAATTGACTTCCCTATGTTTGTCTCTATTGCCTTTGAAGCTGTTTATCATCTTAGCAATTAAACGTTTGAATTCTTCTGCAATTCAGCCACCTCAACATCCTTGAATTTGATTATTGAGGGTTATGATCTTTTGGAAGAGCCATGTTGCTTTTTCATGTTCCTTGTGTTTCTGTGTTGCAATCTGTGATCTGTTAGACTAGCTCACTCTTCCGGGATCTGTTTGGTGAGCAGCCTTTTCTTGAGGGCTCAATTCCCAGTCACATTATGAAAGGAGAAAAGAAACTTCCTCTGGTCTTTCACTGTGATAAATGGAAGCAGCTTCTAATGTACCATTTTATTCCAAATGCC
Organism: Pachyuromys duprasi; assembly: GCA_028658305.1. Lineage (NCBI taxonomy): Eukaryota > Metazoa > Chordata > Mammalia > Rodentia > Muridae > Pachyuromys > Pachyuromys duprasi. The sequence continues at coordinate 37,835,867 of CM053763.1, forward strand.
TTCATTCTTAATGAAATGTGCCAGGAGTGAGAATATACATTCCTGAGAGAATGTAATTCTTGAGAACACAGCCCAGCCTTTTCCCCTGTTTTTTTTTTAATTTATTTATTTACTGTAGAAGAGTGTTTTGTCTGTATGCGTACCTCTACATCATGTGCATGCCTAGGGCCCATAGAGGTCAAAAGAGGGTACAAGATACTTCAGACTGGAATTGCAGACAGGTGTAAGTTGACACGTGGGTTCTGGGAATTGAACTCACGTGCTCTGAAAGAAAAGCCAGTACTCTTAAGCAGTGAGCCACCTCTCCAGACCCTCCTTGTTCTTTTTAAAAGTTATTGACTCTTTCAAAAAAAATTTTAATTGCTTCTATTACTAGGAACAACTTTTTATAGAATGCTTCAATGAATTTGGTAGTGACTGAAAATGTCATGCTTCAGGGCTCTTTAAATAACTCAGCAACCTGAAAACACAAACAATCCACACATGAAGGGTGATACTGTGAGATTATACTACAGCTTGGACTATAATCACGTGAATCTGGAATTAAAGCCATCAAACTCTTACTTTTAATTTAAAGAGACTTAATTACAGTACAGATATGATACATTTTTCAGAAGGAATAAATGCAAACAATTGTGTCCTGCAGTGAAGTACACTTATCAGACTCTTCTGTGATTTCTGCAACAGATACTTAAGGAGTGTCCGCTGGAGTTCAGGCATTGCTCTGTCTCTTGAGGAGGCAAAGGTAAGCTTATAAGCAATGTGATTGACATCAATGATGTGTGGGATTGTGGGGCAGAAAACAAACAAATAAAAGCAAATCAATATATAGGATTACTGACAATGACGAGTATTGAAGAAAAAAATAGAGAGATTGTAAAAGAGTGTGACTGAACGTGAAGCTATTTTACATGAGTACAAAATCAGGAAAGATTTCTCTGAAAAAGGCAATGTTTTAAAAGACTATTAAGTTGAGCCGAGGGTATACATGAGTGATAGAGTATGTCCTTAAACTGTGCAAAGTCTCAGTGCCAATACCTCTATCAGTAGAGTCTTTCAGAGGCCATCTGTGGTAGGTTCCTGTCCTGTTCCCTATCTTCTCTTGCTTCCAATGTCTATCATGTTTGTCCTTCTGAATAAGGATTGAGCATCTTCCCTAGGGTCTTCCTTGCCATTTAGCTTTTTCAGTACTATAAATTTTAGCATGTTTATCCTATATTACATGGCTATTATACACTTATGAGTGAATATATGCCACTCTTTTGGCTTCTGGGTTACCTCACTCAAGATGATCTTTTCTAGTTCACACCATTCGCCTGCAAATTTCATGATTTCCTTTAATAGCTGAGTAGTGTTTTATGTGCAGTCTTGCCAGTCCACAGAGGAAGACAATGCAGCCAGCCTTGATAACCTGATAAGCTAGGGTCAGATAGAAGGGGAGGAGGACTGCCCCTCTCAGTGGGTTAGGGGAGGGGCATAGGGGGAAAAGAGGGAGGGAAGTGGGATTGGGAGGAGATGGAGGAGGGGGCCATAGCCAGGAATACGAATTGACTAAATTGTAATAAATGAGTAATCATAAAAAAGGAAAATGTGCAAAGTCCTGAGTTCAATACCCTGCACCAAAAAGAAATAGATGAGACTTTTGAATTGAAGAGTGAATTAGACAAAGATATTATGAAGACAAGTTCTTGGCAGTAATAAGAGCATATTTTAAGTTCTGACAATCCAAAGTAAAGTCAAAGTGACTCTACAATTAGCAAGAAGAGCTGTGACTAATAGCTTTAAAGAGGTAGCTATAGGCCAAAGTGACATAGGGCCTTAACTATTAATGAAGGGGTAGTTTGGATTCTAAGTGTAATGAGAGGCAATTGATGTTTGAGTTGCAATACATAAAAAGCTCTTATATCATCTTGACTATAGACTTGGATATTTTTAAGTGATTTGAACATGTAAACTCATTGAATCATCCCATTATGTCTATGAGGAAAATAACATTTTCTTTCTATTATACAAATAAGAAAGCCCAAAGAGATTTAATAGCACATCATCACAATGTTTGTTTATATATAGTGTAACCAGAATTTCAATGTGGACAGACTAATTTATTTGCTTTTGAAATTCACTTTGGCTCCAATGTAGAGTCAAAAACATAAGATAAAAATATTCCAGGTCAGAGATGAAGGTGGATTAGATCTGGGGATGGCAATGGAAGGAGAGAATGGCTGAGTTGTGAATATGTTGACAATATAGAGCCAAGAGTACTGTTAATACGCTGGAGGGAGAGTGCTGAAAATTGAGTGGTGAGAAAGAAGACATGGAGAAAATCAGTGTGAGGTGCAAATAAAGAATGGGAACTTGGAGGTCATAGAAAGACAGGTACATTTTACATGTTTACACTGAGATAGTAAGGGTTAGGCAATACAGATAACAGAGTTTAGGCATATGGTCTAGCTACATGTACAGATGTAATATTCATTAGCTCACAGATGTTGTTTAAAGTTACAAGACTGAATAAGATGACTGAGAAGTTGAGGAAGTGGTACACATCCAAGAAGTAAGCCATAGGAATCCTATTTATTCTTAACCCAGTAAGTGCCAAGCATGTGAAAGGGAGCTAGCAAAGTATGCTAAGAAAATACTAGGGGGAAAAATAACTTATTGTGGCTCTAAGTCCAAATGAAACCATTTCAAGAAGGATGTAGAAACCCACTGCCCAAGCACACCAGAAAGGAGAGTTAGACCACAATCAAGACTTAACATTTAGATTTGCCAAGATTACGGTAACCAAAAGCTTTGACAAGACAAGTCTAGATAAAACATGGACACAAAAATCCTGATTAGGGCAGAATTCAGAAGTATTAGGTGATAACGGAGTAGTGTCATAAAAATGTATGAAAATCTTTACAGGAATTTCAGTGTGAAAGGTAAGAAAGAAGAGAAACAGGTAAGTCTGCTTGAGGTCTCAGAAGCCAGAGAAATACAGACAATACTTCTTTATGCTGATTGGAACAATCCAGTAGGAAAAAAAAAATTAAGGATGCAAGATAGAAATGTGAGGTGATGTTCGTGGCCCATGTTACCACCGAAGGCCATGCAGATCTCCCTAGTCTGGGCTGCAGCCCAGGGCCATATCATTTGAGTGGCCTGCACCACTACCTAAGGCCATGGTGATGTCTGTGGTCCAGGCTGCCACCGAGGGCCTTGTCTGGGTCCAAGGTCCTACTGCTATTGGAGGGCCTTGTTCATGGTCTGTGCTATCACCAGAAACTGTGTGGAAGAAACCATGAGCAAGCCCATAATCCTTGCTCCTGAGGACTGTGAAGAGCAAGGAGGAAGGGACATGAAAGGCTTCTGGGTGATAACCTATACCCCACCCAAACACTCAACCCCTCCCTTTTCAAAAAAAAAAAAGAAAGTAAGAGGAAACCATGAAAGAGAATTCTAAAGAAGTGTGAAAAGGATGCTGAAGAGGGGTTCTCACAGCTGGTGGCTTCTGGCCGGAGGTTTCGGGTGGGAAAGAGCTCAGTTCTGTTCAAGGGGCAGGCCATGCTACAGTGAGCATGTAGATAACACAAATTTAACTGTGTTTTTATTGTATTTTTTAAGTTTCTGGGAGGACAGAAATGTAAGGACTGGGAAGTGAGTGTGTTCAGGTTGCCTGGTGTAAAATTCCCAGAGAATCAAAACAAATGTTATATTTGGGGTAAAAGAAAAACAAGTAGAGTTACCTCAAGGAAAAGGTACTAGGGTGAAAAGTTGTCCCCAAAAGAAACAATAGTTTCATAATAAGATCAGAGACAAGACATCACCCATCGGTATTATACAGGAAGGTTTTTCAATATGATGGCAAAAAAAAAATTATCAATGTTTTCTAAATGAATCAAGAAGTTCTATCATCAGCTAAGAGCACAAAGAAAGTCCCTAGAGGTGAAAGTTTAGAGATAGAGTGCAATGTTTGTGGCATAGCTATGTGGAAATGTGAGAAACCGAATAAATAACAAGCAAGTAGAGTTTCATGTTTCATTCTCCCTAAGGAATTTCTAAGAAGAAAATAACTTTTTTCTTACTGGGCCTCAACAGAGCCCCAATATCTATCCTCAATGGTCCCCAAGACGACTGTAACAGAACTACCTAGGAGACATGTCTTTGGGCATGTCTGTGAGTATGTTTCCAGAGAGGTTTCTCTGAGAGAGAAAGACCCACCCTAAATGTGGACTGCAGGATCCTGTATGCTGGGAACCCAGACTAAGAGAGAGAGAGTCTGGAGTATCCACATTCCTCACTCTGAGCTTCTTGGTCATTGGAGATGTGAGCAAGCAGCTGCCTGCCACCACACTACCTTAGAACCCACATCCATCATGACGGATCATGTTACCTCAAACTGTGACTCAGGAGAAACTTCTCCTCCTTGTCCAATATTTGTTCACAGCGATGTAAAAAAATGGGAGAGGGGGTGACTAAATACAGTGAGGTGTCCCTGAAAAGTAGTGACATCAATGAACTAAAGGTTCAATCAGGTTTTTAAATTATGGTCATTGTATGTTAGACTTGATGAGTGGTCAGTTAGGGAGTGACAGAAAGCTTACCGTCACCATCTCTGTAGAGTAGATGTGACAAAGCTAAGAAAGGACCAAAAGAAAAGGAAGAAGAAATGGCTGAAAATGAAGAGATCTAGTCATTAGAGTTGGAGTACAGGATGTGGGACTTAGGTTTTGTTACTGGAGTAAATGAGGACAGAAATAGAAACAGTGTCGCACAGGAGAAAACAGAATACCCAGTGCCAAGACATAAAATAGAACGACTGACAAAACCTGAACAAGCAGAAGTTCTGCAAGGACATAAATTCATGTGCTCCAGAGGAACTGGGGACAAAAGTTGGAAAAAGGACCTTTTAACCCCACGATAAAGGTAGATTCGACAGTAAAGTATTCTGCATATCAGAAGTTTTCGGGAACAGCTAGATCTAGGGGGTGGGAACATGAAGAATGCATTCACAGATGAGCTTTGATAAATTAGTAGGAGTTTTTGCTATTGTTGACCTACATTCCTGGAGACATCTCTGAAAAGGTTTAGATAGTCAAATAGCAAGGCCATTGACCCAAAGAAGAAGGACCAAGCCTCATACAGACAAAAATGGTGATAATGAAGGCCTGGGATGCTTCTGAGCATGACCAAGGTAGACAAGATACTCTGCACACACCTGTAGCTCTGATGGCCTTAAAGCAAGGCGAACCTTCTCTTCTGACTGGCACTTCCTTGCTAAGATTGTTCCCTGTGATGCCACGCCCGCCACACCCTCCAGAACACACAGAATTCCTATCCCTGCCTCTCATTTTCCTTCTTCCTCTTATCATGAACATGAAGACTAAGCGAGAAAGTAACCACCTGTAAAGCCAGGGCGCGGTCCCCACCACTGTGGACACCATGCCCCCAGCCTCACTGTCTGTGAAAAACAAACTCTCTTGTTCTTCCACCTAACTGACGGGTTCACTCACTCAATAGTGCAGCTGACTCAGACAGATTATAAGACATGAGGATTCTGTCCTATTGGCTCAATCCCCAGTGCTAATTGTATCTAATATCCAGCAGATGCTCAGAAAATGCTTAATGAAAATATTAACATGACACCAGTATGTTTGCTTCTACAAAATGAAGACAAATTATAGATTAAACATGTAACCAAAATCATGTGACCTACAGGTGAAGAAGCAGTTTTCTTGACCCTCTCAGGAAAATAAAATAAAATAAAAAGCCTCCTGAGGTCATTATGGTTGCTGTCTTAATTAAGGTTTCTATTGCTGTGAAGAGACACCATGCCAATGGCAACTCTTATAAATAAAAGCATTTAATCTGGGTTGAATTACAGGTTCAGAGGTTTACTCCATTATCATCATGGCAGGAAGCATGTGCAAGCAGACATGGTACTGGAGAAGGAGCTGAGAGTCCTACACCTGGTTCAGCAGGCAGCAGAAAAAGAGAGAGAGACTGGGCCTGGCTTGAGCGTTTGAAACCTCCAAGGCCCCCTCCAGTGACACACTTTCTCCGACAAGGCCACACCTACTCCAAGAAGGCTGCACTTTCTAGTAGTGCCACTCCCTATGAGCCTATGGGGGCCATCCCTATTCAAATCACAACCACAGTCACTAACTCTGTTGATGCCATATTACCCATTAGTATCTTCTATGGGCAGATCTTAGGCTAGCAGCCGGGAGAATAACGACAAATTGTGACTACTTAAAATATGCTAAATGACAATATAGTTTAGAACAAATACTACAAATCCAATAAAAACACTCCAGGACAGTGGCTAGTGAGAGAAATCACTTTAAAGAAGGCAACCAGGAAAGGTCCCTCTGAGAAGGTGACCTGAGAACAGAGGAGTAACACAAAACACATGTATACAATATATTTCCAACAGAGGAAAACAGTATGAGAGAAATCTTTGGACACGATAGAGTTTTAAATCCCTGGTGCTGCTAGAACTGTGTGGATGAGGTTATAAAGGAAAGCAAAGGTTGACAGTCACAAGGTCAGGAGACTTTCTCTCTCTCTCTCGTTCCCTGAGACAGTGTTTCTCTGTGTAGCCTTGGCTGTCCTAGACTCACTTTGTAAACCAGGCTGGCCTCAAACTCACAGAGATCCACCTACCCCTGCTTCCCAGAGTGCTAGGATTACAGGCCTGTGCCACCATGCCCAGCTGTAAGCAACAATTCTATACCAAGTATGTGCCGCACAATAGGCACTAAGAGAGCCGACTTATACCCGTCCTTGATTGGAGACCAACAACTATCACTGCCCCTCTGCCCTTACTGTATGTCTAGATTCATCTTCCTCTTGGGAACAACATTTTAGAAAGACAATTATTACTATCAGATTTACTTTGTGTCTGGTATGTAAGGGAAGAACCTGCTGGTTTTTCCAGCATGTGTGCTGAGTTAAGGTAGAAATAAATAGATGATAGCAAAGCTAAATGCTGCTCTAAATAGCAAAGTCTATAAATGATTCATGCATAAAATGGTTAGTGTTCCCAGAGTAAATATTTTCCTAAAGTCATTTATAAATAATTGAGGCTCCTGTTTGAACCACCCATCTGTCTGTGTGCCTAAGGACACTAAACTGAATATACAGTTGCCTGTGACTCTGCTTCCTGTTTCAAAAGCCACAGTGAACAAAGACGTTTACTGTGCATTCTCCGTTGTTGAATTGTTTTTGTCACAGACATCCCAGAAGCCGTAGACAGCCCTCATAAAAGAGTTGCTGAAGAGGAGTTGGACAGTGGGCATCTCACATTCCAGAAGCATTGAGTGTGTAGTAAAAACTGAAGACTACAGAGTCTAGGGGCTTGGCTGGGTTCAGTGTGTGTGTGTGTGTGTGTGTGTGTGTGCCAACATTTCATGTGTGTGAATGCAAGCATGCACATGGCATTGAGTATACACAGAGGTTAAAGGACACACTTGGCTGTTACTCCTTACCTTCTTTGAAGCAAGGCCTCTTTGTTATTTTCTGTTGTCTACATCAGGTTGGCTACAATTGGGGATTTGCACTCAGGTCTCTATACCTGCAGAATAAGCACTTTTATTCATTGAACTCAGCCCCAAAACTGGAGTTAGTCCCTTACTTTGCTCCTTATTAGAGTCTTGGGAAAATTCTTGTACATGCTGAAACTCGATTTTTTTCTTACATATTATAAAAAACAACAAAGATAAATAAAAAACAACAATATTTTTAAAATAATTTTATAAATTCCTATGGGAGGAAAAGAAAAATAGAACATTATAGTAAAGACTGGGAATAATGGAATTCTGAGTCAGCAGTTCAGAGAAAGATTGAGATGAGGGAGATAGTCACTCTAAACTGAAGGGAATATTAACATTAGGCAATTAGATCAAATTGTGACCATTAAACGCCATGTCAAACACTAAGCATTCCATGCAGATATGCTAATTCATACGTTTTTTTCATGTGCAGAAACTACGAACATACTCTGAGAGGACCAGAGTTGGGGTTCAAAACAGGGATGAGCACCCACTATGGTGGAAGGAACTAAAAGTTACGATCAATGGAAGGAAAAAAATAAGATCTGCCTTGCTCTGTTTACAAAAAGGAGGCTCCAGGTGACGGTGGTGCATGGCTAGCCAGTGAACTCCAAGCCAAGTCTGCAGCAACTCGGGGGTGTGCTTCTGCTTCTGATCCCTATTTCTGCATTCAATCCTGCTGTCCAGCACGAAGGCCAGCCGAGACTGGAACTTGGGTGAATGAGAGACTAAAGCCAAATTTTACACAAATCTAGGCAGCTGCAGGGCAGTGCAATCTGTAAGGGAGAAGTAGCCACAAAGACAAAACAATTTAAAGTTCTGCTTATAGTGTTAAAAAATAATAATAATAAATTGTCAAAGTGCCATTTGCTGAAAACAAAACATGTCCATTCACATACTTGTAGAAATTTTGTTTTTTAATTCATGATGCAAACAACAAAGATCAAATCTGAACAGTAAAATTTCCAACTGGTCTTTGACACTTCACATGATCACATGGGAAAGGCAGCCATTTTAAAACATAAGACCATGCTATAGGTAAGCCTGGAAGACGCTAATAGTCATTGGTATATGCAGCCACCAGATGTCACTATTGGTTTAAACAAATATGCCGAAATCGAGCCCCAGGCTAATTTATGCAATTTTTTTTTATCTTCAGAGCCTAACAGTGGATCCCAAACTAGGCATATTATGAAACAAGGATCTAATTATTTCCTGAGAGAAAAATCAGGACTGAGTCTAGAACTCCAAAACACTTTCTAGTTTTTTTCTTTATTCATGTTTCTGTTTCTTTTTCTTTCTTTTTTCATGCTTTTTAACCTAACAAACCCAAGGATTCCCTTAGGCTAGGATGCCACAGCTGTAAAGAACCGTATCAAAATAATTGCCTGTGTCAAGTGTTAGTGTTTCTTCATTTTGTCTTTTTTTTAATGCTGCTGTATGCATTGGCAAAGAAAAGACCTTCACAAAAAAAAGTTGCTCAATGAAAGACCATTTAAAACAATTTTTTTAAATATATAGATGACATTTTAAAAATGCATCTAAATGCAGTTCAAACTTGTGAAAGCTCAAATGAATTGCTCATTGAATTGAGTCTACTTGAGACCAGTTACTAGTTACTCTATTGCTTATATGTTTAAAGAAGATAGACTACTGTTATGCTCTGTTCCTAAACTTTCATCTCCCTTTATAGGCCTTCCATTTACACAAACCCATTTTCTCTTGTATCATGGTCTTGCCTAGGTATTCCAATAAGTATTTAATTCTCTGTGTCCTTCCCATTTTCAGGACTTCTACGAAGTCTCTGGAAGAAAATGTCTAACATCTTTCTATTTCCTTTACAGATACATCTTGGAAGTTGCTCACAACATGGAAACTGTCAGCATGGGTGTCTTCCACTGTGAATGAAACCTCAGACCAACAATGCATGGCTAGTGTTAGGTCCCAAACAACAAAGACAAAGAGAAAGCAGGGAAATGCATGCACCGGAAACACAGAAGAAAACCCCAAGGAGGCTTCTGCTGCTGGCTTGTTCTCATGAAATCATATGATTCCAGCACTGTGACTTTTATATCCATGTGATTTTGCTTTTGTCTTATTTAACAGGAGAATTATGCTCAATATTCAAAGTGACAAAGAGCTGTGCCGCGAGATGAAGCGAGGCACATCGTTGATTTACCTGACTTGTAGGGGTAATTGTCACAGACGTGGTACAATGTGCACCTACAAACAGTGCATTAAAGATCACTCAAATATGTCCAGTGCTGTCATCATGTCTTGGTTTCCGCTCATGTTGCTGCCTTTTCTCCGTAAGATGCCATCAGTGGGCCTCTCAGATATTCTGTGTTCTGTCATAACACATTTCTGGTCAATGAGTTCAGTAATTCAGAACTTATGAAAATATGCTGTGCCATTCCCTAGCAAATGAGGTGCATATTACACCCATTAACATAACTATATCGCTCTGATTTCATTCTTTTCAATGGAGTATAGAGTAGAAATATAAAACTGACAAATAGAAGCAGGTGATAACGTGAGGTTTTCAGGGGTCATCAATCATGGCACCTCAGTGAGGAACATCCTAGATAATTGCCATGATCTGCACAGAGAAAGTGATATACATTTCATTAATATTCTTTTTCTTTTATAAAAATTTTTCACATCTTACCCATTCACTTCAGACTGAATCTTTTCCTGGTAGCTCATTTGATCTCTTTTTAAAGAGGTGGTTTAAACTAGGTCATTTATCACACAAACCATGACAGGTTTCAGCCACAGCCTTGGATCTTCATGCTTGAATCCTCCCCCTGAGATTTTGATTTAATTGGCCTGGGTATGCTGGAGTCATCAGACATTTAAAAGCTTCCCAAGAGGTTCTAATGGGCAGGCAGAGATGAGAAACACTACTCTGAATGTCACATTGTGTGCTTGCATGTGTTAATGCATTGTTGCTTAGCTAGTCTCAGTGTTATTGTAAATGGGTTTACTCTTCGGTTAGGTTAAACTCGTACATGGGGGAAATCTACCACATTATAGAAAAGTGATTGAAAGCTAAAAATACCTCACAACCAAGCAAAAGAAAAAACACATTGACTACATGTTCTTACATGCATCTTTGAATTCTTGGCATTGTTCCATTGCAAATCTCCCCAAAGTTATTTTTTAATTATTTATAATTTTAATTTAATATAGATTCTTTTCATACAGTATATTCTGAGAATGATTGCCCTTCACCAAGTACTCCCAAACCCATCCAAATCCACACACACACACCCCCTCTCTCTATGTATCTATCTCTGTCTCTGTCTTTCTTTCGCTCTCTTATTGGAAAACAAACAGGCAACAACCAAAACCACTTGAATGGGACAAAACAAACAGAAAAAAATCCCAAGACAAATACAAGAAACACAGACACACACTCGCACATATAGAAATCCCATAAAAACACAAACTTAGAAACCATAATATATATGCAAAAGACCTATAATGTATAAAAATGCCCAGACAAAAACACCATTGAGTTTGTTATGGACTGCTGGGCATGGGGCCTGCCCTTAAGTGTGATTTGTATACCCAGTGAGACTCCATTGGAGAAAACTAAATTTTCCATCACAATAGGTGGTCAATTGGAGGAATCTTCTGGATTAGAGATGGGAGTGTGTATCCCCTCTCATTACTGGGACCCATGTGGCTTGAACTTGTGCAGGCCCTATGCATGCTGCCTTGGTTTTAGTTCATATATGCATCAAATGCTTCTGTATCTAGGTCTTATTTCATTGGGGTTTTCCAGCCCTACTGCTTCTTTCAGCCTCTTCACCAGGAAAGTTCCCAGAGCTTTGAGGGGAGAGATTTGACCTAAATAGAGCTTTCACCCTGCCAACTCGTGTTCATGGAACTGGAAGATAGTCAGCATACTGCCAGAGAAGAACTGTAAACACCATCCCAGATACAAACCTTTTGATATACAGTGTTGACCTGTCTACATGATATTTTAGTGCAATAGTGGCACAAAAGCTGTTGGTGTGTACAACCACTATATGATTGGATTCAAGGCCCACTCCAAGAGACGAAACCCGTGCCAGCCAGTGCTCAGACAGCTGAGAACCTGAAACTGGAAAGGCCATGGACCTAAAAGAAAACCAATGCTACTCCCCTGTTAAAGGAACATAGCAATAAAATGACTCCTAACTACCTTCTGCTAAATTCAGAGGTTAGTGTCTTTACCAGCCATCACCAGGGAAGCTTTTTCTGCAGTAGATGAGAATTAATACAGAGACACACAGCTGGACAATATTGAGAGTGAGAAATCTTGAAATATTTAGTCTTAAATGTCATGTCTCCACCAAAAGTGAATTCTAAGGAATAACCAAAGAATACTGTTGGGGATGAGGGGAGATGGAAATCCACTAAAAAACAATCTGCTATTGAATATACTTTTACTTTTTTTTTTTTGCAGGATTTCTTAGAATATGTTCCATGCTAATATATTAGAACTCTTAGAGATTTCCCATGAGGCCTGCAGAATATACATACCAAGTGATGCAAAAACCTCAAACTCTAGCCTCCCCTCGGTTTCCTAGTCTGTAATCTGCAAATGAATCTAGATAATATCCAAGGAGCATAGTGTAAGACAGGCAGAGTTTATTATAGAATAATAAAGCATTCTGGGTAGTAAAGGCGAGTACAGCCTGTGGACCATTGTACCAAACTCTAGGTGTAAGTAAACTATACTGTTTCTAAATATTTCTAGAACAGATTTCATGAGGGCTATTTTCCTGTTTAGGTGATTAACAGGCCCATTTGGATTAACCATTAAGAAAGGGAACAATAATATGTCTTTAATTTTTACCAGAAAGCATCCTACTAGATTTTAATCTTATAATATTTCTGTAAGTTCACAAAGTCTGCCTCTGCCCAGGAGCACAGATACAAATAACCTCCATGTTTTTGAGCAGTCATCAGCTCATGTTCCTGATTTTACAGGATGCTGATTTATGCAGGAGAGGTCCATCCTCAATGACCTTCAAGGCTATTTGTTTCCAACTAGCTACCTAACAAACTGTTCCTTGGCAACACATGTTGAGAAATGTAATTCAAGGGTATATCTTTTGAGGTGCTAATGAACAACACCTGTAATGAAAGTGTTATGCAAAGAGTTCGCTCTGAAGTTCTGAGACACCATTGGTTATTAGGCATTCCCTTCTAGATATATCGCTTTAGTATCTCCAGATACTTGGAAGCTATTGTGCTTTAGAGCTAAACTGTACGCCAAATGTTGAAGGTTTGGTCTCCAGATGTTTTGCACTACTGAGAGGTGATCTGATCACAAGAAAACTAACTTCATCAGTGAGCTAATCTTTATTGACAAGTCCTACTGAATGGGCTACTAGGAAGTGTCCAGTATGGAGGATGTGTGCCTTTGTCTCTGGCCAGGCTCTCTTTGCCTGCTTCCTGGCTGCCCTATAGCGAACAGTTTCTACTACAGGGCCCTTCTGCATGATATTTCTTCCCTGGCACAAGTCTAAAAGAAACGGAACCATCTAAACTTTAAATTTATAAAATTTATATTAAAATATGCCAGAATAAATCTTTCCTCTTTTAACTTGTTTATATCAAGCATTTTGTCACAGTGGTGAAAAGCAGAATCTTTTCTGCTAAAGGCCAAGCTCACAGATAAGGATCGAAACTGAAGATTTCTTAGTTTACACCCAACCTTTTTTCCTTTTTTTTTTTGTGAGAATTTTACAAATGCATATAATGTGTCTTGATCAAGCCTACCTCCGACCAACCTCCCCTCCTATCCCTCCCTTATCACAACAATGAATTTTCCTCCCACTGCGTCCCTTAGTGCTGCCAGAATGTACGAAAGTACAGAACTACTTACTGCAGCATCGGCAACCTATCGGGAACTGCATCCTTGAAAACTGCATTCTCCCTCCCCAACAACTTTCAGTTGCAAATAGCTCCTCAGCTAGGGGTGGAACCCAAGAGCCTGTCTCCTAACCATGCTCATATCCAGAAATTTTTTACTTAATTTTTTGGCACAACTTTTTTTTTCACAAGTAAAACAGGAGCTATATTGTCCTAGATAATATTAGAATTGATATGCTTAGGTTACTGTTATAATTGTTATAAATAGAATATCAAGTAATATTTAAAGAGAGGCAAAACCAGGTAACATAAATGATGTCGAAGAAAAAAATTTAGACTATAGCCTATAACTTCCAAACCCTCTGACCCAAGCTGATAATATGAAAAGTTTGAGAAAGAGAGAAAGACTATCTCTGAAGAATGTGCTGGGAGACAATGATTGCTTTGTTCATAGCTTCCCACCATCACACTAGTGGTTCTCCATCTTCCTAATGCTGTGTGACCCTTTAAAACAGTTCCTCAGGTTATGGTGACCTCTAACCATAAAATCATAACTCTAATTTTTCTACTATTATGAACCATAATGTAAATGTCTGTTTTCCAATTGTCTTTTGGGGGGGGGTCATAAAGATTCTAGTATAGAGTATTCTAATAGTCTTATTAGGACACCATGCTGCTGCGCTTTTAGGATTCTAGATCTGCTCTCTACCTTAGACCATAAAATCTAGGGATCCAGGGAGGGTTGAATAACTCCCCTCAGTAAAGATCCACCTATACCTTCAGAGTTCTCTAGAGCACATCACTGTGTTTCTCAAAGACCAGAAGAGAAAGCAGGGGGATAGCAAGTAGAGGGCAGCACAAGATGCTGAGGGTGAAGCCAGACTCCTAGGATCCAAATAAAGAAGACCAAGTGTCCTCTCGGAACAGCAAGGCAGGAAGAAGGTCCTCAGGGAAGGAAATGACAAAGTAAATCAGCTTTAAATAAAAGAATCCAAGAAGGGCAAGTAGAAAAAGCTAATAAAAGTCCTTTTCCAGGGCCAACTCGCAGAAAAAGAAGGCCCAGGCTGAACCTCATGAGGTTTCTATGTTAAATTATGATCAGTGCTTGGTTAATGTCTTGGGCCTCAACCTAATTAGTGAATGGGTTCTTCCGTTCATGATCTTAATTGACAGTAGGATGATCTATTACTTAAAGTATGAGCAGAAAAGCATAGTGTCTGGGGAAACTATACATGTTTTTAAAGTGCTGGAAAGAAGAGACAAAGATAATTGGTGATAATGTCCCAAGTCCTGAGTTATCATACCAGAAATATGCGCATCTGTGCATGTGTGTGTATGTGTGTGTGTTTGCATTTATAATGAAGTGTTTTGTGAATCCCCCAGAACTAGAGAGTGATATTCTCAGTTTCACATCTGTGCTACTTGACCTTGTTCATGATCAGAAACATGAACCTGATCTGAGAGCTTTGTGACAATGTCTGCTCAGGCCATGTCCATATCAGCTGACTCAAAACCAGCCTTTTAACAAGACCTCAGAGAGAGAGCCATTTCATGTGGAATTTGAAGAAACGTTGCTTTGGGGCTGGACTGGTCTCAGCCTTCGTAAAGATATTTTCTGGGATCTGAGTTCCTTATAAATGTGACTCTTTCATGTTCCGTTATAGCTGACACCATAGAGGACTCACAACAAATACACTGTACATGATATTAACATGCTTTTTGCCAAATTTATCTAGTCCCTCTTCCCTTCCTGGGTAAGTAGTTAACTTTTAATCTGGCTTAATTATTACATGTCATCTCTTACCCTAAGCGTGTATGTGTCTGGTGAGGAAAGTAAACAGGAACACTGATCCCCAAAACCTGCAGATCACCTTCCAACACCACAGATTTCCCAGTGGCTGGGTAATATGTGCCCCTTAGCTTATTTTTTCACTGTGGCCACTGAGTTTTCAAAGTTACAGGATAGCAAATGAAAGGCAGCTTTGCAAATCCCCATAGCCTCAGGAAAATGTGCTTGGGTGGTTTCAGCTGCAGAAATGGAGACAAGTCACCTTCTTGAGCTCCTCCCTTTCCTCACTTCAACCCCTTTCACTAACTGGAAAGTCCCTGGCTGCAGATGTAGAGGCAAATTAACATCTAAGCTTGAGTAAGTAGACACAAGCATCAGCGTGTAAACAGGTTTCGGTGTTGGAAAGCCAAACAAAATAGGAGACAGCACCAGAAAGGCTCCCAAGGCTCACATCAAGCCTAAGAATCCAGAGCTCACGGTATGTAGAAAATGCCAAATGAATTTTGAATAAATAAATAAGTCATAAAATGCACAAATGAAATGAACTGCTCTGGAATCCATACCCTTAAATCACTTCGCTTTTTAAGATCACCATGGTTCTCTAATGTCTTCATATAAAATTGCTTGTTTACCCCTTCTCAAACTTGATCCCACCTAGCAACTGGCAAATTCTATGACATTTCAATAAAACAATACTGAAATCCAGACAGGACCTAAGCTAGCTCAAATTCAGGGACTACCACTTTGGGACTTCATTAACCCTGAGCCACTGCCGAATTCCTGGAACCTATATATTCTTGGGCTACAGCATTTTCCAAATGGGGTCATGGTGTGATTTAACCAGGATAACGTCTGTGGAAGCCCATAGGCCAGTAGGAAGCAGATGGTAAGTTCTTCCTCAACAACTCACTGTGCATTTCTTATTATCCCACTAGCCTCAACACACTGGCCCCTCCCCTGCACTTTCTAGATTCAAGAATGACTTGAAACCTGTCAAGATAATTTTTAAAGTATTTTGAGTTACTCATTGGGTACAATAGCATATTTCTGTGTGTATACCTGGTAAAAATATTCAATCATAATAAACACATCCATCCCTTTTATTGTGCTATGACAATATATTCAAAATGCTTTCTCCTAGCCTTTTGAATACATGCATTCCATGTTATCTGCAATTATCCTACTGTGCAACAGCAGATGTGAACTTTCTCCCTTCTACTTTAGTGCCCAGCAACAAGCTTTCTCTCTT
Organism: Pachyuromys duprasi; assembly: GCA_028658305.1. Classification (NCBI taxonomy): domain Eukaryota; kingdom Metazoa; phylum Chordata; class Mammalia; order Rodentia; family Muridae; genus Pachyuromys; species Pachyuromys duprasi. Next base: position 37,852,311 of record CM053763.1, read on the forward strand.
CCTCCTTATATTCCTAAGCCTCCGGTAATCTGCATTCAACTTCTCAGCTTCCTTAAAATCAATGGTTTTAGACTCCATATTTGAATAAGTTCAAACAGTATAACTTTCCATGCCTGGCTCATCATTTGCTATAATGTCCTACTCTACAACCACAGACGTAGCAGTTTCATGTTTTCCTGGATAGACTATTCCTTTGGGTTTCTGTCTCACATTGTATCTACTCACCTGCTAATAGAGAGCTCATTTCCATTTCTTAGTTACTCTGCACAGGGCTGCAATTAAACTGGAAGTATAGTCATTCCTTCTACATACTTTCACATTCTTTGTCTTTGTACTCAGTACACATATGGTGGATCTATTCTTGCACACACACACTTTTTTTTTCAATTGAGGAATCTCTATTTAGGGTCATTTTTTATTTTCTAAATTCCATGTGCCCCTGATGAATGAAATCTGAAGTGTATGCTAGTGGTTTATTGCCCCACTTTGATACCAAAACTGTGCTGTTTTGAACAATATCTAGGTAGTATATTTTGAAGTACAGTAATGTAATGTACACTGCATTCTCTTTGTTGTTCAAGATTGCCCTGACGACTCAAGGTTGGTTTTTAGTGAAAAAATTAGTTTTCAAATCGCTAGAAAGAATGCTAATATTATTTTGATAGAGAGTGCCTAGAATCTGTAAATTACTTTGGGGTATATGGGCAGTCTAATAATAAGTTTTCAACTCATAAGTAAGGGATATATTTTCATTGTTAATGTCCTATTCAGTATCTTCTGCAAATATTTTATAGTTTTTATTGTAGAAATATTTTGCCTTTTTGATTAAGCTTTCCTTTTTTGAAGCTATTATAAGTGGAATATTTTTCAGACAAACTCATTTGGAATATAGAATTATTGTTTCTATTTTATTATCATTTGTTGATCATTCGTGAACTTTGTTGAGTTCATTTATTAGTGTTAATGGTTTTGTGGTGGAATCTGGAGTTTTCTCTAATTAGGACCCTGTTGTCTGTAGACAGTGACAATCTGGCTTCACGTTTTCTCATTTGGATACTCTTTATTCCCCTTGCCTGATTGCTGTGGCCAAGACTTCTAATACTATGTGGAACAAAAATGTTAAAGCATAGCATATTGCCTGCTCTAGAACTGAGAAAGAAGACTTCCAGCTTTTCCTTATTCTGTGTGATGTTAGCTGTGGGTTAGTGTCATATGATTTTTATCATTCTTTGTTGCAGCAACTGAAATTGTCTAATCCCATGATTTATCATAAAAAGCAGGATATTTAATTAGATTCCCTCTTTATACTTTCAAATTAACAAATTCATTTGTTAGTTCATTTATATGCATTTAAAAGACATTATTGAGTTCTTCATAAGCATCAGGTATAATTCAAATACATCCAACTAGAAAATAAGCTTTGTTAAGAGAAAATTCCAAAGGTTTTGTTGGTACAAAGCTTGCCTAGCATGAACAAAGCTCTAAGTTAGATTCCCAATTCTGCACAAGCCAGGTGTAGTGAAGCATACCTACAATCCAGAATTCAGAAGGTAGAAACAGGCAGATCTATAGTTCAAGGATATCTTTGGCTATGCAATGAGCTGGAGCCCAGCCTGAGGTTCATGAGACCTGTCTAAAAAGGGTACACACACACACACTGACACTCACTAACACATACACACACACACATACGCACAGAGACAGAGATAGAGATTTATTTTTAAAAAGTGTGTGCTGCTATAAATTTGCTTGCTATTTTTTTCTGTTCTATATCAAGATCTATCTGCAAAGAAGTTCATGTGCACATATGCCAGTGGAAATGTCAGTGACAAATATCACTGGAGTAACTATTAAACATAAATACTCATATAGATGTCTTTTCATATATAGCCACATTGAAACTATTTTATTAGGTGAAGATCTGACATTTTATATTTATATAAACTATATAAATATAAAACATTTATATTTACATAAAATGTCAAGTATTATTCACAAACAGTATTTTATCATTTTGTCTCCCAAGGGGGAAAAACTCAAATATTTGGACTATCTGAATCATAATGGAACAGCTGCTGATGTTTTTAATTGTTGCCAGATGAGAGAAGTCATGGTTAAAGCATAAATTCTCCAGATCATTAACCTATAGCTGCCACGAACTGACCATTAACTATGGGGCAGCACATTTCATTTAATCCTGCTCATTAATGAGTTGTTTGCATTAGCATTCTTGTTTTATTTCCTGTTGCTGTGATCTGAAATCATTCTGACAATGAGCAACTCAAGGGAGCAAAGTATTTATTTCATCTTACAGGTTACAGTCCATCACTGGGGGAAACTAGGACAAGAATTCAAGCAGGAACTTGAACCAGAAACCACAGAGAAATGTTGCTTGTTTGTTGGTTTCCTCACTGAGGTCCCTATGTTCAGCTACCTTCTAACACAGGGCAGGACCCCTGCCAAGGGAACAATGCCATCAACAGTGGGCTGAACCCTCCTTCATCAACTAACAATCAAAACTATCCCACACAAAGATGCCCACAAGCCAATAAGATGCAGACAATTCCTCAACTAAACTTTCTCCTCTCAGATGACTCTTTAAACGGTAAATGGTTTAGCTTTAAACTGACAGTTAAAGCTAACTGGGAAAATTAGGTTCTGATATGTCTTTCGATATTTCAAAATCTTTTAAATCAAGCCATATGATTCACATTAAGAAGACAAATACCAATGTTCTGTGGGAAATGACAATACTATTTACATATTGAATATAGGTTTCTTTGCATGAGATTTTATAACCTTTATTTACTTCCAAGGGTGGGAATAAATCTAAAGAAAAGTAAACTATAAAACTGTGAAAGACTGCATTTTAAAAGTTAAGTTTAAGTGTTGTTGGGGATTTAGCTTGGTGGTAGAGCACTTGCCTAGCAAGGGCAAGGCCCTGGGTATGGTCTTCAGCTCAGAAAAAAAAAAAAGAAGAAATATAAGTCTTTTCAAAGATGAAACTTGAAAATGAAACAGAAAAATAAATCTGAGAAAGAACATATAAAGATAAAATGTGAGAAGACCTCTGCCTACCGGAAGAAAAAGCTCATACTGGACAGTATTTGTAGACATAGAAGAAAGGATGGAACTTGTGATTAGAAGAGTAAAATGCAAAACCTAAGTCTTACCAAGCAGAAAGCTACCAGTACCCATAGGTGAGGCACGGAGTGGAACCTCCTGCTTTCCGTTTTGTTTTGTTTAGGGCAACTCTCTGGGTTTTGGAAAATAGAGTAGCAAGTCTTTTAAACAATGTTGCAGAAATAAATTTCATCCTATTTATCTGGCAACAAAGTTTCATGTTACTTCCATGGAGCATTGCACACCTGAATGAAGGCAAAGGGATCATCTTCTCAAGACTCAGGCGAGGAATCTCCATTCTTGAGCATTTTTGTCTGACCCCAGAGCCTGTGTTCTGTATATTTTAATTCAGTAAAAGATAGTGAAATGAACTAGAAAATTGTTTAAATATGTCCATTTACCAGAATTTGAGAATTTGTTGTAACCTTTCGATGCCTGAATGTTGTGTTCTCAATAATAAAATTAAACTATTAAAAAGACTTTATTTCATTAAAAAATGTTAAGTTAGCAATAATTTTCTGAATTACTAAAACAGATGATCAAATGTACAAATAACTAAGTATTTATTTATTACAATTTATTCACTTTGTATCCCCGCTGTAGCTCCCTCCCTCTTCTCCTCCTAGTCCCACCCATGGTTCCTCTTCTCCCCCTATGCCCTTTCCCTAGTCCCCTGATAGGGGAGGACCTCCTCCCCTTCTATCTATCTATCCTAGACTATCAGATCTCATCAGGGCTGGCTGCATCATCTTCCTCTGTGGCCTGGCAAGGCTGCACCCTCAGGGGAAATGAATCAAAAAGCAGGCCGCTGAGTCCATCTCAGAGACAGCCCCTGGTCCCCTTACTAGGCAACCCACTTAGAAACTGAGCAGCCTGTGGGCTTCCTTTGAGCAGAGGGTCTAGGTCCTCTCCATGCATGGTCCTTGGTAGGAGTAGTGGTCTCGGCAGGACCCCCTGGGCCCAGGTTTTTTGACTCTGTTGGTCTCCATTTGGAGTTTCTGTCCCCTCCAGGTCTTTCTATCTCCCTCTTCTTCCATAAGGCTTCCAGCACTCTACCCAAACCAGGGTATCGAAGGAGATACTGAGACTCATAGCCAAACTTTGGGCAGAGTGCAGGAAAACTAAGTAGGTTCTTCTAAGGTACAATTTAAGTTTGAACTTTCTTTGAAATGCTGAAATGAAACCTAACTGGAACTCCCAGGTGCCACACATTTCTCCATTAGTCAGTGTTCCCTACCCAGAGAATAAACATTCAAGTCCACATAGGAAGTAAAATACATCCTGATAAACTTGACAAGCAACCAATACTCTCCAAGACAGCTCTTTAAAAAGCCAGATTGGAGAACGCAGCTCAGGCTTGTGACACGAATTATTGTTTCTGTTTGTTCCACTCTGGACTGCTCCCTGTTCCACTTCTTATTTCAGGGGATGAGCTACTCTTACAGGAGCAAGGATATAAAATATAAAATCCTTCCTTAGTGCCAAGCTACAGAAAGGAGGCAGACAACAAGAAGGCAGCGTTCACTTCTGCCTTGCCTAATGTAATGCTGTTTTGCTTCTTGCTATGGTTATGTGTGAGCAGCCTAAGCCAAGCTGTTGTTGTATGCTTTGGAAAATAGAGGGAAGATGGCTGGGCCTCTGCCCATATGGGAAAGAAGGATCTAGATCTCTCAGCACCTAAGAGTCAGGATTAAGAAAATAGGAAAGCCTTCAGAAGAGGAGGCAGAAGAATGTGAGAGCCAGATGGAATGGAGAACACCAAGAAGCAGACCCTCTGAGTCAATATGCTCAAAGCTCATATGAATTCACAGAGACTGAGAAAGCACTCACAGAGCCTGCACAGGTGGAGAAGTAAATACATGCCCCTGTCTCTAACCCAGAAGCAATCTCCAATTGGTAACCACTTACAAATAAAATTTTAGCTCCCTCCAAGGGGGTCTCACTGGGGAAACACACTATGTTAAGGGTGGGATACATGACCAGTGTTAGATGGCCAAGGGAAAACAAACTCAACAACATTTTTGAAGGTTCCTTGCCTTCCATGTTGCAATTTCCTTTTTTTAAAAATATTTTTATTAATTTCATCTTATTGTTTTTTAAATTTATATAATTTTTCATTTGTCTTTTAGCCCTAGAGCTCCTTTGCATATAGATTATAGCTTCCAGTTTAGTGTTTTTATGGATTCTTGAGTGTGAAAACAAGTGGGTCTCTGTTTCTTGTGCCTTCTCTTAGGCTCTTTTCATATTTATATTTTTCCAATTCCAATGTGTTAGTTTTGTTTTTGTCTTTGTTATATTATATATTATATTAAATTTATCATTTTTTCCTTAGAGGCCTGTTTTCTAATGAGAGACCAGAAAGGGGGGTGAATCCAAATGGGAGGGGAGATGAAGAGGAAATAGGAGGATTCCTGCTTTTACTCTTGTGTATAGGTGAGCAGCTGGGTGAAAGCTTGACCGGGTGTCTAAATATCCTGTTGTGGCTGGAAAGAGCCTTATGTGGTACTCAGTTGTTTGTGTAAAGGTAGATAAGCCCACTGATTGAACTCAGCATCCAAGCGTATTTTTCTTTGTGTCACACCACAGAAGAGTGTGTCTCTTTGCTTCATGTTGAGTTTCTTCAGTCCTTCTGCAAAGATCAGTTTTGCTTGCTACAGAAAGGGACTTGTACTTTGGATATTCTTAACTGAAATCATGCTTCATATGAAAATCATAGTACTGATTTTGTGGTTTTTTTACAACTATTCTCTTTACTGTAACTTTAATGAACCTTGTAATAAATATTAAAAAGAAAACAGGAGAGCAAGTGTGAATGGGTGTATGCTGAACAGTAACTATATCCCTTCACACAGTGACTCTACCCATTTGGCTTACCAATAAAAATATGAACCATGATATATGAAGTTCTAGCTAATCATATTAGCCATCCCCGCCCCCCCCCAAAAGACAGAAACGAAAGATGTAGTCAGAAGTGAGCATGATCCTTGGCAGGTCCCTTTACAGCAAGAAATCGCTAGAATTCCCTCCTTCATTGACAGAGATTCTCTTGCAGAAGAGGAGAGATGGTAGTGCCTTTTGTCATGAGTGGTAATAATCGTTCTATTTAGAAGTCATAATTGGCCTTTCAAGTTCATAGAATAGAGTTGACTTAGAGGAGAGGTAAAGAAGACTCTCAAGGAACAAAGGTTAATAGCCCCTTCTCTCTAGGTCAAAAATTCAGTTACCTGTGATAAGCCAGGTGTGTGTGTGGTGTGTGTGTTTTCTGTTTGTCATACTTTTTGTTTCTTTTGTTTATGAACTGGCTTCATCCTTCGGTTCTGTCTGTGTCCACTCCAGCTGACTTCCTCTGTTAACTCAGATGCTTTCGTCTCTCACAAAGAATTGTAATGTCCTAAGTCAAGAATCAGGCCTCAAGTCCACCTGACCTTTAAATACAGCATCCACCATTCATTGACTTTTCTTGCATGACATTTAGTTCACATTTCATCATGATGGTTTGCTATTTGGTCCTAAATACTGGTCTTGTCCTTGAGTGTACTAAAGTTTCAGGGGTTCCTAGAAATAAGCCTTTTATCCTACACAGGAAAGAAAACACACAAGGTCCGCCTTTCAGAACCCGGTTGATTTCATTTAACATAGTAATTTTTTTTTTTTACTACTATCCATTTTCCTGAAAATGTAGTGATCTTATTTTTCTTCATGGCTCAGTAAAATTGCATGGAGTATTTACCACATTTCTTTGTCCATTTCTCTCTGGATGATCAGGTAGGCTAGTTCCCTTCCCTAGTAACTGTGTATGCTAACTTTTGAAGAGTAGTTCTAAAGAAGGAGGGGATGGGGCCTTTTTAAAAATACAAGTGTTAAGTGGCTGGCTAGGCAGCAGCTGAGTCCAATCAGTTGGGCAAAATGTAAGCACGGAGAGCAGAAGCCAAAGTCAAGAATGCCCTGGCAGCTGCTCTGGAAAGCCTGCTTCACTGATTAGCTCAATACACTGTCCTCAGTCCTCCAGATCTTGCCCAAACACAGCTGACTGATAGCAGTGATTTCTAGTTGATTAAATCATGTGTGAAAATTTTCCATTTTTGATGTATTTCCTATTTCTCTTGTTAATTTTCTGATTGTGTAATCTATAAAGGTCTAAAAACAAAACTTGATTGGAAAACAGTCCATGTTCAATGAATGGAATAATTTTAACATGGCTGCCAAGAGGTTTTCATGGTTTAGCCCATTTTTGCTACTAAATGAAATCCATGCTTTGAGCAAGTTGGTGCCTAACTGAATATCAGATTACAGCTTGCCTTCACTCATGTTTACTGTGCCATCTTAAATAAGGTATTGCCAGTAAAGCTAGTCACATTTCCTGTAACTTTTTTCATTAATCTCAATGAAATTTTATATGCACATACAAAACACACAGATGATTTCACTGGGCACTTTTAGTATTACAAGAACTACCAGTGTATTTTCTTGGTAGCTATGTATATGTATATGCCTCACGCAGTTTACATTTGCAATAAGATTCTAACCAAGGTAGGAGGGGTTTTATTAATAAGATTTTTACTTTTCATGAGCAGCATTGAAAAGGTAACCCCAAAACTGTGATCAGAAAGAGTGGAACTGGTGAGAAGGCTCAGTCAATAAAGTACCTGTCATACAAACGTGACGACATGAGTTCAGGTCCCCAATTCCCACATAAAAAGCTAGTGAAATGGGCAGTGACTATAATCCTAGCACTGGGCACACAGAGGAAAGGAAGCTCCCTGGAGCTTGCTGGTCTGTCAGACTAGCCAAGTCAGTGAGCTCTAGGTTCACTGAAAGGCCTTGTTTCAAAAATTAGAGTGGACATTAGACTTCATACTCTGGCCTCACAAGCATGTGTCCACATGTACACACTCAGGTACACACACACATGTACATACGCACACCACACCCATACACACCCAAAAGAAACAATGCAGGTCAACGTAGCAATGTCCAACAATGATAAGAATTCAATAAGTACATATCTGGATAAGGGGGCACAGGAAAACAAAGCAAATGTGGAATATGCATGAAAAGGTGTAAAATATAATGTAGATAGCAAGGACATAGTTTTACTTTTAAAGGATCCCAAAGATAAGATGATGTGCAGTTTATCCAATGACCTTGTAAAATCATTTAGATAACATTAGGAAAGTTTTCATTCTCCTTATTAGTTTGAATTAATAGCAAATACCAGACTTTCAGGACAATTACAAGTGTAATGTATTAAGGAATAAATTTTAATTAAATCTTATAAACAGAATAAAACTCACTAAACTAAGAATGTTTCTTCCAGTTGAGAAAGCCATCCAAAGACTCCATCCACACACATCATCGATCCTGCACACACACATGCAGGCATGCAAATAGTAATCACGTGACTTCCCCACCAATAAAGATAAATTAAATAAAACCACGATTTTAATTAATTAAACTTTTAAAAGAACCGTTCTTCAGAAAGGAATTGATAATAAAAAGTTTGCAAAATTTGAAAAATCAGGAGCATTAGGAAAATCAAGGTGGGCAGGGGAAAAAATCAGTTTATGAAGGCAATCACAGTAGAATAAATACCAATAATGCAATGGCAGGGCAACATGGCAAGAAGGAAGCAGTTTCAGTAACAGAATCATTAGGAAGTTCCCTGACATAATGTGGGCTGACAGAAGCTGAAGTGACATTTGCTTCCCAGGGCGTACACATGCCCAGCGCAACCTGAACACAAGAGCCGTTTGCTTCACGCTGACATTTCCATCCTGTTGTTTCCTAGTGAAAGCGAAATCTGAAGAATGTCAACTTAGGACTTGTAAACTGTGCTTATAGTAAGTCACATATGGGAGAACAAAGGTCAAGGAAAAGAATCACTTGTTCAGAAAATACGGCTGTCTGTCTCCATGAAACTGCTTCTGTGGTTCCAGCTCCTCTGAGACAAGCCTGACAGTTCATCAAGGAGGATAACAGAAAGATGCTAGTTTCTCAAAGAAACTCCTTTCCACTGATAGACAAGGAGCAAGCAAATGGCAAACTCACACAACTCTTAACTTCAAAACATGAGAAAAAGAAAAACTCATTTTCTCTAAGGCAAATAATTCCAACGTCAAATCTTCCAAGGAAACGCTAATTCCTCCCTGTCACTATGAATGCAATTCTAAAATGTATTATGTACAGCAAATGTTAATACCATTTCTTATCTGTGGCCTGAAATGCTTTTCTGACACATTTCATGTTCTCTACAATGCAAGCCTATTAGCAGAGAAAAACATGAACAAAGCTAAGCCTTACTAATTTGGACTGAGCATGTTGAAAATCAGGACAGACCAAAGAGACGTAATTTCATTTTCGCATCTACCTGTTGCTTCAAAAAATATTTCAAAGTAATTAGTCCCTTAGACATTCAAGGTTACAGTGTTTCTGGGTGAGTTGTGAGATGAATATTAAACTAAAACACATGGTTTCCTTTTGGTTCTGTTTCATTTTTAATGATGTTGAGCCAAACATCTGTCCCAATCGGCAGCAAATCAGAGGAGGCAAGAGCTGGGTGGTCTCCAAATTTTATGGCTATTAAGAGAAATAAGTCTATTCTTGTATTCTCTCAGTCTTTTATTTTGTCTCCTCAGAATCAGTCAGTGTATACACGATAAATGAATTAATGCAAGAAGAGATAGAACTAGGAAGAGGGAAGAAAGGGAGGAGAAGGGAAGAAATTGTGTGATGTGAAAGTGTTTGTAGGACCTCAAAAATCACCTGGAAGAACAAGCCTTACCAAGAGTCTCCCAGGGCCCAGAAGGCAGTTTCTCATCTGTACAACAGAACAAGCGAAAAGGTACATCAGTTTTCTTAAGACCTGAAGTCTCTCTCTTAACCAGCTCTCTCATACTATGCTGGCTTGAATGAGGGCACTCCAACTTGTTATACATGAAATTTAACTTTGCTGATAATTATGCCAGTCACTGGTAGTAACTTTAAGTCAGGACTTGACAGAGCCTATTTGCACTGTTTTCTCAGGGTCACTGTGAGCCGTTCACCCCTTTCTCCTGACTGTCCTAGTGTTGAAAATAATTTCTATAACCACACAACCAATGAATTAGTACATTCCAAACCACTGGTTCTTATTAAAAATCAGTGGGAGCTCCTGGATCCTACACTGAAACTAACAAATGAGACCCTTTGAATGCCAAACCCAGAAATGCATATTTTTAACAAGCCTTCCAACCTCCTAGGTAATTATCAGTAATATTCAAGTTTAAGAACTTGTATTAGCATATAAATGAAGAATGTGAGATTTCAGTAAGGAAAGTACTATAGAGGCCTACTTCTTTCATTTTTAACTATTTGTTTCTCATCTGTATCTATTGATCATGTGCATTCTCTCTATAGGACACCAGGGGGGAAAGGCACAGACAACAAGCTATAAAAGAACTCACAGTCCAGTCAGGGATAGTAACAAATGAACAGAAAATTAAAATACACTTTGTAAAGTGTTGAAACAGGACTCAACATTGGGAATTGGGGACGCTTCAACACTGGGAGCTTCAACATTGGGAATTAGGAAAGTACCTAAATCATGTGCTCTCTAAGCAGAAGGCTACAGTAGGGTAGTTGCTATTCAGACTAAGATGTCATAAACAGAAGTGAAGGCTGTGTATTCAGGTGGAACAAAAGTTGCATGCAATGATATGGGATATGATATGGAACCCTTGGAAAGTATGGCATTTGGAAATACCAATAATGCTGCTGGCATTATTTGGGGAGGGGGGTGCTACCAGTAGGACAGGTGGACATTAGCAGGGTGGGGAAAGTAAGATGGAAATAACATGGCAGACATTGTCTTCACTAGAGCATCTCTTCACTTTGTCTGTAAGCACCTCAGGTAAAGGGTAGGTTTTTCTTGCTTTAAGGACAGAAGGAGATTTTTCAAAGGAGGTGCTTTAAGGCCAGAGAGATAGCTCAGCATTAAATCTTGCTCTACAGAGATCCCTGGTTTGGTTCCCAGAACCCACATGACAGCTCAAAACAGTCTTTAGATCCAGCTCCAGAGGATCTGACGCTGTCTTCTGACCTCTTGGGCACCTATACTCAGGTGATGATACACAGACATACATGCAGATAAAACACCCATATGCATAAAACGGGAAAAAAAGAATCTTAAAAAAAGAAAGAAAACTAACAAAACATTTTCTCTTCATAATCATGAGTCTGCGGTTGGACATGTGACCCAGGTCTGACTAATGATTTAAGAAGTCCCCTAAGGCTTCCCTTGAAACTAAAATAAATACTCAAAAAGGAAAGCTGCCATTCCTTGTGGGTCAGCAGGAAATTGAAGCTTCTATAGCCATCCTAGAATCAAGAAGAAAATCCCTCTCTCCTACGTTGGCTCTGCTTAGTGGGTTAGGACATTTGCTGTAAAAGCAAGAAGACCTGAGTTCAAGTCCATAGCACCCACATACAACACCTGACCTTGCTTACCATAGCTAGCTAAAATAGCAAGCTTCAAGTTTTATGGAAGACTCTTGTCTGGTGGTTTAAAGGAGAACAGCCTTGATAGGTTTGAATGTTTGCATGTTTAATCCCCTGTTGGCAGAACTGTTTGGGAAGAGTTCAGGGGTGTGGCCTTGTTGGAGGAAGAACGTTGCAAGGGTGTTGGGCATCGAGATTTCAAAACCCACACCAGGTCTCCCCCTCTCTCTCCCTGCTGCCTTTAGATCAGGATATAGCTCTCAGCTATTTCTCCATTATCATGCCTGCCTGACTGCCTGTCTGCCTGTTGCCATGCCCCATCATGATGATAAGGGACTAACGCTCTAAAACCGTAAGCAAGCCTCCAAGTAAATGCTTTCTGTTATAAAATTGCTTGGTCATGTTGTCTTTCCTCAGCCATAGAACAGTAACTGAGACAGAAAAAGATGGAGGAAGACACCTAATTTACTCTTCTGGCCTTTATAGACGTGTACAGAACTATGAACACTTGTGTGCATGCACACAGGTGAAACAAAAAAGAAAACACACAAATTGCAAAGTGCTGACCTAGCACTGTCATTTAGTTAAGCTGACAAAAATCTCCCTGGAATTATCCTTTCCTTTGTTTATATTTCTTGGCATTGAAGAAAAATGGCTTTATTATATAATTACTTTTGTTGTACAGTACTTTAGTGGTAACTGAACAAATTCCAAAGGATTTTATGAAGACTGAATTGATAAGCCAATCCAGATCACAAAGAGATTTACAATCTGTTTGAATGAATAATTTTTAAAACTTTGTTTCCTCCTTTAGTGAGGATTATATTCAGGGCCTTGACCTTGCTAGGCTTCTCAGCTGTACCCCAAACTCAGTTCTTTCTTTGTAATATAGAAACATATCCTTAACTAATTTTGGTGAAACCGAGCCTTCATAGGACTGCATTGGGTTATTCTATGTAATTCAATGGGGATGAATAGTCAGCTCACAGAAATGCTTATATAACTGAGATTCAGGGATAACACAAAATAGGGCTTCTGATACCACCAATAGGGTGATCTCAGACTCTCATGGCTGCTTCCTTCCGTGGATGGTCTCACCCTTCCAAGTGGCTGTCATGTTCCTGCACCTGCTGGGGAGCATGACAGTGATGATACTGAACTTCCCCTTTTTAGCTCCTTTTCCCCAACAATGATTGGCACATTCCCCTTCAGTATTAAATTCAGGGTATACCTGAGCATAGAGGTGCCCCATTGGTAGTCCCACCTACTGGCAAGACTGAGACAGGAGGTTTGTGTCAGCTCAGCAGTGCAAGAATGGCTGGGGAAATATCAAGAAATTTCATCCACAGACAAGATGTGCCCACTGATAGTGTCAAGATCATTTGAGGGTAACCAATCTATTTCTGTCTGGATTTAAGACCAACCCCGTAGGAAGGAATGTAACTGGTACTAAACATAGTTGAAAATCAACAGTTGACATTTTGAGAAGTCGCATTACTATGTGCAAATCACAATACAAGGCATAGGATATCCCACTGTGAGTTATTGCTCAGGGAATCTCCACAAGTCTCTGACACAAGCTATTTATTGTCACTATGCTTGGTTACCCACATAACTATATGGTCAGACCTCATTGCTGACAAAAACTAAATGCTATGGTTTCAGAACACAGAGAAATCAGTCTTAACCCCACCAGGAAACTTCCCAACTTTTTTCAGAAGCTGGAGATACTAACAAGCTGCTAAGGGAGGAAAGACTTCAATGGGCTTAGCCAGCACTGGACTTCACATGCTGCATTCTCAGCCTTTCAGGTAGGTTGAAGCTACAAGAAGTGATTTCCTGTCTGGCACTGTAATTCTAGTCAAAAGCCCATGGCTGGGACAATCCTGGGCCTCTGGGCAGAATCTGCCTTTGTTACTTAGCTAAATGGTCATGTT